>CM033752.1:53571401-53787577 GCA_019671005.1 Hibiscus mutabilis | reverse complement strand
TGGGCATAGCAATGGGAATACCACCAATCAAGAGAACCAATAGATTGTCGATTCCATCCCGGTACTTGCGGTGTTGAATGGGGTACATGACTATCATCTCGATCAACATGCCGATGGCAATAGAACAAATACAGAAGTTTCCGATAGCCGTGAGCACCTTTTGGAAGTGTCCTACATTGTTGGTGCTGTCCACAAGATGCGCAGCCTTACCAAAGAAGGTGTGAACACCGGTAGCAATAACAACAGCCTCAATTTCACCTTGTTTGCAAGTCGAACCGGAGAAGACTTCATCCTCAGGGTTCTTGGTCACAGGAAGTGATTCACCAGTGAGGGCAGATTGATCAATCTTCAAAGGATCGCCTTCAAGAAGACGGGCATCAGCAGGGATAATGTCTCCTAGTTTAATGCTAATGATGTCTCCAGGAACCAGAATTGCTGCTTCATGTTCACTCCATTTGCCATCCCTAAGCACCTATAAAAACTCACAATCAATGTCAGTATATTCAGAAGAGAGAATAAACCATCGAATTACTAAAATAGCTGTTAGATATCATGAAAAGGGTTTTATATACCTTGGTTTTGGGGGCAAGACCAGCCATAAGAGCAGCAGCAGCATTGCCAGCATTGTTTTCTTCAATGAAACTGATGGTAGAGTTAATTACCAACAAACAAACAATACCAACAAAGTCTTGCCAATCCGGGGGCTTCCCATCACCATTAGCCAAAGCAATGGCCATGATTGCAGCAGCTTCCATCACCCATGACAGCGGGTTCCACATGAACCCCAAAAACTTTAGAACTTTGCTTTCCTGGTCATTTAGAATTACTTATTACGACTTGTCAGCAATTTTAAATGCAATGATAGGCCACTGTATAATGGCCATGGGAATCTACCTTCTTCTCTTCTAATTTGTTGGGTCCAAAAATATGAAGCCTGCTGGCTCCCTCGTCCGAACTCAGTCCTTCTCTGCTGCATTTCAGCTGTTCAAACACTTCCTCTATTGGGATTTTCTCCTGTAAATATTATATTTCCATCCTATTTATTCTGTTTTAAAAGAATTTAAAATGAATTTGGATCATAGAGTATTGCGGTTAATTGTCGAATGTCGGCGAATTTAAACATGATTTTGCACTTGCACATTCACTTATAGTTATAGAATATAAAAATAACTTCAAAATATTTAATAATTAGTATTAATTGACACGCGAAAGAATATAAAAACATACTTTACGTACACAAATTATTAGAACCTATCTATGTACTAAAACCTTTTGATATGAATAAGATATTGGTCCGAAATTTATGCAGATATTTCGAAAGATGGAAAATTCTGTCACGCCCTCGAACATTCCGGGGCAACAGAAACACACCAGGCCTATCAGGGCCACTTGCACCAGTGGGGAGTTATATCAGAATCTTGATTTTGTGGGCAATTGGGTGACTGATTCTTCATCTTTAACTCCATCTCCTATATCCATTTTCCCCCTTGATCGATCAAATGATCGAACAGCAAGAAAATCTTGTGAATCCAAAACTTGAAATGGATTTGATTTTGATCCAAATATTCAAAATCATAAAGAACACGCACACAAATTTGGCTTTAAGCATACATATTACAAAGGTGGTGGCGGCTGCTTGAATTTCAAATGAACAAAAATTAGGGTTTTGTAATTTAAGAGTAGGGTAGGCATTTTAATTTATGTTTAAAAGAAAATTAAAATAAAAATAATATATTTTAATTAATTCACATTTTAATTTTTAAATAATTTATATTTATACGATAAATTTTTTAAAATTTTAATCTTTATAAATTAAATAAATAATACTTATCAATACTTATTATTAGTGATGCTCATCGATACTCGTATTAGCGTGACAGACTCATTCTTAAAAGATAGTACTAGTACTATTTTTTAAGGATAACCGACGGCCGTGCGTGTGAACAGAAGCGGAGGCCTTGGGATGCTAACCAAAAATAAGAAAATGCGTTGACTATCAGCACTCAGGATGTCCCCACCTATTTAAATAATTATTTTTTAAAATATAACCAGGAAATCCATTTATGAAAAAAGTCTTATTTCTAAAGAGAGAAGGAAGAAGTAGTACGGAAAACTACCTAAAATTCCTACTCCGGCAATCAAACGCAGACAACTTTCAATAACTCTCGGGTGATAGAAGGACTTTTATATCTCGATAAACATCTCATGTTTCATTTAAAATCATAGGGTAAGAATTATTCAAACAAAATAACTATATAGTAGGTTTGTCCAACATTTAACTAAATGGACCCAGCTCTGGCATATCCTCCTTCACATGTTCACTCCACAACCTGTTTGGTATTACAGCAAAAAAGGCGACACTATTTTATTCCTATATTTTTATCACCCAAACATCATACACCGTACATTACGTTCAATAATTAATCCCTTATTGCTTTTAAAACACAAGTTGAAATAAAAAAAATTGTTTCACATGACATGACTCCATAGAATCACTTTATTTGACTTTTTTTTTTTGAAATCACATTATTGTATTATAGTCTTTGAAAATTTTCATTATTGTATTACAGTCTTAAATATAACTTTTTTATTATTTAAATTTTCTTCATATTTATATAACTTTTATTGAAACAATTTATTAAATACATTTCTCCATAAATATCTTTAAATTCTCCTCATCCCTTTTCTTTTACTTGGGATTAGTCACCTTAATCAACAAGGGGAGAATATTTTGTAAAAGAAAATGGCAAGTGAGTTAGATTTGAACCGGCTAAGATCAAATATTAAGAAGAACAAAAGTCTATTAAAATTTTAAATTTTAAAATTAAAAAGGACAAAGGCCACTGATATTTAAACTAAAAGACTTGAGATGCTATTACACACCAAAAAAATTAGAAGGGTAAGCGGCCCCTCTAAACCACAACATGGCTTCGCCCCTAGACTTAACTAATAAAAGATACCGTCTAGGTAAATTTTAGTGTTTATTTCATATTTGTTTTGTAAAAGTTTTTTTTTTTTTTTACTTTTAGTTTGAAAATGAAATGATCAAATACTACCTTTAATACGATATTATGCCATAATATTGTACTAACATGAGCATGGGCTAAAACTAAGAACACTGCCCCTTGTGGATCTCATTTACGGATTAATAAACTCAACAGCTTGGCAAAAGAAAAAAAAACATATGATTTCGATATCTAAGAAAAAAAAAATGAGAAGCCTTTATATACAAGTATGCAACACAAGAACGAAAATGGAAGAGAACTGAGAATATATACTATAGTTACCAGATCAACAGTCTCGTTCTTGATCTCTTCAAGACTGATAGCACCCATGGTTTCTTTCCAACAGCAAGCAGCAGCTTAACAAAAAACAGGTGTTAAACAAAGTAGTGATAAAAGGTCAAATCAAATCTCCTACAACAATGAAATGAATGAAGAGAGAGATTTGGTTTTGGGTGAGAAAGTAAAGACCATTGATTCAGATTTCCAGAATCCCCAGAAAACAAAAGTCTGGGGCAAGGGTGGGAATGGGGGTGGGAAAAAGAGTATTTTTTTTCTGGTTTTTTTCTTGAGGCTTTTGATTTACTACGGAGAATAGAATGAAGGGTGGGCTTTTATATAGATAGCGAGCAATTCTCAAAGGGGAGAAGTGAGGCGAATATTGTCATACAGTAAAAGCCTTGGCGACCCTCATCTATTTAGTCTAGTTTAATATTATTTTTAAAAAGTATTTTTAAAAAATATTTTTAAAAAGTATTTTTAAAAAATATTTTTAAATTATTTAGTTTAAAATTTGAGTGTTTAATATTATTGTTAAAAAATACTTTTAAAAAATTAAATAATTATTTTAAACATAATAATATCAATAAAAAGTTAATTTAAATGTTATTTAAATTTATTAATAATATGATATCTTTATATATATCAATTAATTTAAATTTAAAATTAAGATTTATGACCGAAAATAAATAAAATAATATTTTAGTAATATTACTTTATATTTCTTTTCTTTACAATGTTTAAAACTGAATAAATATATATTAGCAAAGAACTTAAATTAACATGATATAATATATATGCATGAAATATTTATTAATAATATTATTAGTATAAATTTAATTTATCATGATTTTGAACCGCCGTTGCAGTAGAAGAAGAACACAAATCAATTTGAGGGTAAAAATGGGAATTACGTCCGATCATGAATTTCAAAACGCAAAAGCTACTAATTTATTAAGATTTCTTTCCTATCAAAATTTAGTGGTATCTCTTTTTACTCTAATACCAGAACTAGCATGGTAATTTCCAAATTTGAGCATTCTCAACTCTTTTTCCCCTTTTTTATAGAAATAAAATAAAATTTCATTAAACCAGAAATGTACAATCGGAAAGTTATCTCTTTTGTGTCCTTACTTATAGTTCATCATTTTAAGATTATGGTTAAGGTTTAAGATTTAAAATTTAAAAATTAGGGTTAAGACTTATAATTTGTTTTTTTAGCGTTGAGACCCAAAAAAAGACAAAACTTTTAGTGGCGGATGTATGATGTGACCACCCTGAACTTTTTAAAGTTCATACATTTAGCTTTAATTTTTTAAATTTTTGTAAATTAATCTTTTTATGACTTGTGTCCACCTTAAAATTTTAAAATTTTATGTGTGTGCGCCCTCCAAAAATGTTCTTGAATTTGCCACTGAGAATTTTTTTCCAATTTTCTGGCATAATCTCAAAGGCATAAATTTATGTAATGGAATATATCTACTCATATCGTGTTTGATTTTGAACTTAGATAATCTAATTTAAATAAATAACAAGGACGAACAAAACAATGTTCCATATCTATTACAATTTGATAAAAAAGACATACAAATTATAGGAAAGTAGTAGTTTATAATTTTGGAATCATGGTCAGGACTCAGGTTATGAGGTACTGAATCGGTACTTACTGTCGAGTCCAAGGAGTAAAAGACGAAGAGTTTAATTGAGGACGGGGAGCAATCAGCGGTTATGTAAGGACCGCACTTGCCTTGTCCACTCGTCGGTTCAATGTTAGTTAATTGTTCCCTTCATTTCTTCTCGCTCTGAATTAATTTTTCCTATGAACGAAATCAAGAAAGTCCTAAGTATTGGTTTAACACTTTAAGTTTAATTAATATTTCAATTAACTTAACGGGCGACTAAAATCTTTGTCAAAGATTATTATTTTTGCACAAAAAGTTAGGGATTGTTTATTAATTAATTAGTTTTTTATTTAATATAATTTTATCAACTTAACTTGCGATTTCTTTTATAGGTATAATTTTGAACGATGTCAGCTTTTTATATATATAAATTTGTATATTGTATTTTTAATTTTATGACTTGAATGAGCTTTTATTCACTATTAGACCAAACAACACTTTTCTTTGAACAATATCACTTAACATTGATTAACGTAGTCGTTTCTCACTATTAATCATAAATACAGCGTATTTGACATAGTATTCTACCGACCTATAAATAATTTATAGTAATAATGTCTTTAAATTTTACATTAAAAATGGTTTAAATATACATTTGATAACTAAACTAGACACATTCTTCCAAGTTAGTACCTATCGAATTTTAGCTCTTAAATTTGTACCTAAAGATTTTTTGCTCCCAAGTTGATACTTGTTTCTCCTAAATTGATACCAAAACTTATACATTCTATCATATTGGTCCTAATTCGAAACAAATTAATAAATTTAACCCTCTACATTTTAAAAAAATTCTATCAATTTACTTTTTTTATTCTCATAAATTATTTTTTCTTCTTCTATAAATGTTATATTACTTTCATGATATAATAAAAGTTTAACAATAAATTGTTGTTTTATCGTATAATGTAGTTATCCAACTATTGCTTTGATCTGATAGACTCGCTTGGTTTGATAGTATCATAAAAATGACTAAATTGATGCAATTTTTTAATATAAAAAGTTAAGTTTATTAAATTATTTTTAATTAGGATCAAATTGGTATAATGTATACGTTTTGGGACTAAAAATGTTAATAAAAGTATTAAATAATTAATGAAATTAAAGTCACGGTACCAATTTGAGAGCAAAATTTTGTTATGTACCAACTTGAAAGCAATTTTTTTTTATGTACCAACTTGAGAGGGGGTGTCTAGTTCAGGTACTAACTTAAGAACAAAAAGACTTGGGTAAAGTACATAAACGGTCACTGAACTTTCTTAAAAAAACAAAACGGTAACCAAACTTTCAAATGTTACAAAATGATAATTAAACTTTGTGTTTGAAACAAAATGGTAACTGGAACATTAAACCCCGTTAACCCCTTGTCGACCAACTACTGCTTGGCAAACAGATGATGATTCAGCGTAATAATGCAAGTAAATAATGTCAAGCACGTGTCTTTTTTGCGTGCAAGTATACACGGTCAACAAGTAATATAGTAGTGAGTTGAGTATCATATCTACAAGGATTGTCCAGGAATTAAATTCCACGATAGTTACTTGTAAATTGTAGCAAATGGGATGGTAAATGATTTCGAAATTTAATTAAGAAAATAATTAAAGGGAAAATGAAAGTAAAGATTCAACAATTTGGCAAACACTTGTGTCAAGATGATTGATGAGCTTGGCAAGGGATGTTTGAATTTCACGCTAGCGATAAAAACAATTAATAACGTTCAACCTTGGTTTTATTGCCGAGCAAATTTTAAGTTAATATTGTCTCTTGTCGATGGCAATACTCTAAGTTAATTAATTTTAACACATATATTTCTATAGTGAATTTTTAAACAATTAACTTGATGGAGTTTTAATCTTTACTCCTAAGGGGTAGATTCACTTCCGAAGTAAGCTCATCTACTTGAACATCTTCTGTCGAAATTTCTCTCCTTAGTATTTAGATATTAATCCTTATCTCCTAAGTCTGTTAAGATATTAAGGTGAGCATTCATTGCCAACCGTCGTATGGCAATAAAAATAATAAAAATAAGCGTAAGCCAAATAAACAATAAAGCCAAAGTATTTAATTATTAAAAGCCTAAAGTTAAGCGTTCATCGCAAACACCTCTAGCCAATTTAAAGGATTAGTTGATGGCTAAGGTAACCAACAAAACCATATCGTGTTTAAACATCACCATCAAATAAGAAATAAATCTAAGGTAAATGAACTAAAAAATGAGATCCGTCGATGCAACCCTTCAATGGATCCAGAGCTCTCGACTAGACTGCCTGGTCGAACCTTGGTCTGCCTCTACCCTCACTTTCTTCTCACAGCACAACCTCCTTTGCTCAACCGTTGGATTTCTTTATATAAGCACATGTGGAAACCCTAATTAGGGTTTGGTTTTTGAAATTTTGTTACGCACTGTTATAAGTGTGTTATCCTCTCTTTGATTTAGGGCTGACCTGGTGTAGCGACCTTTTTTCTGAAATTCGAAAATTTAACGGTTCAAACAAGATCGCTAAAAAGGAGTAATAGGTTTCCTTTTATTTATTTTGAAAATATTTAGAAAAGTGGGGAAGTACTTTAAAATTTTGTATTTTTAAAAATAATAAAACTTGGAGTCGCCACCAGCCACTAAAGTAGGTCGGACACCGTAAAAACCAGAGATTCGTTTAAAAAAGCGGGTTCGAGAGTTGGTTACGCGTGGGGAAGGATTAACACCCATATTGCACCCGGAAATTGGTACCAAAATATATGTTGCCTTTAATTGACGGAAATTATCGAAATTTAAATTGACTTTAATCAAAGTGTTCATGATTGAATTTGGACTCTAATTAGACGGGCTTTGTCAAATTGGTAAATTCGAATTAATTAAACATTTAATTAATAAGGGTGACGATACTTCGGACCATAGATTAAATCGACATCGAATAAGCCCAAATGCTGTGTTAATTTATGGTTCGAACTTCGTTCATCACCTTATGCATGATGCAAGCAGATAGGAATGATGTTATGACTTGTCAAAATTTTATCTCAAATTACATTTACCTTTCGACGATAAGAATTAATTCGAATATTTGGTCAACATCTAGTGAGCCAAGATTGTTACGACACAAATATCAGAATTAATAAATATCTCCGTTTTATGATTTAAGTTGATTAATTACATGCAACGTCCAATTAAAATATTATAAGTCTAATGAATGACAATTAAAATGCATGGCATAGAAAGGCACAAAATAAAACCTAGGCCTACTAAAGCCCTAACCTAACAGACCCAAATTATGAATATCCAATTAGTGATATAATTATTAACTATGTTAATCTAATATTAGCCCTAAATTAATTTAATGCTAAAAACTAAAAACCTATCATTTTATTGGTTATCTTGAACCATAATAATCAATTCGATTAATTTTAAACTAGAATCTCAATGAGCCAAGAAAACTATCTAAAATTAATCGAATTAATTAGTCATGATTTTAAGTTAGGTGATCTACGTGAAATTCCAATTTTACCCCTAAAAATAACTAAGAATTGTTCAACCAACTTAATACATTTAACATTTACCCCAATGAGCCAATGGCGAATTTAAATGGATTAAATTGATTCGAACCTATAGTCTAACTAAGGCTCTAAACTTAACCTAAATTTAATTTAATTGATTTAAAGCCTATGCCCCAATTAAACTAGCGCATAGTTTAAATTAATTAAATTAAATTTTAAGCTCTAAACTAATCCTAAAGAGCCTAAACTAATTAAGGCCTCAATCAACTTAAAAACATAAACTAAATTCATTTTAATTAATTTAAACACATACCCCAATAAGCCAAGAGCATGTTTTAAATTAATTAAAACAAATTCCAAAAAGCTAAACTATCCTAAGAACACCTACAAGCAAATAATTAAACAACATCAACAAACAAAATAAAACACATGACAAACAAATAAATTAAACAAGAACACATACAAAAAAACTTAAACAAACAAAGAGGATCATCAACAAATCTCACATTTTCATTAATCATAAGAATGATTACACATAAGTAAGCAAGGGAAGAAAATTCCAAAACTCAAATTTGTGCTCGATCGATCAATCCACAAATCATTGTTGTTGGGGTTGAAAAGCTTGATTTAAGGGTTGGTTCGAATAGTGGAATGTGGTTTCGAATAAGGAGGATTATAGTGGATAAGGGAATCGATGTGAGCTTGGATGTGGTTCTGCAGTGAGGGTGATTTTGGGGTAGGAATCATGAAAATATGGCAGTGTAGAAAGAACAATGGAAATGTGAAGGTTGGGAAAATGAATCTGGGCGATGGGCTGTGGGAAATGAAATGGGAGAGTGAATTTTGGGGAAAATGGTTTTGTGGGAAAATTGGAATTGCTTGGTGATGTGGAGCTAAGAACAATGGAATCGGTTAGAGGGGAAGAATGGCCGTCGGTTGAAGGAGGGAATTATTATTATTATTATTATTATTATTATTATTATTATTATTATTATTATTATTATTATCCTATAAAATAGAACTAATGGATTTTTTCCAATGGAATGGGTGATGTGGGTTGATCTTATTTCTGTAGACACTAAATTGTGTCCAAGTTTAAATTAAAAATGATCTAAATAAGATCAATTCACATCACCCATTTTAATACCCAAAATCTTATACCATAAGCCCAAAATTACATGGCTCATTCCATATGATTTTATATAATAAAAAATATAAAAAAATAAAATAAAATCTAAACTCCTTCCTCATTAAGGCTTTACTCCCATTGGTTGATGAATGCTTGAATACTATTGGTTGGAAACTACTTGGTGACCAAGGTCTTGAACCTTATTGGTTCTATTTTATGCGATAAAATATAATAATTATATATATTACCTCCCATTTTCATTTTCACACAGCCGGCCATTGTATGGTTTTTTTCCAAAACATTTCCCCTAAAAAACAATTCCCCACTACCCGGCAGCCCTAAAGCTCTCCACTCACCATCCCTCACACTGCAATTGTTCCTACCTCAAAATCACTCTCCCATGATTCATTTCCCCTTCCCCAAACAAATACCCTTGGATTCCATGATCCCAAAAACCAATGGCAGTATTTCATTTACCCTACTCCTTTCAATTCCCACCTACACCATTAAATAACCACCCAAAAATCTCACTGCATTATTCATTTCCCCAAAACCAAAATTCCACGCCATTTTTTTTGTTTCTTTAGCCGCACTTCAAATTCTCTCATTCCCTAGCCGTTCCCACTGTCCTTAATCCCTATTCGAACCACTAACTTTTAAATCAAACTTTTCAACCCAACAACAACGATTTGTGGATTGATCGAACATATACTTTGGGTTTTGGTACTTTTTTTCTTTTCATTTATGGTGTAATCATTCTTATGATTTAATGAAAATATGAGATTTGTTGATGACCCTCTTTATTTATTTAAGTTACTTTCTTATTTGTTCTTGTTTAGTTTATTTGTTTGAGATATTTATTTTATTATGTTTGTTAGTTGTGGTTTAGTGTTTGGTTATATGTGTTTAGGATAGTTTAGTTTTTAGAGTTTGCTGGTTTTCTAGTTTAGGCCCTTTAGGGTTAGTTTAGAGTTAAAAATTTAATTTAATTAATCTAAACTATGTGCTCGTTTTATAGAGACATAGGCTTTAAATTAATCAAAAAAATTTAGCTTAAGTTTAGAGCCTTAATTAGACTATAGGTTCGAATCAATTTAATCTATTTAAATTTGCCCTTGGCTCATTGGGGTAAATGTTAAATGTATTAAATTGATTGAACTATTCTTAATTATTTTAGGGATAAATTGAATTTTCATGTAGATCACCTAATTCAAAATCATGACTAATTAACTCGATTGATTTTGGATAGTTTCCTTGGCTCATTGGGATTCTAGTTCAAAATTAATCGAATTGATTATTGTGGTTCAAGATAACCAATAAAATGTTAGGTTTTTTAGTTTTTAGGATGAAATTAATTTAGGGTTAATATTTAGTCTAACTTAGTTAATAATTAGACCACTAATTGGATTTTCAATAATTTGAGCCTTTTAGGTTAGGACTTTAGTGGGCTTATGTTTTATTTTATGTTTTTTTTTGTCATACATTATAATTGTCATTCATTAGACCTATAATATTTTAATTACATGTAATTAATCAACTTTAAATTTAAAACAGAGGTATTTATTAATCCTGATATTCGTGTCGTAACAGTCCTGACTCACTGGATGTTGACTGAATATTCGAATTGATTCTTATCGTCTAAAGGTAATTTAAAACGAATTAAAATTTTGATAAGTCGTTTCATCATCCTTAACTGCTTGCATCATGCATAAAGGTGATGAACGAAGTTCGAACCATAAATTAACACGACAGTCAGGTTTATTCGATGTCGGTTTAATCTATGGTTCGAGGTTTCGTCACCCTAATTAATAAAATGTTTAATTAATTCGAACTCACCAATTTGGTCAAGCCCGCCTAATTAAAGTTTAAATTCAATTACGAACCAATTAATTAAATTCAATTTAAATTTCGATAATTTCCATCAATTAAAAGCAACGTATATTTTGGTACCGATTTTCGGGCGTGACGGGGGTGCTAATCCTTCCCCACACGTAACCAACTCCCGAACCCGCTTTTTAACTAATCTCTGGTTTTGTGGTGTCTGGCCTACCTTAGTGGCCGATGACGACTCTAAGTCTTTTTGTTTTCAAAAACACGATTTTTTAAAAGAATTTCTCATTTTTCAAATATTTTCAAAATAAAATAAAAGGAACCCTATTGCTCCTTTTTAGCAACTTGAGAAAAAAAAAAGGTCGCTACAGCTGGCGACCCTACTAGGGAAAATTTTTGTTTTTTAACAAAAAGAGAGTTAAGGCAAGAAAATCTATGTTGCTTTTAATGATGGAAATTTTGAAATTTAAATTGACTTTAATTAATTTGTTCGTTCTTGAAAATACGACTTTGATTGCACGGGCTTTGATAATTGGTGATTTTGAATTAATTGTTCATTTAATTTCTAAGGAATCACCGACATGTGTTGCATCATGATCATCAAGCTCTATACCCGAGCTTTGTCCCTTGAGTGAGAGTGAAACGCTACATACCCAAGTGAGTAGCCCTCTACGGGTCGGTAATTCACTTCCGAGTCTACGCCTTTTGACAAGTGAGCAGCCCTCCACGTCACTAGGTCGCATTCCTTGAACCGAATCCACCCGCAAGCTGTAATGGGCGCGGTGGGGTTCTTGTTGTATTAGTAGGCGGCAAGATAGGTTCGAGTACCCCTTTTTAGAGAGCGAACCCACATGCATGAGAATTTAGAAGCCATACGATTAGAGCCATGCGGACAGCCATAACTGATTATAATTCATGCGGTTAGGTTTTTGCTTTTCTTCGCTGATTACTTCGCTTTGCTATATTTTTCACTTGAATGATTTATTTTTTTTGTCAATTACTAACCAGTTTCTTCTTCATTTTTTAAATCTTGTCACATCATAAAGAAAATCACTGATTTGGAAATAGTCTGAAATTAAAAGCTTGATCAATGGGAGATTTGACACATAACAACGATGAGAAGAATTCCGAGAAATTCCCACAAAAGAATGATTGGCTGAAGGGTAGACCCGAGGAAAGAGAAACCGAGGTTCAAAAGCTTAAGGACCAAGTTGACAGCTACAAAGGGGCAATCCAAGAATACCAAATACCGATGATGAAACGACTCCGAGATACCGCTTGGAATATTCGGGGGCAAGAACAGGAGGCGACAAACTTGATGGCTCAAGATGAGGAATTACCCAATGGCTCTAGTTTCTAGCATGTGATGCCATCAGACTTCAAGAATACTCAAAGAAAGAGTCGAAAAAGGAACAAATGTCATCTTAGTGTAGGTCATTATGTCCAACAATTTTCTTTTATTATTGTAATGGAACGATATCTCCATTAATACAAGTTGTTTAACGAGGATATTTGCCAAATCAGTGTTATTCTTTGCATTCATGCATGTTTACATTATATCGCATTTATATGCAAAATTATAAGATTATTGAAATTAATTACAAGATTTCATGTATAAGAATTTTTGTGCTTCATTTGTGCATATTCATGGCATATTCATTTGAAGTGTTGATTAGAGAACAGTTCAAAATTGAAGGCTTTTGTAATGGAAGAAAGAGTTCATATCATCGAGAAAGAGAGTCCGAGGCCCGAGACCAATCAAGAAGTGAGACGAGGACTAGTCTAGATCAATATTATATGATAGCCTTCTTTTTTTCGTTGAAACGAGACTCAATCTTCATTACAAAAAGTTGTTCAACGAGAATGTTCGTCGATCAATACTTTTTACATTCATTCGTACATTATCAATTGTTTTTTCCTCACTCATTCTAGGGTAAGTGCATTACATTAGCATTTAATAATTTCGTAATTGCCTCTTACATTCATTTGCACTAGAATCACATTCACTTGCATTGTAGTTGCATCACATCATCTCAACATGCTAGTTGCTTGCATCAACATCTTCACATTAACATCACATATATACATACATTTCCCCATTCATCATCACATCGGTTCAAAATAAAAATTTTGTCATGTTCGACAAGGATAATGCCCCAACCGAAAAAAAAGGACAAGCTTCACGACCCACATCTGCACTTTAGACAAGTGTAAGTAAATCTACATTGGGGGCACCCGAGCACTCCCCTCGGTAAGTTTACATTCAAAAACAAAAAAGCCCCGAATATGGTGTCAGTCTTTTGTAATGGCCTATGGCCACATATTCAAAGTTTTAATAAAAAGATGCAATCTTTTTTCCAAATCCGTTCATTTTGTAAACATATTTGCTTATTGGGTCCCCATATATCAATTACGCAAGGAACATTTGACTTTGACCTTAAGGTTGATTCCGAGTAGCCTGTGTTTAGTTAAAATCCTAAGCTGCGGAGATCATGAACATGTGACTTGCATTTCACATTAATCACACATATTAACAAATTGATGCAATTTAATCTTTAAAGCCTGCAATAGGCATTTTTAAGACAAGGCAAATGGACTTAACTTTCGGAGCCTGTTAATAGGCATTAATCAAAAAGCTCTTCAAAGCCTGGTAATAGGCATTATTTTTAAATTTTAATCAAAAAGAACTCCAATGTTCGAAACCTGGTAATAGGCATTTTTCGGATAAGAGTGTGGAATTTTTGGGGCACTCAGCTGAAGCTCATTGAAACTCTTCGCTTCATGAGTGATGGTAATATTTTCAAAATTATGACAATGCCGAGTAGCTCGAGAATTTGTTGTTTGCTACATCATTTATTTCGAGCCAAAGGAATGTGATGAATTGAATTCCCCAAACAAAAACAAGATAAAATCGGTTAAATATTGAAGTAGACTTAAAATGCACTTCACATCTTCAAACATCAATTCAGCTTTTGAGGTCTCCTAGACACATGATTTTCTTGGGGCAATCCTCAGTAAGCTTTTGTCAGTGTTGTTCGTGCACTTGATATTCGGGACATTCGGTGTAGCCTAATATATTTACAATTTGAAAAGAAAAACCAGTTTTCTCAATAAGCATCTCTCATTGAATTTTGAACTTGTGTTTTCTAATAAAGATTTCAAAATTTTGCCAGCAACAAAAGTACAAGAGTGAGCAACAAGTTTTTTGGGGCAATAAGATGCCCGATCGGTTTAATGACAAAAGATATATCCAACTAACCAATTGAGCAAAATACACTTGGAAATGCTAAGCCCGAGTGTGAGATGGGGTATTCTAGCCGCATTGAGTCACATTGAAGAAACATGACACAGATTTCCCAATCAATTTCCTTGAAGAATATGACTCATTACAAATAGTCCTCAATTCATTCATTCTTTCATTCATTCATATGTAGTTAAACGTCCTTATGTTAGGAGCATGCTAACTCATATCATCATATCATTTTATTTATTTATAAACATGCATTTGAAGATTGATAAAATGATGGATCTACAGCTTCACGGGAGGATAAATAGATCTCATAGAACCAAGAGTTCTTTGACTTGCATAATTTGGATTTCTAAAGGTCTTTAAATTTCTCAATTCTATCCATTCCACAATGGCATTTTTTCTCAAAATCCAAATTTCTCAATTCTATCCCTTCCACATGAGCGTTTTTCTCAAAATTCAAATTTCTCAATTCTATCCCTTTCACAAGGCGTTTTTCTCAAAATTCAAATTTCTCAATTCTATCCCTTCTACAAGGGCGTTTTTCTAAAAATCCAAATTTCTCAATTCTATCCCTTCCACAAGGGCATTTTTCTAAAAATCCAAATTTCTCAATTCTATTCCTTCCACAAAATGCGTTTTCTAAAAATCCAAATTTCTCAATTCTATCCCTTCCAAAAGGACGTTTTTTTCTCAAAACCCAAATTTCTCAATTCTATCATTCCGAAGGATATTTTTCTCAAAACCCAAATTTCTCAATTTTAATCCCTCCTTTAGGATGTTTTCTTAAAAATTCGGGTTTCTCGGTTTTAAAATCAAAAGGTCCGTAACCTCGGGACTTGAGCAAAGGAGGCGAGATACTCATAGCCCTTGAGATTTCGAGAAGAAGAAGGGCGAACAACTCTATATAGGAGGAACTCATATGCAATGAATCTTGGATAAGGAAATGGGACAAAATTTGTGTCTTTAGTCTTTGCTCTATTCCCGTTTCACAACAATGAGCAAAGAGGGCAGCATTTGTATTTTTATTGAATTTTGTCTCGAGTTTAAATTAAAAATGCTCAAAATAAGATCAATCCACATCACCCATTTTAATACTCAAAGCCTTATACACTAAGCCCAAAATTACATGGCCCATTCCATATGATTTTATATAATAAAAAAATACAAAAAATAAAATAAAATCCAAACTCCTTCCTCATTAAGGCTTTACTCCCATTGTGATGAATGCTTGAATACTATTGGTTGAAACTATTTGGTGACCAAGGTCTTGAACCTTATTGGTTCTATTTTATGCGATAAAATATAATAATTATATATATTACCTCCCATTTTCATTTTCACACAGCCGGCCATTGTATGGTTTTTTCCAAAACATTTGCCCCTAAAAAACAATTCCCCACTACCCGGCAGCCCTAAAGCTCTCCACTCACCATCCCTCACACTGCAATTGTTCCTACCTCAAAATCACTCTCCCATGATTCATTTCTCCTTCCCCAAACAAATACCCTTGGATTCCATGATCCCAAAACCAATGGCAGTTTTTTTTCATTTACCCTACTCCTTTCAATTCCCACCTACACCATTAAATAACCACCCAAAAATCTCACTGCATTATTCATTTCCCCAAAACCAAAATTCCACGCCATTTTTTTTTTTTCTTTAGCCGCACTTCAAATTCTCTCATTCCCTAGCCGTTCCCACTGTCCTTAATCCCTATTCGAACCACTAACTTTTAAATCAAACTTTTCAACCCCAACAATAACGATTTGTGGATTGATCGATCGAACATATACTTTGGGTTTTAATATTTTTTTTTTTTTATTTATGGTGTAATCATTCTTATGATTTAATGAAAATATGAGATTTGTTGATGACCCTCTTTATTTATTTAAGTTACTTTCTTATTTGTTCTTGTTTAGTTTATTTGTTTGAGATATTTATTTTATTATGTTTGTTAGTTGTGGTTTAGTGTTTGGTTATATGTGTTTAGGATAGTTTAGTTTTTAGAGTTTGTTGGTTTTCTAGTTTAGGCCCTTTAGGGTTAGTTTAGAGTTAAAAATTTAATTTAATTAATCTAAACTATGTGCTCGTTTTTATTGGGACATAGGCTTTAAATTAATAAAAAAATTTAGCTTAAGTTTAGAGCCTTAGTTAGACTATAGGTTGAATCAATTTAATCCATTTAAATTTGCCCTTGGCTCATTGAGGTAAATGTTAAATGTATTAAATTGATTGAACTATTCTTAATTATTTTAGGGATAAATTGAATTTTCATGTAGATCACCTAATTCAAAATCATGACTAATTAACTCGATTGATTTTGGATAGTTTCCTTGGCTCATTGGGATTCTAGTTCAAAATTAATCGAATTGATTATTGTGGTTCAAGATAACCAATAAAATGTTAGGTTTTTTAGTTTTTAGGATGAAATTAATTTAGGGTTAATATTTAGTCTAACTTAGTTAATAATTAGACCACTAATTGGATTTTCAATAATTTGAGCCTTTTAGGTTAGGACTTTAGTGGGCTTATGTTTTATTTTATGTTTTTTTTTGCCATACATTATAATTGTCATTCATTAGACCTATAATATTTTAATTACATGTAATTAATCAACTTTAAATTTAAAACGGAGGTATTTATTAATCCTGATATTCGTGTCGTAACAGTCCTGACTCACTGGATGTTGACTGAATATTCGAATTGATTCTTATCGTCTAAAGGTAATTTAAAACGAATTAAAATTTTGATAAGTCGTTTCATCATCCTTAACTGCTTGCATCATGCATAAAGGTGATGAACGAAGTTCGAACCATAAATTAACACGACAGTCACGTTTATTCGATGTCGGTTTAATCTATGGTTCGAGGTTTCGTCACCCTAATTAATAAAATGTTTAATTAATTCGAACTCACCAATTTGGTCAAGCCCGCCTAATTAAAGTTTAAATTCAATTACGAACCAATTAATTAAATTCAATTTAAATTTCGATAATTTCCATCAATTAAAAGCAACGTATATTTTGGTACCGATTTTCGGGCGTGACGGGGGTGCTAATCCTTCCCCACACGTAACCAACTCCCGAACCCGCTTTTTAACTAATCTCTGGTTTTGTGGTGTCTGGCCTACCTTAGTGGCCGATGACGACTCCAAGTCTTTTTGTTTTCAAAAACACGATTTTTTAAAAGAATTTCTCATTTTTCAAATATTTTCAAAATAAAATAAAAGGAACCCTATTGCTCCTTTTTAGCAACTTGAGAAAAAAAAAAGGTCGCTACAGCTGGCGACCCTACTAGGGAAAATTTTTGTTTTTTAACAAAAAGAGAGTTAAGGCAAGAAAATCTATGTTGCTTTTAATGATGGAAATTTTGAAATTTAAATTGACTTTAATTAATTTGTTCGTTCTTGAAAATACGACTTTGATTGCACGGGCTTTGATAATTGGTGATTTTGAATTAATTGTTCATTTAATTTCTAAGGAATCACCGACATGTGTTGCATCATGATCATCAAGCTCTATACCCGAGCTTTGTCCCTTGAGTGAGAGTGAAACGCTACATACCCAAGTGAGTAGCCCTCTACGGGTCGGTAATTCACTTCCGGAGTCTACGCCTTTTGACAAGTGAGCAGCCCTCCACGTCACTAGGTCGTGCATTCCCTTGAACCGAATCCAATTCGCAAGCCTGTAATGGGCCAGAATTGGGGTTCTTGTTGTATTAGTAGGCGGCAAGATAGGTTCGAGTACCCTTTTTAGAGCCGAACCCACATGCATGAGAATTTAAGAAGCCCGCCCTGATTAGAGCCATGCGGACAGCCATAACAGATTATAATTCATGCGGTTAGGTTTTTGCTTTTCTTCGCTGATTACTTCGCTTTGCTATATTTTTCACTTGAATGATTTATTTTTTTTGTCAATTACTAACCAGTTTCTTCTTCATTTTTTAAATCTTGTCACATCATAAAGAAAATCACTGATTTGGAAATAGTCTGAAATTAAAAGCTTGATCAATGGGAGATTTGACACATAACAACGATGAGAAGAATTCCGAGAAATTCCCACAAAAGAATGATTGGCTGAAGGGTAGACCCGAGGAAAGAGAAACCGAGGTTCAAAAGCTTAAGGACCAAGTTGACAGCTACAAAGGGGCAATCCAAGAATACCAAATACCGATGATGAAACGACTCCGAGATACCGCTTGGAATATTCGGGGGCAAGAACAGGAGGCGACAAACTTGATGGCTCAAGATGAGGAATTACCCAATGGCTCTAGTTTCTAGCATGTGATGCCATCAGACTTCAAGAATACTCAAAGAAAGAGTCGAAAAAGGAACAAATGTCATCTTAGTGTAGGTCGTATGTCCAACAATTTTCTTTTATTATTGTAATGGAACGATATCTCCATTAATACAAGTTGTTTAACGAGGATATTTGCCAAATCAGTGTTATTCTTTGCATTCATGCATGTTTACATTATATCGCATTTATATGCAAAATTATAAGATTATTGAAATTAATTACAAGATTTCATGTATAAGAATTTTTGTGCTTCATTTGTGCATATTCATGGCATATTCATTTGAAGTGTTGATTAGAGAACAGTTCAAAATTGAAGGCTTTTGTAATGGAAGAAAGAGTTCATATCATCGAGAAAGAGTCCCGAGGCCCGAGACCAATCAAGAAGTGAGACGAGGACTAGTCTAGATCAATATTATATGATAGCCTTCTTTTTCGTTGAAACGAGACTCAATCTTCATTACAAAAAGTTGTTCAACGAGAATGTTCGTCGATCAATACTTTTTACATTCATTCGTACATTATCAATTGTTTTTTCCTCACTCATTCTAGGGTAAGTGCATTACATTAGCATTTAATAATTTCGTAATTGCCTCTTACATTCATTTGCACTAGAATCACATTCACTTGCATTGTAGTTGCATCACATCATCTCAACATGCTAGTTGCTTGCATCAACATCTTCACATTAACATCACATATATACATACATTTCCCCATTCATCATCACATCGGTTCAAAATAAAAATTTTGTCATGTTCGACAAGGATAATGCCCCAACCGAAAAAAAAAAAAGGACAAGCTTCACGACCACATCTGCACTTTAGACAAGTGTAAGTAAATCTACATTGGGGGCACCCGAGCACTCCCCTCGGTAAGTTTACATTCAAAAACAAAAAAGCCCCGAATATGGTGTCAGTCTTTTGTAATGGCCTATGGCCACATATTCAAAGTTTTAATAAAAAGATGCAATCTTTTTCCAAATCCGTTCATTTTGTAAACATATTTGCTTATTGGGTCCCCATATATCAATTCGCAAGGAACATTTGACTTTGACCTTAAGGTTGATTCGAGTACTTTGTGTTTAGTTAAAATCCTAAGTCTGCGGAGATCATGAACATGTGACTTGCATTTCACATTAATCACACATATTAACAAATTGATGCAATTTAATCTTTAAAGCCTGCAATAGGCATTTTTAAGACAAGGCAAATGGACTTAACTTTGAGCTGTTAATAGGCATTAATCAAAAAGCTCTTCAAAGCTTTGGTAATAGGCATTATTTTTAAATTTTAATCAAAAAGAACTCCAATGTTGAAACACAGTAATAGGCATTTTTCGGATAAGAGTGTGGAATTTTTGGGGCACTCAGCTGAAGCTCATTGAAACTCTTCGCTTCATGAGTGATGGTAATATTTTCAAAATTATGACAATGCCGAGTAGCTCGAGAATTTGTTGTTTGCTACATCATTTATTTCGAGCCAAAGGAATGTGATGAATTGAATTCCCCAAACAAAAACAAGATAAAATCGGTTAAATATTGAAGTAGACTTAAAATGCACTTCACATCTTCAAACATCAATTCAGCTTTTGAGGTCTCCTAGACACATGATTTTCTTGGGGCAATCCTCAGTAAGCTTTTGTCAGTGTTGTTCGTGCACTTGATATTCGGGACATTCAGTGTAGCCTAATATATTTACAATTTGAAAAGAAAAACCAGTTTTCTCAATAAGCATCTCTCATTGAATTTTGAACTTGTGTTTTCTAATAAAGATTTCAAAATTTTGCCAGCAACAAAAGTACAAGAGTGAGCAACAAGTTTTTTGGGGCAATAAGATGCCCGATCGGTTTAATGACAAAAGATATATCCAACTAACCAATTGAGCAAAATACACTTGGAAATGCTAAGCCCGAGTGTGAGATGGGGTATTCTAGCCGCATTGGAGTCACATTGAAGAAACATGACACAGATTTCCCAATCAATTTCCTTGAAGAATATGACTCGCACAAATAGTCCTCAATTCATTCATTCTTTCATTCATTCATATGTAGTTAAACGTCCTTATGTTAGGAGCATGCTAACTCATATCATCATATCATTTTATTTATTTATAAACATGCATTTGAAGATTGATAAAATGATGGATCTACAGCTTCACGGGAGGATAAATAGATCTCATAGAACCAAGAGTTCTTTGACTTGCATAATTTGGATTTCTAAAGGTCTTTAAATTTCTCAATTCTATCCATTCCACAATGGCATTTTTTCTCAAAATCCAAATTTCTCAATTCTATCCCTTCCACATGAGCGTTTTTCTCAAAATTCAAATTTCTCAATTCTATCCCTTTCACAAGGGCGTTTTTCTCAAAATTCAAATTTCTCAATTCTATCCCTTCTACAAGGGCGTTTTTCTAAAAATCCAAATTTCTCAATTCTATCCCTTCCACAAGGGCATTTTTCTAAAAATCCAAATTTCTCAATTCTATTCCTTCCACAAGGGCGTTTTTCTAAAAATCCAAATTTCTCAATTCTATCCCTTCCAAAAGGACGTTTTTTCTCAAAACCCAAATTTCTCAATTCTATCATTCCAGAAGGATATTTTTCTCAAAACCCAAATTTCTCAATTTTAATCCCTCCTTTAGGATGTTTTCTTAAAAATTCGGGTTTCTCGGTTTTAAAAATCAAAAGGTCCGTAACCTCAGGACTTCAGAGCAAAGGAGGCAGATACTCATAGCCCCGAGATTTCGAGAAGAAGAAGGGCGAACAACTCTATATAGGAGGAACTCGCAGCTCAGAATCTTCGGATAAGGAAATGTGACAAAATTTGTGTCTTTAGTCTTTGCTCTATTCCCGTTTCACAACAATGAGCAAAGAGGGGCAGCTGTAGACACTGAATTTTGTCTGAGTTTAAATTAAAAATGCTCAAAATAAGATCAATCCACATCACCCATTTTAATACTCAAAGCCTTATACACTAAGCCCAAAATTACATGGCCCATTCCATATGATTTTATATAATAAAAAAATACAAAAAATAAAATAAAATCCAAACTCCTTCCTCATTAAGGCTTTACTCCCATTGTGGATGAATGCTTGAATCCTATTGGTTGGAAACTATTTGGTGACCAAGGTCTTGAACCTTATTGGTTCTATTTTATGCGATAAAATATAATAATTATATATATTACCTCCCATTTTCATTTTCACACAGCCGGCCATTGTATGGTTTTTCCCAAAACATTGCCCCTAAAAAACAATTCCCCACTACCCGGCAGTCCTAAAGCTCTCCACTCACCATCCCTCACACTGCAATTGTTCCTACCTCAAAATCACTCTCCCACGATTCATTTCTCCTTCCCCAAACAAATACCCTTGGATTCCATGATCCCAAAAACCAATGGCAGTTTTTTCATTTACCCTACTCCTTTTAATTCCCACCTACACCATTAAATAACCACCCAAAAATCTCACTGCATTATTCATTTCCCCAAAACCAAAATTCCCACGCCATTTTTTTTCTTTAGCCGCACTTCAAACTCTCTCATTCCCTAGCCGTTCCCACTGTCCTTAATCCCTGTTCGAACCACTAACTTTTAAATCAAACTTTTCAACCCCAACAATAACGATTTGTGGATTGATCGATCGAGCATATACTTTGGGTGTTAATATTTTTTTCCTTTTTATTTATGGTGTAATCATTCTTATGATTTAATGAAAATATGAGATTTGTTGATGACCCTCTTTATTTAATTAAGTTACTTTCTTATTTGTTCTTGTTTAGTTTATTTGTTTGAGATATTTGTTTTATTATGTTTGTTGGTTGTGGTTTAGTGTTTGGTTATATGTGTTTAGGATAGTTTAGTTTTTAGAGTTTGTTGGTTTTCTAGTTTAGGCCCTTTAGTGTTAGTTTAGAGTTAAAATTTTAATTTAATTAATCTAAATTATGTGCTCGTTTTATTGGGACATAGGCTTTAAATTAATTAAATTAAATTTAGGTTAAGTTTAGAGCCTTAGTTAGACTATAGGTTCGAATCAATTTAATCCATTTAAATTTGCCCTTGGCTCATTGAGGTAAATGTTAAATGTATTAAATTGGTTGAACCATTCTTAATTATTCTAGGGATAAATTGAATTTTCATGTAGATCACCTAATTCAAAATCATGACTAATTAACTCGATTGATTTTGGATAGTTTCCTTGGCTCATTGGGATTCTAGTTCAAAATTAATCGAATTGATTATTGTGGTTCAAGATAACCAATAAAATGTTAGGTTTTTTAGTTTTTAGGATGAAATTAATTTAGGGTTAATATTTAGTCTAGGTTAGTTAATAATTAGACCACTAATTGGATTTTCAATAATTTGAGCCTTTTAGGTTAGGACTTTAGTGAGCCTAGGTTTTATTTTATGTTTTTCTTTGCCATACATTATAATTTTCATTCATTAGACCTATAATATTTTAATTACATGTAATTAATCAACTTTAATTTTAAAACGAAGGTATTTATTAATCCTGATATTCGTGTCGTACAATCATGGCTCACTGGATGTTGACCGAATATTCGAATTAATTCTTATCGTCCAAAGGTAATTTAAAACGAATTTAAATTTTGATAAATCATTTCATCATCCTTAACTGCTTGCATCATGCATAAAGGTGATGAACGGATTTCGAACCATAAATTAACATGGCAGTCAGGTTTATTCGATGTCGGTTTAATATATGGTCCGAGGTTTCGTCACCCTTATTGATAAAATGTTTAATTAATTCGAACTCACCAATTTGGTCAAGCCCGTCTAATTAAAGTTTAAATTCAATTACGAACCAATTAATTAAATTCAATTTAAA
The DNA here is from genome assembly GCA_019671005.1 of Hibiscus mutabilis. Lineage (NCBI taxonomy): Eukaryota > Viridiplantae > Streptophyta > Magnoliopsida > Malvales > Malvaceae > Hibiscus > Hibiscus mutabilis. The sequence goes on along the minus strand of CM033752.1, from coordinate 53,763,776 downwards.
TTTCGATAATTTCCATCAATTAAAAGAAATATATATTTTGGTACCGATTTCCAGGCGTGATGGAGTGATAATCCTTCCCCATGCGTAACCAACTCCCGAACTCGCTTTTTTAACTAATCTCTAGTTTTGTGGTGTGTGGCCTACCTTAGTGGCCGGTGGCGACTCCAAGTCTTTTTGTTTTCAAAAACATGAATTTTTTAAAGAATTTCCCATTTTTCAAATAATTTTAAAATAAAATAAAAGGAACCCTATTACTCCTTTTTACCGACTTGAGAAAAAAAAGTCGCTACAATTTTGAGCATTTTTAATCTAAACTCGGACAAAATTTAGTGTCTACAGCTGCCCCTCTTTGCTCATTGTTGTGAAACAAGAATAGACCAAAGACTAAGGATATAATTTTTGTCCCATTTCCCTATCTGAAGATTTTGAGTTGCGAGTCCTTCCTAAATAGAACCGTTCGCTCTTCCTCTTCCTGAATTTCTAGAGCTCCAAATTCTTCCCACGTAAGGCCTGAAGAAGTGAAGCCCCTAAAATGATGATTCGATCCTCGATCGTCTTGACACCAAATGACATCTTGCTTTGAGTCTTCTAGCATGCCCTCGATCTTCATCGCCTTGGCCTGGGGTGATATCTCGCCTTGAAGACCCCGAAAAATGATGTCCTGCCTTTTGGTTGTCTTGACATCAAATGATATCCTGCATTGAGTCTTCTGAAATGCCATCAATCTTCCTTGTCTTGGCATAGGGTGGTCTCTCGCCTTGAGGACCCCAGAGAACGATGCCTTGCTTTCTGGTCGTCTTGACATTAAATGATATCCCGCTTTGAGTTTTCTAAAATGCCCTATATCTTCTTCGTCTTGGAATGGAGTGATCTCTCGCCTTGAGGACCCTGGAGAATGATACCTTGTTTTCTGGTCGTCTTGACATCAAATGATGTCCCGCTTTGAGTATTTTGAAATGCCCCGATCTTCCTCGTCTTGGCATGAGGAAATTCCATATAATTGAAAGTTGAAAAACTTCTTTAAAGAACTTTGTGTTGGTATCCACTTCTTCTTTCTTGGAACATAAAATCCACTTTCTGTTTTTCATATACCCTTTCTTTTCGGTCGGTCACCCTTAGCTCCTATGGGCCCTTTGTCTTTATAGAATCTCCATCTTTTGTCTTATCTTGAAAGGGTGCTGCTGGTTTGAAGCTCCTCGCCTGAAATCCTTGAGCTATGAGAAACATCCTTAAGAAAGAAAAAAGTCAGGGAGTCTAAATTTCAATAAAATATCCTTAAGAAAGAGATCGAATTAAGAAATTCACGTTTTAGAAAAATGGCGTTAAGAAATGATCGAATTAAGAAATTCGTATTTTAAGAAAAAAATCCTTTAAGAAAGGATCGAACTAAGAAATTCGTGTTTTAGGAAAAACATTTATTAAGAAATGATCGAATTAAGAAATTCGGGTTTTAAGAAAAACAATCATTTAAGAAAAGATCGAATTAAGAAATTCATGTTTTAAGAAAAACATTCCTTAAGAAATGATCGAATTAAGAAATTCGTGTTTTAAGAAAAATAATCCTTTAAGAAAGGATCGAATTAAGAAATTCGTGTTTTAAGAAAAGCAATCCTTTAAGAAATAATCAAATTAAGAAATTCGTGTTTTAAGAAAAACAATCCTTTAAGAAATGATCGAATTAAGAAATTCGCAATTTAAGAAAAACAATCCTTTAAGAAATGATAGAATTAAGAAATTATTGTTTTAAGAAAAACAATCCTTTAAGAAAGGATCGAATTAAGAAATTTGTGTTTTAAGAAAAACCTCCCTAAGAAAAGGGATAAAACGGGAAGCCCAAGTTTTAAGAGAAACATCCTTAAGAAATGATCTAATTAAGAAATTTGGATTTTAAGAAAAATATCCTTAAGGAATGATTACAATTGAGAAATCTGGATTTTTAGAAAAACATCATTTTGGAAGGGATAGAATTGAGAAATTTGAATTTTGAGAAAAACGTCATTTTGGAAGGGATATAAATCAGGGATTGGATGACCTTTAGAAATCCTAATTATGCAAGTCAAAGGACTCTTGATTCTTTGCTGAGATCTGTTTCTCCTCTCGTGAAGCTGTATATTAAGTCTTTTATCAACCTTCAAATACATGTTTAAAATAAACAAAATGCTATGATGGTATTAGTTAGCATGCTCCTAACATAAGGACGTCTAACTATATATGATGGATGAATGAATGAATTGAGGACCACTTGGGCGAGTCCTATTCTTCAAGGAAATTGATTGGGAAATCTGTGTCTTGTTTCTTCAATGCGACTCCAATGCGGCTGAAATACCCCATCTCACACTCGAGCTTAGCCTTTCCAAGTGTATTTTGCTCAATTGAAGATATCTTTTGTCATTAAACCGATCGGGCATCTTATTGCCCCAAAAAAACTTGTTGCTCACTCTTGTACTTTTGTTGCTAGCAAAATTTTGAAATCTTTGTCAGAAAACACATGTTCAAATTTCAATGTGAGATGATGATTGAGAAAACTGGTTTTTCTTTTCAAATTATAAATATATTAGGCTACAATAAATGCCCCGAATATCAAGTACACGAACAACACTGACAATAACTTACTGAGGATTGCCCCAAGCAAATCATGTGTCTAGGAGACCTTAAAAGCTGAATTGATGTTTGAAGATGTGAAGTGCAATTTAAGTCTACTTTGATATTTAACCAATTTTATCTTGTTTTTGTTTGGGGAATTCCATTCATCACATTCTTTTGGCTCGAAATAAATGGAGCAAACAACAAATTCCCGAGCTACTCGGCATTGTCATGACTTTGAACATATTACCATCACTCATATAGCGAAGAGTTTTGATTGGAATGGGCTTCAGCGGAGTGCCCCAAAATTTCACACTCTTATTCGAAAAGTGCCTATTACCAGGTTTCGAACATTGGAGTGCTTTTTGATTAATCTTGAAAAATGCCTATTATCAGGCTTTGAAGATTTGAATGCTCTTTGAACAAGGCCTATTACCAGGCTTTGAAAGTTAAGTCAATTTGTCTTGTTTTGAAAACACCTATTACCGGGCTTTGAACATTGAAATGCATTTCGAAGACTTTAGCATTGAATTGTACCAATTTGTTATTATGTGATCCTTAAGGTGAAATGCATGTCACATGCTCATAATCTTTTTAGCTTAGGATTTCAACTAGACACATGCTACTTGGAATCAACCTTCGGGTCAAAGTCAATGTTCCTTGCGCAATTGATATAGTGGGACCCAATGAGCAAATATATTTACAAAATGAATAGATTTGAAAATAGATTGCATCTTTTTATTGAAACTTTGAAAGTGTGGTCATTATAAAAAGACTGACACCACATTCGAGCCTTTTTTGTTTTTGAATGTAAACTTACCGAGGGGAGTGCTCAAGTGCCCCCAATGTGGAATTACTTACACTTGTCTGAACTGCAGATGTGGGTCGCGAGGCTTGTCCCTTTTTTTGTCGGTCGGGGCATCATCCTTGTTGAACATGACAAATTCTTTATTTCGAATCGAGGTGATGATGAATAAGGAAATGTATGTCTAGATGTGATGTTAATGTGAAGATGTTGATGCAAGCAACTAGCATGTTGAGATGATGTGATGCAACTACAATGCAAGTGAGTGAGCTTGTAGTGCAAATGAATGAGGTCATTGCTGAATGCTTGTATGATGCAACTATCGGGCAAATGAATGAGATTAATGCCAATGTGATGCAACTGTTGTGCAAATGAATGAAATTAGTGAATGATGCAATTGTAGTGCAAATTAATGTACGAGGCAATTACAAAATTATTGAATGCCAATGTGATGCACTTACCCTAGAATGAGTGAGGACAAAATTTGATAATGTACGGATGAATGTAAAAAGTATTGATCGACGAACATTCTTGTTGAACAACTTTTCGTAATGAAGATTGAGTCCCATTTCAACGAAAAAGAGGGCTATCATATAATATTGATCTGTACTAGTCATCGTCTCACTTCTTGATTGGTTTCGGGCTTCGGGCCTCTTTCTCGATGATATGAACTCTTTCTTCTATTACAAAAGCCTTCAATTTTGAACTATTCTCGAATCACCACTTCAAATGAATATGACATGAATATGCACGAATGAAGCACCAAAATTCTTACACATGAAATCTTGTAATTAATTTCAATAATCTTATAATTTTTGTAGATAAATGCGATATAATGTAAACATGCATGAATGCAAAGAAAAACACTGATTTAGCAAATATCATCGTTAAACAACTTGTATTAATGGGCCCATTTTTTCTTTATGACTATTTGTTTTGACTAACCTTGACCTCTAATTAAAGACTACTCATTTAAAAATTCAGAGAGAATTCATTGCAAAGAAACCAAACAAACAATTCAGCCCAAAAAAAAACAGAACTCCGCGAAAAAAGTAAATAAAAGCCACAAGAATCTTAGCCAAGGTTATCTTCATAAAAATGAAAATGTTTTCTTGTTTAAGAAACAATTCAACCTTCAAAAATGCAGAACTCCCTCTCAAAGAATCAAAATAATTTTTGAGAAATGAAAATTTCATATACAGTTTTAATCAAATTTCAACTCTTTAAGCGTCTTCATAATCAATAAGTTAAGTGGAGTTTATTTCAATGACCACCTATAATCAAAGAAGCCATTTCAAAGAACAAAAAAACAAAATATTTTTTTTTTCAGAAAGAATCATAAGAAAAACCTATTAAAGAGACTAATAATCTCCGAAAAAAAGAATTGCTAAAGGACACTCCAAAACTTTCCAAGAATCTTTGAAAGTAATCAAAGCAATGAGAAGTGAGAATTATGGTACGGGTTTATTTATAGAGGCGAAAATCGTAAAGTTGTCTATTTTTTTTCTCCTTCTATGCGTATCAGTAAGCGTCACTATTCTCTTTCTCCTTCAAATTCTCACCACTAGCTTTATTCCTTAAGACTACCCTTATAATAGTCTCATCGCTACCCTTTGCCCCCTCCAACCCAACACCGTCGGGACCATTCATCTTCCCCTTCATCCTCCCACCTACAACAAACGCCAACATGTCTTTCTTTTGCGTACTTTCACCATGACCACCACCACCTTTCTCGTAGACCTCCACCGCTAAAAAGCTCTTCTTACAGTTTGGGCAGACCAAAAATGACGTGGAAATTGAGGGGGAAATAAGGTGAAAAAAGGGGTGGGAATATGGCAGCCACAATCAGCTTACCGTTAGGGGTTAACTGAAGTTAACGTCTTAATTACTATTTTATTTCAAAATACAAAATTTAATTATTATTTTATAATATTTAAAAATTTAATTATCGTTTTATTTTTTTTAATAAAATTTAGTGACCGTTTATGTGTTTTACTCAAAATTCTTTAAACATCACTTGAAAGAAAATATTTAATTCAAGTATGAAATATATATTTAAGTCATAAAAAAACTACTTATCTAATAACTAAACACCTGTTTAATAAAAAATACCTAACTGCTTAAAAAACAGTCGCACACAATTTCGGTAATAAAGTGTTTTTTTAATAAAAGAGAATCCAAAAGAAAAGGGGAAGGGTTTAGATTATAGGGGAATGTGCCAATGAGCGGTGTGCTACAGTTAACTCTGTGCAGCAAGTACCAGGAGGTACACCTAAGGCCTAACCTATCTATGTATTAGTATAATCATAGCCACTAGGACCGTTTTACCGGAAAGAGTTGGGTGCGCTCACAATTACTGGATATAATACTCCCAACACGTGTCATGCCGAATTTTGATTAGCCTACTCCGACCTGACCGCTAAGTTTTAGAAATTGGGACATTGGACACTTGCTGTAGAAGCGTTGTAATTGTATTGCGTGTAAATGTACGCATTTGACAACGTAAGAGACAGAGAAGCAGGTCTTTTAATATTGTATTATAATTGAAATTGATTAAGTGTTTTTAATGATAAAAGATGTAGTTATTTTTTTTTTTTGTAAGTAATTTGAGTTCGAGTAATATAATCTATACAGTATGTGTGCATTTTTAAGAAACTAAAGATAAAAAATAAATATTATATTATAATCACATCATAATATTAAAAAAAAACATTGGCATGCGATTGTATTTACTTTGAAATAAAATCTTATGAATTTTTTGACTGTGATACAATTGTAGAGTTTCTTTTACTAACATTTTAAATTAGGAGTATATAATAATTAATACATGGGCAAGCCAAAATTAAGTTTGCGTGGTGAGATAGATCAATAAATTGATTTCTTTCTTTCAATGACATCCAAAACCAACCTTGTTAGAGAATGTTTTTAAATATGACAAAATAAAATAAATGAAGGAAGAGCAAGTTCTTTGAATCAAACATGATTAAGAGCAGTACCAAAAATTGTGCTAATTATAGTTGTCGTTATTTGACGACCTCGAATTTCTAATCAATTGTCATTTTGACTAACGAAAAGCATGCATAAAAAAGGAAAAATAATGGACTTTGACAGAGAAAGGGCGAGCCGTTAATGGTGCTAATTGAATTGAATTAACATGCTTTGTTGTGTCCTTTGGAAGAGAAATCGATTTGCTCTTCTATTCTGTAGTACATATAATATATGTTTTTGATAATTACATATATTATTATAGATAATTGATAGTAACATTTAGCATTCAACCGAAATCAGTTGAAACTGTTAAACATCCATCGTGATTTATGACTCATAAGGGAAGATGCAATTTCTATTCTGTTTATCTGAAGTCAATTTCTTATGTGAAATTTTAAAATATAAAATATTAAATTCTGGCATTAATTAAAAATTCAGCATACCTATGGGATAAATATACCCTGATAAAGAAATCCTGAATTACACAGTAACATTTTGTCTTAAAATACACTATTAATTTTGCAGTCATAAGTTATTATGAGGGGTCAAATAACCATTAGAAATTAAATTGACTTGAAGATGCACCGTTTTTCTATCATGTTTTATTCACGTATTAAGAACTGAGGTTATATAAATTTTGATATATTTTATATACTTTTAGTGTTTTACTTTATGTATTTCATAATTTAATTATCTTCTTTCGTATAGCTTTTTCCGAAATTAAATCTAATCATAAGAACAATGTTATTGTTGTTGTTTGACGTATCCATGAAGATTGGCGCAATTATGTGGGTGGGTATTTCAAAGTAGGATCCTATTCATATTGGATGAAACATGCTTCTCTGGCAACCTCCCTTACGCATTAAGATGCCCCCATTTCAACATTATTATAAATAATATGACGATAACATGTACACCAATACAAATAAGCAAAGTAGGTAATCTGGTGGGTTGGCTTGGATCACCTCCATTCAAATTGTCTCTTCATTTTTCTTTTTGATATAGTACATGTCCTTTTTATGATCTATATTCAGAATTCGTGGTTGTCCCTCCCAACAATATCATCTCCAAAAATTTAAATCCGAATTCTCTTTAAGAAATCAATATGCCTTAACATTGCATCCAATTATTGTTTATGAATTTTCTCTTGTTTAATATATATAATTATAACCCATCATTGTAATATAAAATTGAGTTGATAATTAAAATATTTTTAATTTAAATTAAAATTAATTTAAATATACACACATTGGCAATTTAAAATCTCAAAATTTATATTATTTCAGCCTTGTCACGTGTTTGGGTCCGATGAATAATTGGTACACGAGGACAGTTTTTGCGAGCTCCGCAATAGAAGCAGTCCCAAACCAAGCTAACATGTGTTCATGTGACAATGATTAATGCGGTGTATGTATGTATGTATGTATACCATTACCACCTAACCTTTCACCTCTCTCGTGAGAATATACCTTCATTTCTAGCCAGTCCACACTCACCGTCTTTCTATTGTTGTTTTCACACCATTAATTATTCATACATTGACCATTCAATTTTAATCATTTGAGTTATTCTTCTAACAAGCTCATACATGAAAACAAGGGGAGGATCAATTTTAATTTTATTAGATATTGTGCTAGTTATTAAACCAGAAACCGAATCAATAAATGTAAATTTTGGTCCAAAATTATTTTTTTTATATAATGAACTAATGACAGAAAAAAAAAATACAAATAACTAGTGTAAAGAAGATGAATTTTGTCAACTGTGATGAAGGATTACAAACAAAAAGGTGTAGAATTCTGCAACATTTGACCTCATGAGCCTAAACCTAATATAATCAGGTGATTTAGGGTATTGTCCAGATCACTTGTTCTAGCAGTGACTAAGATCATTTTTACTCACTTTCTAATTAAATCAATATCTACACACCCAATCAAGACAAATTAATTATATGATCCAAAATGATTTTCTTTTTCAAGTGCATGCCTTGATGGTTTCATTTTTTCCCTTCTTTCTGAACAAAGCAACATATATTAGCGGCATTTATAAACAAGCATGCAAGTGGGGCATGAAAACTCACAATAACATGCATTCATCTCAAGTGACAGCAACCTCCCTCACCCCTCAAATCTGGTTAAGACAGAATCTTCTTGTCTAGGTTTAATTACATGACATTAACCCTCCATCTCCCCAATCAATTATAAGTTTCAATACATTAAATTACATGATCTATACCTAAAGATATTAAATTCTATCATTGTGAATAAAATAAATTAAATTTGAAGGATGACTCTCATAATAAGTATATAAAATACTTGATATAGATTATTCTGTCAATAAGATCCAATACATTTGGTCATAAAAAAATAATAATTAACGCAACAAGTGGTGGGGATGTGGTTAGATGACAAAGATATTTGAAATTGAATATTGAAACATGGAAAGAAATCCAAATGTCGTCCTTCAATTTCAACCGTCCTATTTTGCAATATGTCAAGGTTGAAAGGTCCTATAAATTTGACCAATATGTCTAAACCATTTAGCTAATTGAATTTAGAAGTCAGAAGTCCATAAATGATTGTCGGTGTTGGACTGAAAAAAAAAGTGAAAGAAATGAAGGAATTATTGGCACAAGGTCCCCAGATGAAATGCTATGGGTCTGTTTATAAAAAATGGTACAAAATTCTTAAACCACGTGTGTTGTTTGGGGGTGTAAAGGCAGCCTATATTATCCCAACGTTTTAAAGAGAAAATGGAAAGTACACAATGAGTTCCACTTGCACAAGTGGGAAGTGCTTACATTCCTCAATCGGTAATGCAAATATTTTAGGGGCTTCACACCATTCTATTGCTCTTTTTTACCCACCCTTATATTTCCAGTTTTGATACAAAGGGTAAGGGTAAGGCTGCCACTGCATCATTCTAATTTTTAAAAAACAACTTTAAACTTTTCAATGAAGCAAAAACAAAATGACATTAGCTCATTGGCATGGACAAAAACAAAATGACAATTAGATACCATTGTGGAAAGGCTAAAGTCCCAATAATCTTGGGGGATCAAAACCTTAGGGGATCAAAAGAAGAATTTTACCCCCGTGTCTACCCTTGGAGCTGCCTTGCGTGGACAATAAACTTGTTAACAACGTCTTGTTAACTTTTAATATTTTGTATCTACTAAGAAGAATAACATTCAGTTTTTTGATAAAAAAAAATCAATTTTATAAAAATTAATTTATTTTATCATGAATTACAAACAAAATAACTATACAAGTTCTAAAAAAAATCAAAATATATCTTTATTTTTATCATGAATTTTATTGAATAATCAACCAAAATATACAAATCATTGGGATGGCAAGAAAATAATCATTCAAAGATTTAAAACTAAAATTTGATAGAATTATTAAGCAGTGCAGGATGTTGTAAAACAGGCCAAATCATTGAGTCGTGAACAACTCCACTAGAGGTAGGAATCATGCATTTTTGAAGCTACTGGATTTTGTCTATTTTCTGATTCCAACATTAACCTCGCCTAATTTAAGCACGACTCATCACCTTTTGCGAGGGTTGGCCGACATAATTAATTAAATACATGCCATCGGTCATTGTCATGATTTTACTTTTAGCACGGACTAATTGAAACTTATTGCGACTGTACCTGTACGGACACACTTGCTTTTATGTATAAAACTATTTTCCTTTGATTTGTGGAACATATGGGCATTCATTCACATTCACATTCACATTCACATTCACATTCAAACCCAAAAGAAATAAAACGTTGGTTCAATTTTAAAAAATATCCAATCTTTTAATATTATCTATTAATTCTAGATTTTATGAATCAAATCTAGGTCAATTTAAATCGACATGACAATATAAAAAACACAGCTGTGACTTGATTTTAGGTAGGTCTAAAGGAAATTAAACTAGTACAAATGGCGAACCATGAAAAGTTGATAAATTTGTTATGAATATGAGTTCCAGAAAAAAGAAGGAATGAATTGAAGATATAGGTTCGCTTCTGAATATGACCACAACGTATGTTGGCCTATCACTTTATTGTAAAAGATATTCCAAAACATGTCATATCATCGGCTTTTTTTATGACATTGTCTGGAATTATTCTTTGTTCCTGTATGAGGTCAAAGAAAGTGTTCATCAGAGCTGGAAAAGTACATGGAATGAGTCCATCGAATATGTTTACTCACCACCACTGTCTACCGACTGATCAATCTGTATTATACACACAACCCTTTTTTTTTCCTTTCATTTGAACCATCTCCCATCTCCATCTGTATTAATAAAATTGAAATTTTTTATAAGACGGTTTAAAGTTCAAAATTTCAACGTACCAAGTTTAAATACTTGCAATGGAGCTAAAATACTCAACTCCTTGGTAGAAAATTAAATTCTATATTATTTAATAAATTCTAACTGAATTTAGTGTTATGAGTTAACTCGAACACTAAATCAATTGAAAATTGCAAATATACTCATATTTTTTTGAATTACTCACATTTTAATTTATATGGATGTTTTTGTCTTTTATTAATATTATAAATTTTTAAATAAAATAAATAAAAATCATTATTACATACAAATGATTTACCACTCCACAAATAATCTATTTCTAAATTTAATATCTTCAAATATAGAAATATAATTTTTTACATAAACTATTTCACATATTTTAAAGTTTCTTATTCAATTTGAACAAGTGTGATTCAAATATAGACATAATGGGTTAAGGCCGGAGTTGTCAAGTCTTAATTAAGTAGCCCATGTGGATGGCGGGCTAAGAGGAATGCAAGAGATAGTGTGTCATCCAAGCTTAGACTGGGCTAGAGAGCTGAGGCAAAGGAATGGACACATAGATCAAAGTAATTGAATTGGAGACACAGAAGATAAAGGCAGATTTGGCTGAATATTTTTTTTTTGGAAATTATTTAGAAAAATACTCCATTGAAAATCTTTTGGAAAAATATCTCCTATTCGATCCACGTAATTAGAACTCGCATTCTGCCAAACGCGATTTATGAACTCGTACTCAAAGAGATGCGAGTTCAATCTGATGTGACGCGTCTTATCCGTTGGCCTGTTTTTATATTTAATGAAAAAATTCGCACCTAGCAGGACGCGAGTTCCGAGAGAAATTGAGATAAAACGGCGCAAATTTATAGCTAGAAGAGGAGACTGGAAAGCAGCAGAATCTATCATTTCAGACATGAAGAGTAAGGGTTCGAGGCCTAGTGAAACCTCGTACTCGTTGATGCTTCAATGTTATGCCAAGGGAGGGACTGTCAAAGGGATAGAGAAGATTGAGAAAGAAATTAGTGATGTCATATCTATCCTAGCTGGATGCTGTTAAGAACACTTGTTCTGGCAAACTGCAGATGTAGAGCAGTAGAGGGTATGGAGACTGCGTTTCATGAGTTACAGAAAAATGGATACAAACTTGATTTGGTTTTATTCAATTCAATGCTCTCTATTTTTTCGAAGAACAACATGTATGAAAAGGCCCATGAGATGCTACACTTGATGCGCGAAAGTGGGTTGACCCCTGATCTTGTGACCTACAACAGCTTGATGGATATGTATGCCAGAGCGGGAGAGTGTTGGAAAGCTGAAGAAATCCTCAAAGGATTACAGAAGTCTGGCGGAAAACCAGATGTTGTGTCATGCAACACTGTGATCAAAAGGTTTTGCAGGAAAGGGCTAATGCAGGAGGCCATAAGGATTCTCTCTGAAATGACAGGTAAAGGGATTCGGCCATGTATTTTTACTTGCAACACGTTTGTGGCAGGTTATGCTGCACAGGGAATGTTTGCTGAAATGGGTGATGCTATTGACCATATGATTCAGCACAATTGCTGACCCAATGAACTCACCTACAAGATAGCGGTGGATGATTACTGTAAAGCAAGAAGATACAAAGACGCCAAGGACTTTGTGTCCAAAATTAAGGAGATAGGTAATTCTTTTGATGACCAGTGTATAGAACGGTTAGCTTTTCGTGTTCGAGAGAATCTGGATTCATAAGTTCCTTCGTTGAGGATGTAGTTGGGAATTGAGTTTGAGAGAATAAGCAACTAGCTCACCGGCTTGTTTATAATGTCTCCCCAGTCTCCGCTGCCCGATAAAAGATTAGTATTCTGATTGGATCAGTGCACGAATGCCTACCTTTTCGAATTTGTTTGTTGTCTGAACTTGGAATTTATCAATATTTGATTTTAAGAGTTAAATTGTTTTTCAGTTTCTTATCAATATTTAGTTAAATCTACTACACATGTATAAAATAATATTGAAGAATGCGATCAAAAAATATGCCTCTTTGTGATTCCTCTAAGTGGTAGATGGGTTTAGAATTGGAAATCCCGGAAGAGGGGGTGCCGGGGCTAATGGTGAAGGGATCATTGGCATGCACCTCTATTATGCCATATATGATTTTGTTTTATTACATGCATGGTGTCACGAACATGCCCCCTTTGCTCGGTTGGCAAGCCGTGCGGCACTTGAAATGGGTGTTACCCAGACAAGTCAGCCTTCCTCATGCCTCATTGTCCAAGGAGTTATCTCGGTCTAGCCTTCTTAGGGTCACAAGGCCCTAAGGCTTTAGAGTTTCGAATCCCGCAGGGCCTAGCGATAGCTGCACTCCAACCTCGTACTTCAGCCACAAGCGCGATATGGGGCCTTATGGCCCCAAACCGTCCCTAGGTATTTCTCCCGGGGAGACAGTGCGCCAACCACTAGGCCCCACTGCCCGCACACCTAGGCCCCACATAGGCCTAGGAGTAGGTCGCTTACACCAAGGAAGCTCGGTCGCTAGCCCAGGCGAGGGGGATGGTGGAGACCCGACACCAGACCACTTCCCCCTAAAGAGCTAAATGAACTTACCAGGAATGCCGTGAGTAGACGTTGCTTCGTCCCAAATGAAGACACTTTCTGGATAGGGCCTTCATCGTCTTCCTAAAGCTTCTCAACTTGCATCCTTGACTTGGTAGCTCCTTAGGGACTGCTCATATCATCACTCGGTCCACCATTGCTCGGTAATGAACGGGCTTATCAAGGCAGGGTCGTAATATAATAAGGGATGGCCTTGACATATTTCCCCCACTTACTCTATCGATGGCCTCATCGATGTAGCCCCAGAAGGGATGGTTCTGACATTCTCCCCCACTTCCTCTATCGATGGTTTCGTCGATGTAGTCCAAGAATGGATGGTTCTGACATTCTCCCCAACTTCCTCTACCGATGCCCTTATCAATGTAGTCCAAGAAGGGATGATTATGTAATTATCCCCCACTTCCTCTACCGATGTAGTCCAGGAAGGGATGGTTCTCATTGATATTGACACCAGTTCTTCATCACCTGTTGAGCCGATACGAACCCTTGTGGCAACACATCTTAGATTCGTGCTCGATTTGGTATGTTTTTCTTGTCCCACCATTTGATCCTTCAAGCAAATAATTCAAGCATCGATCATGCGTTCTTTCTATCCCCTTTTGACTATGTTGTACATCCGTAACCATCTAGACTGACCACAGACTCATTATGACCCAGTTCCACTTCTATCATGTTGATTTTTAGATTCATGCTCCCCACTTTTACTCTGATTGTGGCTCGGGCAAAAGACAAGTAACAAACCATCGATCCACTCGAACAAGTGCCTTGTAGTTTCTCTGTGCTCCACGATCTGCCCATTAACCTACACAAATACAAAAGTAACATACCTGATCATGAGCAAACGTGTTATGACTCGTCACTCAATGGCTTGCTCCTTGACGTTAAGCATATTCGCCAACTTTGCCTCATCTCATACCGAGACCTCCACAGTATTGAATGCGTCACCATATATTTGTCATCAACATTAACCCAAGTTTTGCCAGCACATGCTCGCGTTGCACCTGGTTGCTCAATAATGCATAGATTATCTCTAGTTGCCAACACCGTATTGCATTGTACTTGCTTTTTGTTCTCCGCAATACATCCTGTTTTTATAAGATATACAAGCAATATTATCAATGAAAACATATCCACACAAGTCTCGTATGATTACCTGGTTGGCACACATTGCCTTATGCTACCACCAATCATGGTATGCCTTTGTATGTATACCTCATGTGTTTTGACTATTTGAGAATGCAGTCTCTACGACAAGCTAATATCATCCACTCGTGAGGTTTTCTTCTTACTCAATTATACCTGCACCATTTACCAAATGAATGCCAACCAATATTCTCTCGAACAACCTTGCCCTTGTTCCAGTAGCCAAAATAGATGGTCATATGTCATCGCTAGAACTTCTTAATGGTCTCCTATGGCCCTTGTAATAGCCAATCAAGTTGCCCCTTTATTTCGTTTCTCCTTCACTCCCTTTGTAACAGACATAACTGTTGATAAGCACAAAAGTACGCATTTGATCTCTTGACACACATGGCCTATACTTGTCACGGGGCCATTACCCTCTTCCCGAAAGATATGTCTTCCCCATTATCCACTTACTAGAAAAGTTCATCTTGTTATCACGCCCACAAAGGAACCTGTATTAGCACCCCACAACCATCATATCAACATTAGTCTCTTGTCGTGGACTTCAAAATGATGTCTCACTTGTGCCCTCTACGTGTAACTTAGGTTTTCGCAGGAACCAAACTCTTCCCCATATGCCCACGACATCTAGTTAGTAGAGTATTCTCATGTAGGATCAATACCTCTTTATTCTCTTACATAATCTCGAATAGAACCTGTATTCGCTAAATCCCTTAGCTTCTTTTGAGCATTATATTCTACATTTTTGGGAAAGAAATGAGCCCATTAACTCTCCCTTTAGCTCATCACATATTTTGATAGGACAAACACCATTAATAAACTTGGACCGCCACCACCACTTGGCGTCCCCTATTAGATACACCAAGGCCACCGCGACCTTGTCTTTATCTATTTTAGTATGCGTATATCAGAAATAATGCTTGACGTCGAACAAGAAATTTTCAAGCTCCCTAGCATCTCTGTTCTCCTCATACCGCTAAGGTTTTGAAACCCTAGTCCTCAGACCCTATCTACTGTCATCGAATTGCTCATAGCTATTTGTATCAGGTTAACCTGAGTCTTGATCTCATCTAGTCCGAACTTCATATGACTTAATGCTTCTTTTGCCTTCATTACCAAAATCTTTGATAATCTGGGTCAACTTTTGCTGCATTTCCTTTATTGCTCAAAGCCGATCATTTGATGCCATAGCTCTCATGGCAGCCACTACGGCCTCAAGTTCCTTAAACCGACTAGGGTCTACCGACCCACCACCTTGTGTTGACGCCCCAGCACCTGGGTGTGTTCTCTCTCTGGGCAATATTCGTTCCACTTTTTCCGCGTTTGTCACCATTCTTGTCGACACACCCAGAATCATTGTGCCTGCACAGACATCGACTTTTACAAATAGGTGTGATATTTGTATCGTGTCCTTCTTTGTTACATGAAGCTAACATTTATCCCTGTTGCATACGACCAGAGCTTTTTGACACCTACCAAACCTTCAAACTGTCTTGGTTCTCTAATCGATTTCCCCCACATCCCTCAAGGAATTGGTAGGAACACCTGTCGTCAGAACACACACAAAGAGAAAACTGACCACGAAATTGGTTAGTCCAATTACATAACAATAAAATGAAATGTACCTTACAAGTTCAATGGGACTTTCCAGTACGACTCTCACTGCAATTCACGCTCTGTATTGCCAAACTCTGGGAAGTGCGTTATAACTTCCTTGACCACCACATTTCTATTTTTGGGTAACACTGACATATCCATGGTAACCAGGTTTTGCTTTTGGTCTCTTGGTCCATACATCAACTTTGACCTAAGCCTTGGCTTTACTAGCTCGCCCCACCAACTAGCTTTTCGGTAGTAGCCCATATCTCCACTGCCCAAATTGGGGATTTTGTAATACTTGGGTGAGATCTAAATTGTACTTGAATCATCACCACATACCCATCGAGCTTGTCTGTCCCACGCTTACTCTTTGGCTCTGCTTGTGAAGGAACTCCTAAGGAGAGCTTTCCTCAAATGCACCCACATTACCAAGTTGTACCACCCTTGTGTTTCTCACCCAAACGAGTAGCTTTACAAATAGCACTTTGCCTTACCCCTTTCTCATCTCATATTGCAATTTATTGCCAGAGAATCTGGTCCAAACTACCACACCGCAACACATTCCTTTTTACCTTAAGACCCAATGTGTCTTAAGAAAATTGCCATTTACAGACAAGTCATTAGCTATGAGAAACATTTCCCTTAGGCTCCTTGATTTTATCTGACAATGTAACTTTTCCCCGAGAACCCATGATGTGTCCGTCCGCTACAAGAGTCCACAACAACAAGAGGGAGAATACCAATAACTTTGCACTCCCTTTTACTCCATTTTTGTTTCGAGATGGGCCACTCTATCTGGCATACAGCGATCGTCGTGATCCTTTGACAACTTCGTTAAATAGTTTGAGGTCCTAAAAGTCTTGTCCTGCACCCTTAGACGATCACACTATACCAAAGTACTCCCACAACAAACGAGTTTTATCATACCCCTTTGATTTTATCAATGGGCGAATCCACCACCTTGAAGAACACGACTCAACCGCCTTGAGTCCCCGAACCCAAAGCAATTATGGAACAGTTTCAAGTTGTCTCCAACTCTTTCTTTTAGGGTTAGTCTACGAACCCATGACTATCCGTTGTAATACTCTACAACCATCTATACCCACTCCTCTTTTCACCTGGAAAAAGATAGTTAGGCAATAATCAAGCACCACAGTGCCAGGATAAACAATATTGCCATTAACTTCCATCAATCAAGAATTTATCCGATTACCCTGGAAATGACAGGCACCACTATGTTAGATTAACAAAAATAAGCACATTTTATGCTTCGGGCTGCACACGCCCTTGTACTAACAGGACAAAACAAACATCAATAAGCAAGGGTTACCGACACAAGGCACTGTATCAAAATAAGCATCACTATTACCGATAGCCACCATAGGGAATGACTCTCCTCTCGCGTGATGCGTAAGCATCCCCATATTGCTAGAATTCGTGCCCCTATGCTATGAGGAATACACACTTCATCATGTCCCATAGACAGCCTTCAACGAGCCTTTAAAGCAACCCAAAAAAATATTGCCGGTGTCCCAAATCACGGACATGCACTACTATGCAAAGATCAATCTCATCCACAAAAGTTCTTGCGCTTCTTTGCGCCTCAACTCGATCGCCGTCTCGATCAACCAACAACAATGTTACGCCTGTAACGAACAAATGAGCACCACTGTGCCCTAATTCATACGCGCCACCGCGCTAATGTAACACATCGGCACTACCTTGCCAAACCCACCATTAGACACCTTTGCGCCTTGACTAGGTCTTGATCAATCAGCATAAGGAGTCACCTGCCTACCCCACTCGCGGAAGCGCTTGGCGTAGGTTCTAGCCACCCTGCCTACCCTCACAGGGCGCTCGGTGTGAAACTAGACCACCCTGCCTACTCCACTAATGGATGCGCTTGGCGTGACATTACACCATCCTGCCTACTCCTTGAAGAGAAGCGCTTGGCGTGGGATTAGACCACCCTACCTACTTCCCACATGGGAACGCTTGGCGTAGTGCCCCACCCTGCCTACTCCAGTCCAAAGAGCGCATGGTTTACTATCATTCGACCCTGCCTACTCCATTCACCGGAGCGCTTGGCGTAGAATGCACAATTTAGCGCCTCTGCGCACAGAAAAAAAAGTAGTCTCTCTTTTTTTTTTCCTGTCATGATGATCCACCCTGCCTACTCCACCAGTGGGAGCGCTTGGCGTGAGACCAACTGATTCACAAATAGTCCAACTCTCATTTTTGCTACACATGCGTCTGGCGTCACCACGCACCACGACCACTAAATAAAGCATCATAGTGTTCTGGGTTGGTACATGAGCATTATGGCGTCTGGTTAACAAACACGCACCATGCTTGTATCAAATGCCATAGCCAAACGCCACCATCACATGAGTACATTGTCCATCGTATTTCGCGCACGATACTACGTGTCACGAGCAGGCCCCTTTGCTCGGTTGGCAAGCCGTGCGGCACTTGAAATGGGTGTTACCGGACAAGTCATCATTCCTCATGCCTCATTGTCCAAGGAGTTATCTCGGTCTAGCCTTCTCGGGTCACAAGACCCTAAGGCTTTAGAGTTTCGAATCATGCAGGCCTAGCGATATTTGCACTCCAACCTCGTACTTGACCACAAGCGCGATATGGGACCCTATGGCCCCAAACCGTCCCTAGGTATTTCTCCCGGGAGACGGTCGCCAACCACTAGGCCCCATCGCCCGCACACCTAGGCCCCACATAGACCTAGGAGTAGGTCGCTTACACCAAGGAAGCTCGGTCGCTAGCCCAGAGCGGGGGATGGTGGAGACCCGACACGGACCACTTCCCCTAAAGAGCTAAATGAACTTACCGGGAATCTGGTGAGTAGACGCGTTGCTTCGTCCCAAATGAGGACACTTTCTGGTTAGGGCCTTCATCGTCTTCCTAAAGCTTCTCAACTTGCATCATTGACTTGGTAGCTCCTTAGGGACTGCTCATATCATCACTCGGTCCACCATTGCTCGGTAATGAACGGGTTTGTCAAGGCAGAGTCGTAATATAATAAGGGATGGCCTTGACACATGGCATGACATTTTGGTAGATACAAATGAAGAGGTAGAAGGATACATAGAAATGGAAAGAGACGAAAAATATGGAATAGGGTTCCATCAAAAAAAAGTTGAATAGCGCATATGGATGGGAGCAAGGGTTTCGTTGTTTCTAAGGTAAAGCAACTTTAATTTTTTTTAAAAGTCTAAAAGTGATTATAAAATAGTATCTGTTTATAAATATTTTTAATCATTTGATAATGAACATACACTTTGTAAATAAAATAATTTAAATTCGTGTACATCATCCGTTTTTCATTGAAACACTTGTTAAATTCATTAGAGTATTGTTTTTAAAATATTTTAACTTTTGTTTATTAAGTATCGGACTAATTTTTTTTATTAATAAAATGTTGATGTGCGTGTCTACTCATAACAATTTGAGGTTGTCGTGTAAAATTGTTTTAAATATATTTCAAAATTATATTGCATAAAATAGAAAAAAGATTTTTTTATTAGTTTAGATAATTCAAAATCGCAGTAGAAAGGTGTGCGGGAGGAGTTAGGAGAATGAAATTGGAATCCCTTAATAGATAAATAAAAGGTAAACTACACTACATACCATTTAATTATAGTCGCTGACTCGAAAATACCACTAAACTTTTAAAAACTCAAAATATTCATAATATAATATATAAAAATCTTTAAACTCTAAATCCTAAACTCTAAGGTTTAGGGTTTAAATTTGAGGTTTGGGGTTACTGGGTTAATAGTTTAGGGTTTATGTTTTTTTTATATATTATTAATAATATAAATATAGTATTTTTATGAATATTTTGGAGTTTTTTTAAAAATAATATATTTTTATACATTAGTATTATTTATCTCAGGTAGTTTGAGATATATAATATTTCTGAAAAGATATTATATAATATCATGTTGGTTCAGTAGTTAAAACTTAACATTTATATTTGAAGGTCTTAACGGCTGAGTGGTATTTTTAAGTTGCAACCTAAATTCAATGTTAATTTTAAACTTTTTAAAGTTTAATGGTATAGTTGAGTGGTATGTGGTGTAGTTTATTCATAAATAAAAGAAGAAAAAATAGAAAATCCTAAAACCAAAAGGCCCAAAAGCGAAAGCTTGGGCAGATATTTGGACCGCCACATGACATACAACTGTCTCTTCTCCCTCTCCTTCCCCCAAAAGGCCTTAATTCCCCGAAACATTGCTCACCACTCATCATTATTCAATCCTCTTTTTCTCCTTGTTTCATTCTCCATGGGTTGAAGAAGCACCCCCGCCTCGATTCCCCTTCTTTTACACTTATATGGAGTGGGATAGTAATTCTGATCTCAGTGGGGACGAAGACGAAACCTTCCTTCTCAACGATGGCGCCCCTGTTCCTTTCCCTATTCCTAACTCCCTGCAAACGGCTCCTTGCGGCTTTGTCGTCACCGATGCTCTAGAGTCTGAACATCCCATCATTTATGTTAATACCGTCTTTGAGATGGTTACTGGCTATCGCGCCGAGGAAGTTCTTGGCCGCAATTGGTCAGTCCCTTTAACCTTTTCTACTTCCTCATATCTGTTCAAAATTTTCTTTTGATTTTGTTTTACTTGGATTTCGACTGCTGCTCTTTAAGATTCTTATGCTGCTTTTGGCTTGTGTATGATTTGAGTGCACATGTAATATACTTGTTTTTGGAAGTATTTCTTAACTTTTAACTTAGATCTGGGAAGTGCCCTTTTGATGTTTCTATATAAGAGGTTCTTTTATATGCTCCTCTCATTAATGTTTCAGGCAGCGTAACATGCTTATCATATCAAGTATGTGCATAACCCCTTATTATCTAGAAAGTAACTAAGGAGTTTTGGAGTGAACTTTGAGATATGTGGGTCAAGTAGAGGTGGCTAGCGCACGCTAGAAACCTTCAATGTGATATTTCACTGTTGGTATTTAACTACCTTATACCTTTGGAAGTGTGATATCTTTTTGATGGCATATCACTGAATTTATTATAGTGATATTGAGATTAGGGATTGGAAGTTTGTATGAAGTGGGCATGCTGTGTGTCGATTTGTTATCGTTTTAAATTCAAATGATCAATGATTGAACAAGTATGATAGAGATTTTGTTGTACATGTTGCAGTCTGTATATTTTGTTAGTTTGATGGAATTGGAAGAACAAATAATACAGTCATTTTTATGCGGTTGGATAGAATGAATTATTAATTTCTTTCTATATCGTGGCTGTAAAAATAATTCTTTCCTTGTTTGTCTAATTTTTAAGTTGAAGCAAATGTCTGATGATCTTATCCATTATCTTTGATTGCTATTGCTCAATATTTGTAAGCTACACCGATTCTTGACTTATTTAGTGTAATCTGTGTAATTGAACCACTAATTGTTCTTGAGTAGTTTTGCATCTTTGATCCACATCTTCATAAGAGGCCTTTGCCACTATGGTTTTCCCTGAGGAGGCTTTCTTTGTTTTTAACTAATATTTTGTGTTATAATTTTGTTTCTTGTGTTTATAAGCACATTGCTTATGGTTCTTTTGGATGGTTTTGTATCATTTATACATAGATGAATTATTCGTTGCTCAAGTTTGTGATGCACTAAGAAACTACTTTGATAGTTGGCCATGTGATCTAGAGATGCTGTACATCTCCTGGGCAAGCAGTTCCCCTCTTTTATCCTTGTTGAAGTGTTCAATAACTTTGTTTTGTTTAGCATGTCTTAGCCACTGCTCTGTTAAGTATATTAAATATTTTGTGAAGCACTAAAATTGGGTGGGCTTAATAAACTATTGAATTTCTGGCTAATTTCTACTTCCCTTGGTGTTCGTGAGTTCTCTAAAGTTGCCATCCGTTTGTCTTGGTGATTTTATGCTTATTAATTGTAACTGCACAATGGAACAAGGGAGGAGCTAAAAGTGATGCCCTGATGATGAGTATTTTTTGTGTTTCCACTTTGCTTTAGAATTTTTTATTTGTTGCATTCTTTGCTCCCATTGGTGGAGCATCATTTTAAATTTGAAAGCCAATACCCCCTACTCCCCATCTTATATTATTGATATTGTATCCTACTTTCTAAAAATTACCTTACAATTTTTTGTTTATTGTCTCTATTTAAGTTATGCACCTTGCTGCCCATAAAATTTATTGTGGAAAGAGAAATTATAATTACTATTAATCTTGTGATCAGTTACTGATTGTTGTAAGTTGTTCTGCTTTGCTCTGAAAATTTTGGTGTAATTTGTTTCAGCCGTTTCTTGCAATGTAGAGGGCCGTTTGCAAAAAGACGACACCCATCGGTGGATTCCACTGTTGTTTCTGAAATACGGAGATGCCTTGAGGAGGGAATTGATTTCCAAGGCGAGTTGTTGAATTTTAGGAAGGATGGATCTCCATTAATGAACAGACTGCGTCTTACACCTATATATGGAGATGATGAGACAATAACTCATGTTATTGGAATCCAGTTCTTCACTGAGGCAAACATTGATCTCGGTCCAGTGTCAGGATCTTCAATAAAGGAGTCTTTGAACTCATCTGATCATCCCCATTCTGGATTTTCAGCTTTTAGTCCTGTTGTAGTTGGGGATAGAAATGTCTCTCGTGGACTTTGTGGGATATTGCAATTGAGTGATGAGGTGCTGTCTCTCAAGATACTTTCACGACTGACACCAAGGGATATTGCATCAGTTGGTTCTGTCTGTAGGCGACTGTATGAGCTGACAAAAAATGAGGATCTTTGGCGGGTGGTCTGTCAAAATGCATGGGGTTGTGAGACTACTCGTGTTTTAGAGACGGTTCCCGGTGCAAAGAGACTTGGGTGGGTAAGGCTGGCAAGAGAATTGACCACTCTTGAAGCAGCTACATGGAGGAAACTTACTGTTGGAGGTGCTGTTGAACCTTCACGGTGTAACTTTAGTGCTTGTGCTGTTGGGAATCGTGTTGTGCTTTTTGGTGGTGAAGGGGTAAACATGCAACCGATGAATGACACCTTTGTATTGGATCTAAATTCCAGCAACCCTGAGTGGCAACATGTCCAGGTGAGCTCTCCTCCGCCTGGTCGTTGGGGACATACGCTATCTTGTGTGAATGGATCTAATCTAGTGGTATTTGGAGGCTGTGGAAGGCAGGGCCTGCTCAATGATGTTTTTGTGCTAGATTTGGATGCAAAGCCGCCAACCTGGCGAGAGATCTCAGGGTTGGCTCCTCCTCTTCCTAGATCATGGCACAGCTCCTGCACTCTTGATGGGACCAAGCTGATTGTTTCCGGTGGTTGTGCAGATTCGGGAGTACTTCTTAGTGATACTTTCCTGCTGGATCTTTCAATGGAGAAACCTGTGTGGAGAGAGATACCTGTAGCATGGACCCCACCTTCTCGTTTGGGTCACACACTCTCAGTTTATGGTGGTCGGAAAATATTGATGTTCGGGGGTCTTGCTAAGAGTGGTCCTCTCCGGTTTCGTTCTAGTGATGTGTTCACAATGGATTTAAGCGAGGAGGAACCATGTTGGAGATGCGTTGCAGGGAGCGGAATGCCTGGTGCTGGAAATCCAGGTGGCATAGCTCCACCTCCAAGACTTGATCATGTTGCTGTGAGCCTTCCTGGAGGAAGAATTCTCATCTTTGGTGGGTCGGTGGCTGGTCTTCACTCTGCTTCCCAACTTTATCTACTGGACCCAACTGATGAAAAACCTACGTGGAGGATACTGAACGTGCCGGGGCGACCCCCAAGGTTTGCTTGGGGTCATAGTACTTGCGTAGTTGGTGGGACAAGGGCTATTGTACTCGGTGGTCAAACAGGCGAGGAGTGGATGCTAACTGAGCTCCATGAGCTATCGCTGGCAAGTTCAGTCATCTGATCATTGTCATGGCTAAAAGAGGATGTGCAGATGGAAAAGGAAACATAGTAATGTGTTATCCACTCAAAATGAGAGTCGTCCACTCCACGATTGAGATAGAATTCTCACAACTTGATTGGTGAAAATCCATGGGTTAATAGGGGAAAAGGAAGAAAGAAATGACTTGAGTAACAGGGTCTGGTGATGCCAGAGGACTTTCGTATTAGGTGATTGTGTCGTGATGCAATTTCGTGTACCAGGCAACTTGGAAAATTCTTCTGTTCTTTGTTCCCCCTTGTGTAAGGTTTGTACAATGCTCACCATGGATAATTCTTGGTTCTTAGATAGTAGTGACAGACACGTATGTAATTTATTATGAATGTAGGGTATTAGCTGTAGTGCCCCATCCGTGTAATTGATGTATTATGTAATTAAAAAAATTCAAAGGAGGGATCTTGCATTTTCCTTGACCATTTTTTTATTGTTTCGGATGGGTAATATAACCAAGAACAGCAGTCTGCAACATTACATGTCCTGAGTAGAAACAGAACACAGCAGCATAATAATAATATTCGGAATCAGACCAGACAATCCGTAACTCATCGCACGGCATAAAAAATGGGGATTCTTACAAGGGAAAAGCAGAAGGCAAGAGCGGAAAGATGAGCCGATTTTTATTGATATACTGCATTTATAGGCAACTTTACCAAAATATGGTATCCAATTTTTTTTTTCAAAAATGTGGTATCTTTTAAATTATTTTCAAATAATATTGTACTTTCTATAGTAATACCAGCAGCGGATTATCCACTACGACATAAAACCAGGAAATATTCTCTTGGATGCCAATTTCCTCCCTAAAGTGGCCGATTGAACATTGGCCAAGCTTTGCAATAGGGATAACACTCATGTCACGATGACCGGAGGAAGGGGTACTCCGGGATATGCAGCACCAGAACTTTGGATGCCATATCCTATTACCCACAAATGTGATGTTTACAGCTTTGGGATGCTACTGTTTGAGATCATTGGTAAGAGAAGGAACCTTGACAGAAACCTTCCTGAAAGCCAAGAGTGGTTTCCGGTGTGGGTATGGAAAAAGGTTGAGACCGGAAGCGTTGTTGAGTTGATGACAGTCTGCGGAGTTGAGGACGATCACAGGGATATGGGCGAGAGAATGGTGAAAACAGCTTTGTGGTGTGTTCAATATCGGCCAGAATCGAGGCCTTCGATGAGCGTGGTGGTGAAAATGTTGGAAGGAGCATTGGAGATTCCCGCCCCTCCAAATCCTTTTGCAGCCTTCTTGGCGGAGACTAAGAATGTCCCTTCTGACACCACATGGACAGACACCACTTGCGGTTCAGATTCATCTTCAAAAGTAGCAGTAGCACGCTCTACTTCAATACGAGCAACTCCTGTCATGAAAAAATATGAGATTGAAATGGCCTCCACCTTCTAAATTATCTACTTCCAAAATCATAATGAAATCCCAAATGTTCTCTTTTTCTTATTAAGTTGGTGTAAGACAAGTCATCCAGGAGCAGCAATTGTTTAAAATCAAAACCAAAAAACAAAACAAAATGAAAACAATCAGTCCCAGTTCTCACGCTATAAAAGGAGTTTTTCAACAGAAAGAGACGCCAATAAAAAGAATAAGAAGATGAAATCAGTATATTTTATCTCATATTAAATAGATAAGGTTGATTATGGTTTTCAGATGAAAAATAATTAGTAATTTGTTTCCCATGAAACCAAGTTCCCAGATGTTCCTTCTTTGAGATGGGAAAACTTCATTCCTTGAATCTTATCAATAAAATTAATGTTAGTTTATCCTTTTGAAAAGTCATATCACTACACAGGGTATAAGACAAATATTGTGTCTATTTTCTGATGATTGGATATCACATTTTGAAGACATTTTTTTTTTGAAATTAATGTCCGTTTACTTTCTAGGACTATTTCAATATCAAGGAAGATGCTTGGGTGATTCCTGATGTTATAGAAATACTGTGGTCCTACTCCTACATACATAAATATATATATCATTGCCGGCTGGCCTTGTTTTTTAGGCAGTAGGCGATGTACCCCACACGGAATTGAACAATGTATGCATCAGTTTCTAACGTAATTTGTTTACAGTGTAGTTGGAATAATCGGATTTTGGTCGGAGATCCCAGTGTTGTGAAATTTCTCGGAGATATGTTAGTTCCTATGTTCTTGCTCGTTAGCGACTTTTGTATTCTGTTTTCCGTATCTGTTAAGCAACATCTATAGCCTACATGACCTCTAAATAAAATCGTGTCTACTAATTTTTCTCTACTTTCATCTCTTCATTAATGTCAAGTCCTGGGTCGACAGGTAATACAGTGGATGGTTCAGGGGCTGCCGTATATGTCATTGTGATCATAGGTAAAATATTAGTTGCTTTTGCTATTGGTTGTTTTTCATGTAAATTTAGTACAAGTTAGAAATGATAACTATGGATTGTGGTTTGTAACTAATTTGCAGTGGTCATTGTTGTAAAAGTATCCATCCTAGTATACGTCTGCCGTAAAAGAGAGCAAACAGAAAGCAACAATAATGTTTGCCCAGACTCTCAGTTTCTGACACTAACCATGGATAGATTCCTCAACGACATGGAAAGGGAGAAGCCCATCAGATTTACCTCCCAGCAGCTACGGATTGCAACCGACAATTTCACCAACTTACTCGGTTCGGGTGGCTTTGGAGCTGTCTATAAAGGAATCTTCAGTAATGGAACCATAGTGGCGGTCAAAGTGCTGTATGGAACTTCCGACAAAAGGATAGACCAACAATTTATGGCAGAAGTGAGTACCATTGGAAGGGTTCACCATTTTAATCTGGTTCGACTTTATGGCTTCTGCTTCGACAGGGATCTGAGGGCTCTTGTATACGAGTACATGCAGAATGGTTCACTGGACAGGTTCTTATTTGGTGAAGAGAAAAAATTGGGATTCCAACAGCTTCTGGACATCGCAGTTGGCACTGCCAAAGGGATTGCTTACTTGCATGAAGAATGCCAGCAGCGGATTATCCACTACGACATAAAACCAGGAAATATTCTCTTGGATGCCAATTTCCTCCCTAAAGTGGCCGATTTCGGATTGGCCAAGCTCTGCAACAGGGATAACACTCATGTCACGATGACCGGAGGAAGGGGTACTCCGGGATATGCAGCACCAGAACTATGGATGCCATATCCTATTACCCACAAATGTGATGTTTACAGCTTTGGGATGCTACTGTTTGAGATCATTGGTAAGAGAAGGAACCTTGACAGAAACCTTCCTGAAAGCCAAGAGTGGTTTCCGGTGTGGGTATGGAAAAAGGTTGAGACCGGAAGCGTTGTTGAGTTGATGACAGTCTGCGGAGTTGAGGACGATCACAGGGATATGGGCGAGAGAATGGTGAAAACAGCTTTGTGGTGTATTCAATATCGGCCAGAATCGAGGCCTTCGATGAGCGTGGTGGTGAAAATGTTGGAAGGAGCATTGCAGATTCCCGCCCCTTCAAATCCTTTTGCAGCCTTCTTGGTGGAGACTAAGAATGTTCCTTGTGACACCACATGGACAGACACCACTTGCGGTTCAGAGTCATCTTCAATAGTAGCAGTAGCAGGCTCTACTACAATACGAGCAACTCCTGTCATGAAAAAATATGAGATTGAAATGGCCTCCACCTTCTAAAATTATCTACTTCCAAAATCATAATGAAAGCCCAAATCTTCTCTTTTTCTTATTAAGTTGGTGTAAGACGAGTCATCCGGAGCAGCAATTGTTTATAATCAAAACCAAAAACAACAAAACGAAAACAATCCCCAGTTCTCACGCTATAAAAGGGAGTTTTTCAACCGATAGAGACGCCAAGAAAAAGAATAAGAAGATGAAATCAGTATATTTTATCTCATATTAAATAGATAAGGTTGATTATGGTTTTCAGATGAAAAATAATTAGTAATTTGTTTCCCATGGAACCAAGTTCCCAGATGTTCCTTCTTTGAGAAGGGAAAACTTCATTCCTTGAATCTTATCAATAAAATTAATGTTAGTTTATCCTTTTGAAAAGTCATATCACTACACAGGGTATAAGACAAATATTGTGTCTATTTTCTGAAGATTGGATATCACATTTTGAAGACACTTGAATGAAATTAATGTCCGTTTACTTTCTAGGACTATTTCAATATCAAGGAAGATGCTTGGGTGATTCCTGATGTTATAGAAGTACTGTGGTCCTACTCCTACATACATAAATATATATATATCATTGCCGGCTGGCCTTGTTTTTTAGGCAGTAGGCGATGTACCCCACACGGAAATCGATTCTGAGTGTATGAGCGGATGTAAGGTTTGCTTCTGCTTAAAAGTAAAATGTTTGATTTATTTCAAAAACTTCTATATACAAGCTATGTAGATATTGTTTTATATTATGATACATAAGCCGTATAAAAAAATTATATAAATCTTGTAATTTAAACTATAAAATTTAAACCCTAACACTAAAACTTCAAACTCTAAGCTCTAATTATAACTCTAAACCTATGAATTATAAACTAAACACTTAATCCCTAAAATTAATAAGCTAATGTAAACATATATCAAAGTATTTTTTTGTAAAAAATTTACTTTTGATTTTAAGTAAAGATTGCATAATTTTTGTATATATTGTGTATTAAAATAACCATAATAATAAAATTGATGGACATCAACTTCATTGAGAATTTTTTTCTATAAAATCAATGTTCACGTTTATTTGATGTGCCCCACACGGAGTTGAACCAAGTAAAATTTCAGTTTTTATGTTTGAATGATACAATTTCCCATAGAGATGCCCAATGCTCCGAAATTTCTTAGAGATGATCCAACGTTATTATATATCTTTTTCCAAATTATTAATCAGCATCTATAGTAGTTGTGTCAATCCAATCTACTACTTGTATCTCGTCCTTAATGTCAAGTACTCCAGGTTTAGGTGCTTCTGAAGGCGATGCTTCAGCTCCGACTGCTTTATTTGCCGTCGCGGGTATAGGTAAAATTTCCGTTGATTTCCTCTTCTCTTTTTTTTTGTTATTATGGATTGTAATTTCTAACTCATTTCTTAGGCATTGCAGTGGTGTTTCTTATAAAGGTATTTGTGTTGGTATACTGCTGCCGCAGAGGACTTGAAAAGAGAAGCAACAATAATGCTTATGTTTGCCCAGACACTCAGTTTCTGACACTAACCATGGATAAATTCCTCAACGACATGGAAAGGGAGAAACCCATCAGATTTACTTCCCAGCAGCTACGGATTGCAACCGACAATTTCACCAACTTACTCGGTTCGGGTGGCTTTGGAGCTGTCTATAAAGGAATCTTCAGTAATGGAACCATAGTGGCGGTCAAAGTGCTGTATGGAACTTCCGACAAAAGGATAGACCAACAATTTATGGCAGAAGTGAGTACCATTGGAAGGGTTCACCATTTTAATCTGGTTCGACTTTATGGCTTCTGCTTCGACAGGGATCTGAGGGCTCTTGTATACGAGTACATGCAGAATGGTTCACTGGACAGGTTCTTATTTGGTGAAGAGGAAAAATTGGGATTCCAACAGCTTCTGGACATCGCAGTTGGCACTGCCAAAGGGATTGCTTACTTGCATGAAGAATGCCAGCAGCGGATTATCCACTACGACATAAAACCAGGAAATATTCTCTTGGATGCCAATTTCCTCCCTAAAGTGGCCGATTTCGGATTGGCCAAGCTTTGCAACAGGGATAACACTCATGTTACGATGACCGGAGGAAGGGGTACTCCGGGATATGCAGCACCAGAACTTTGGATGCCATATCCTATTACCCACAAATGTGATGTTTACAGCTTTGGGATGCTACTGTTTGAGATCATTGGTAAGAGAAGGAACCTTGACAGAAACCTTCCTGAAAGCCAAGAGTGGTTTCCGGTTTGGGTATGGAAAAAGGTTGAGACCGGAGGCGTTGTTGAGTTGATGACAGTCTGCGGAGTTGAGGACGATCACAGGGATATGGGCGAGAGAATGGTGAAAACAGCTTTGTGGTGTGTTCAATATCGGCCAGAATCGAGGCCTTCGATGAGCGTGGTGGTGAAAATGTTGGAAGGAGCATTGCAGATTCCCGCCCCTTCAAATCCTTTTGCAGCCTTCTTGGTGGAGACTAAGAATGTTCCTTGTGACACCACATGGACAGACAGCACTTGCGGTTCAGAGTCATCTTCAATAGTAGCAGTAGCACGCTCTACTTCAATACGAGCAACTCCTGTCATGAAAAAATATGAGATTGAAATGGCCTCCACCTTCTAAATTATATACTTCCAAAATCATAATGAAAGCCCAAATCTTCTCTTTTTCTTATTAAGTTGGTGTAAGACGAGTCATTCGGAGCAGCAATTGTTTATAATCAAAACCAAAAACAACAAAACGAAAACAATCCCCAGTTCTCACGCTATAAAAGGGAGTTTTTCAACCGGTAGAGACGCCAAGAAAAAGAATAAGAAGATGAAATCAGTATATTTTATCTCATATTAAATAGATAAGGTTGATTATGGTTTTCAGATTTCCTCCCTAAAGTGGCTGATTTCGGATTGGCCAAGCTTTGCAACAGGGATATGTAGCGATGTCTTTTTTTTTATCACTAAATAAAAACGAGGGTTTTCGAAGTGTTTTTGAAAGGTGTTCGTAATTTTTTGGATGTAAAATATTTATTCCGTGGGGTTTTAAAAAACCGCATTTTTTTTAAAAAATGGAGTCGCCACCGGCCACTTAGGTAGGCCGGACACCATAAAACCAGAGATTCAAAAAGATTGGGTTCGGGAGTCGGTTACGGATGGGGAAGGATTAGCACCCCCACACCGCCCAAAATTGGTACTTTAATAATTATCGCTTTATTAATATTGGATTTTCCGGATTAAAGTGACGATTATTTTAAAATTCGGTCATAATTGCGAATAAATTTTAAGGGCCCCGTTATCCGAGAATAAACGCCCAACCACTATCACTACGCCTGATACTGGCCCCGTTTACGCTTGGATAAAAGGGCACCGCATTGACAATTTATATACCATATGCAATCTTAGTGACAAAAATATAAGACATAGCAGATAATTTAAAAACAGTAAATATTCACATAATAGAATACTAATCTAACATATATGAAATACATAATTAAAATACACATATACATACCAAGCTTAATATCAGATATAAGCACACTTAACATGCCACAATAACAAGGTAGGAATAAATACATATATAGACGAACATATATTTCCAAAAGACGTACATACTAGTAATAAAACATATTTCAACATATATGGGACAATATATCATACAAAAAAGAAAATACACTAACATGTAACCTAAAAAAGCCAAGAGAACATACACACATAAAAATATATAAAACATGATGTGTACGAACCAACTAGAACATAACATACTTAATACGAATAACCGGATAAAAAAAGATACATAACTATCATAAGCTTAATACACATATACATGTAAACATAAAATACGAGGCATGTATGAGGGATATAAAATAAGACAAAAGAATACATTAACATATACGATTATAATACGAACATGAGTATTTACAAAGAAACGGGACTGAAATAAAAGAAAAATAAAAGTCAGTGGCAGAAATTAAAGAACAATAATATGTAATTTAGGGACGAAAATGCGAAGTAAACGGAACCTAAAAGGATCAAAACTGTAATTAGACCAAGGGGCAGACCCAAAATGAAAAGTTCAAAAACGCGGGATGGTTAAAGGCATAATTTTACCATTTGAAAACTGATTCGGTGTAATTTAGGGACTGGATTGCAAGATTTTGAAATACAAGAGGGACCAGATTTGTAAATATACCATGCGGCAAGACAAAAGTGAAAATATCAAAGACGCGGGGGGATTTATTGTGTAATTTTCCTATTTCACGAAATAGTAATAACTATAAAAACCTTTTTTTTAGGCCGAAACCAAATTTTCGCCATTTTGTTTCATTTTTCGGTTTTGCAATAACCTTATGTTCTTCATTTTCTCTCAACTGTCCCATAAAACCCAAAATCCGGCGGCCGGTCCGCCGTATTCTCCGCCGCCGCTAACCGGCGCCAGCGAGCCTCAAAAACCTACCAAAATAACCCCCATCTCACCCTCGACACGAATCCCAGGTTGGATTCAGAAGATACGCCTCTATTTTCCCTAGATCTAGGAAATACGAAACGAAAAAAAAAACCATTTTTAAACCCAAAACGAAACTACAAGGGGTCTCACCTTTCATTCAGTTCACCGTATCTGGCTTGGGGAAGCCGAAAGGCTTGTCACTGAGGAGGGGAGACCCACAAACGACGACGGTAAGACCACTCTCTCTCTTTTTACCTTTTTTGTATATGCATGCAAAAATAAAAAAGGGAAACGAGTATTTACCACTGGACTGACTTTTGTATTTCGACTGTAACTTTTGGTTCGATTACAACTTGTTCTTTTGATTACAACTCTCTCTTTTTTCTGTTACAACTCTCTCCGTTACAAAATATTTGTTTCCTACATATATATGCTTGTCTTTGTTTTGGTACAAGTTGCATAATATTTTCTTTTTTCAGATCTGGACTGACATTTCTTTTCTTGCTGTGTTTGACATGTTCTGAGCGCGGTGGTTGAAGATCGGCATGGTGGCGGTGTGGGGGTTCTGCCAGCGGCCAGACGTGTTCTCGGCCGTTAAATCAGATATGATCTAACGGTCGAGATGGCTTGAAGGACGAACGACCCAGATGAAGCCTCGATTTGGTGAAACGGCTCCAGATCGTGCCACGTGGAGCTCGGCGATCGTCGAGTCGAGCGCGTGGGGCTCACGCGACGCGTGGGATATCAAAGCGTCCGCGGCGTGGACCGACGCGCGCGCGTGGCACTCGAACGGTCCATACGTGTGGAGCACGCGCGGCGCGATATTTTGGTCATTGGTTAGATCGTGGGCGTTGGATCAAATCTTGATCCAACGGCCCTGATCACCGCACACACATTAACTGTAATTAGATAGGGTTTGGGCCAACCGGGCCTTGTAATTATTTGTAATTGGACTTGGACTGTAATTTATTTATTTGTTTATATATATATATATATATATATATTTGGACTTCATTTTATATATCAGCCCAATAATAATAGTAATAGTATTATAACAGCAATACACATACATACGTATATAACATAACATACTAGCATACGCACGTATAATCATACACATAATTGACTTAACATCTGTACACATTAAACAAATACACTCGTACTAAATAGATACATATGCGACACACTTACACCATTAATACATATACATACATAGCTTATAATATACATGCACACACCACACCTTATATATATTAGTAACACTCATGTACCTAATAAACATATAATATAATATGTATACATGCAACACTAATATGTATTTACATGATAAAAATGAGTGATTACAGTTGCCCATCTTTGCTTGTTCTCATGGAATGGGAAACAAAGCAAAGATTCATAAGCACTCATTTTTATCAGATTTCCCTGTTTGTATCTTTGGAAAAACGTTTTTTTTACATCTCCGCTCTTCCTTAGCTGAATCTTCGGGCTCGTAAGTTCTTCCTATATAGAGCTTCGTCACCTTCCGATATTGGAGCTACAGGCTCTTCCTATATAGAATCCTTCGCTCTGGAGCCTCGAGTTATGAGTCCCTCCTATATAGAACCTTTCACTTCGAGACTGTAAAGCTTGGGGTCCTTCCTATATAGAACTCTTCGCCTTCAACGCTGGTTTCTCCTATATAAAACCTTTTGTGCCGCTGATGGATTCTTCCGACTAGGAGTTCCTCCTATATAGAACTGCTAGTCTTCAAACCCTGGAGCCGTCAGTCCTTCCTATATAGAACTTTTGGCGTCTGAAATCTCAGAGCTACAGGTTCTTCCTATATAGAACCTTTCACTCTAAGACAGTGAAGCTCGGAGCCTTTCCTATATAAGACTATTCGCTTTCCACACAGCATGATTTCCTATATAATCTTGTGTGTCATGGGTGAATTCCTTCGACTGGGAGTCCTTCCTATATAGAACTGCTAGTCTTCACCCTGGAGCTGTCAGTCATTCCTATATAGAACTTTCAGCTTCTGAAGCCTCGGAGCGAAGGATTCTTCCTATATAGAACCTCTCTCTGGAGCTTGAAAACATATGTCTTTTGTATGTAAAAACATTGTCTTCTCATTTGGGATTCACACCACGATGGCCATCGATGTCTCTTTGAATCTGCAGATACCTGTCTGAGATAAAAACAAAATGCTATGACAAATGAATTGACATGCTCCTAATCCTAGTGATGTCTGACTATTCATGATGCATGAGTGTCAATATCTTGGTGGGCTTGATTTGGTCTTTATTCGATCTTGATGTTCACTTTCTCCTTTCTCACGGGCGTCGATAGCCCCTTTCACTGTCAGGTTCAACCATTCCATCCTTTCTTTTTCTCCAGTTACGACTTGGAATTCTAAAGTGTCCTTTCGGGTTTTCACTTTAGAGAGATTTTTTTTGAGGGGTGCCCTTCTGGGTTTTCACCCAAGAGATCTCTCTTGTTATCTCGCATGCCTTCCTTGAATAAACATGACGTACGTCATTGGTCATCCTATCCGGTTGTTTGAAGCTTTCCGTCTTCCCTATCAATAGCCATTATGTAGGGAGCTAGAAGACAGAGTTAACATCGTTTTCTTTGATCACCTGCATTTTTAAGGTTAGATCCCAGTAATGCTTCGAAATCTCTTGTTTCATTATAAGCCCATGTTAACTTATTTGACTGAAATTGACAAGAAGACAAGGAATGGATGCTCAAAAACACGGTCTTATTACGATTAAGGGCTTGGGATATCTTAAAAGAAAGGTATGACACACATGAGAAAGACAAAAGTTAAGTATGAAATACAAGATCCCTCATTATCTTCGATATGAATGATACATGATCCTGTCAACCGGTGTAGAATTTTTTTGCCTGAAGCCTCATCTTCATGATGTTCATGGGGATACACTTCTCTTCGAATATTCAACTTTTCAATTTACTCGAGCCGCCCTTTACGGGTTTTCAACTCGGGTCCTCCTTTGCTTCAAGACGCCCGGTTTCGGGTTTTCGCCCTGAGCTCTCCATTTTTGTTCTTTTTTTTCATTTTTTTAAAGATAGTATTTCTTAACGGCATCAGAATTTACGGGATTTTTCAGCTCGTCTCTATCCATTTCTGTTAGGATCAGGGCTCCTCCTGAGAAGGCCTTTTTTACGACGTACGGTCCTTCCCAGTTGGGCATCCACTTTTCTCGAGCATCTTTCTGGATAGAGAGGATTTTCTTGAACACCAGATCCCCTTCTTTGAATTCTCTTGGGCGCACTTTTTTGTTGTATGCTTGCACCATCCGCTTTTGGTACATCTGACCATGATAAATGGCCTTTAGTCTTTTTTCGTCAATGAGATTTAGCTGGTCGAGTCTGGCCTGCACCCATTCAGCTTCTTCCAATTTTACTTCGTTTAAGACCCGGAGTGACGAGATCTCTATCTCAATGGGAAGTACTGCTTCGGTACCATACACCAAGGAGTAGGGTGTTGCCCCTATTGACGTGCGAATGGATGTCCTATAGACGAAAAGTGCAAATGGCAACTTCTCATGCCAATCCCTGTAGGTATCCGTAGTCTTCGCTATGATCTTCTTTATGTTCTTGTTTGTTGCTTCCACTGCTTCATTCATTTTAGGACGATAGATTGTGGAATTGTGGTGTGTTATCTTGAATTGAGTGCACACGTCCGTCATCATTTTGTTATTCAGATTGGAAGCGTTGTCAGTGATGACCCTTTCCGGCAATCCGTATCGATAAATAATCTCATTCTTTAAGAACTTACGTACTGTAGTCCTTGTGATGTTGGCGTAAGACGCTGCCTCTACCCATTTAGTGAAGTAGTCTATGGCGACCAAAATGAAACGGTGTCCATTGGAAGCTTTCGGATGAATCTGGCCGATGACGTCCATGCCCCACGCTGCGAAAGGCCACGGAGAATTCATGGTGTGTAAAAGCGATGAGGGTGCGTGAATTTTGTCAGCGTAGATTTGGCATTTGTGGCATTTCCTGGCGTAATCAATGCAATCTCCCTCCATGGTCAACCAGAAATAACCATATCTCATAATTTTCCGGACTATAGACAGCCCGTTGGCGTGCGTTCCACAGAGCCCGTCATGTACTTCGGCTAAAATCTCCTTCGCCTCCTAGGCATCCACACATCTCAGCAATGTCTGATCGTGACTTCTCCTATATAGGATCTCCCCATCTAGGACATATTTTGTTGCCATTTTTCTGAGCGTTTTTCTGTCATTGTCGTTTGCCCCTTCTGGATACTTTCGAAGCTTGACATATTGCAAGATGTCATAGTACCATGGGTTTCCATCAATCTCTTCTTGTACATTACAACAATGAGCAGGCCTTTCAAACGTCTGCATCTCAATGGGTTTCATTTCGGCCCCGGTGTTTGTTTTAAACATGGATGCCAAGGTTGCCAATGCATCTGCCATCTGATTTTCTTCTCGTGGCAGGTAATTGAAGCTGACCTTTTCGAACTCTTTGGTGAGCTCTTGGATCAATTCGTAATATTTGACTAACTTCGGGTCCCTGGTTTCCCGTTCCCCGCGCAATTGGTAAATGACTAAGGACGAATCTCCGAACACTCGAAGTTCATTAACCTTTCTCTCAATAGCTGAGTTCAGTCCCATAACGTAAGCTTCGTATTCAGCTATATTGTTTGTGCAGAAGAATTCCAATCTGCTGGTGAAAGGATAATAGACGTCCTCAGGAGAAATTAGCAATGCTCCTATCCCATGTCTGAGGGCGTTAGAGGCTCCATCGAAGTAAAGTTTCCATGATTTATCATTTGAAACCTCTTCTTCGGTTGTAATGCACATCAAGTCTTCGTCTGGGAAATTAAAGTTCAATGCCTCATAGTCATCCGAAGCACGACTAGCTAGGAAATCTGCTACGGCACTCCCCTTTACGGCTTTCTGGTTAACGTATACGATGTCAAATTCAGATAAGAGCATCTGCCATCGGCCATCCTTCCTGTTAGTGCTGGTGCTTCCATTAAAAACTTCAATGGATCTAGCTTGGATATCAACCAGGTAGTATGGTACAGCATGTACTGTCTAAGCCGCTTGGTAGCCCAAACTAGAGCACAACACAGCTTCTGCACTGGCGGGTACCGCGTTTCGCAATCATTGAATTTCCTGCTTAGGTAATAGATGGCTTGCTCCCTTTTTCTTGACTCATCATGTTGCCCCAGTACGCATCCCATTGAATTCTCAAAAACTGTCAAGTAGAGAATCAATGGTCGACCAGGTACTGGTGCGACTAAAATTGGAGCATTTGTCAGGTACTTTTTGATCTTTTCTAGGGCTCTTTGACATTTTTCATCCCACACGCCAGGATTATTCTTTCTAAGAAGTCTGAAGACCGAGTCACATTGGTCGGTTAATTGGGAAATGAAACGAGAGATATAATTCAGCCTCCCTAGGAAACCGCGAACTTCCTTCTGAATGTGGGGTGGTGAGAGGTCCTGGATGGCTTTCACTTTATCTGGATCAATCTCAATCCCTCTTCTGCTTACCACGAACCCTAGGAGTTTTCCAGAAGTAACGATGAAGGTACACTTGGCAGGATTGAGCCTCAGTTGGTACTTCCGTAGTCTTTGGAATAGTTTTCTCAAGTTTTGTAGGTGCTCTTCCTCTGTTCGGGACTTGACAATCATATCGTCCACGTATACTTCTATTTCTTTGTGCATCATGTCATGGAAAAGAGTCACCATTGCTCTTTGGTATGTTGCCCCTGCGTTCTTTAGCCCAAACGACACCACTCGATAACAAAAAGTGCCCCACGTGGTTATGAATGTGGTCTTCTCCATGTCGTTAGAGTCCATCTTTATCTGGTTGTACCCTGAGAAGCCGTCCATGAAGGAAAACCATGAATGTCCTGCAGTGTTGTCAACCAGCGTGTCAATATGTGGTAAAGGGAAGTTGTCTTTAGGGCTGGCTCGATTCAGATCCCTATAATCTACACACATACGAACTTTCCTGTCTTTCTTTGGTATTGGTATAATGTTTGCAACCCATTCGGGGTATTTGGCTACCTCCAAGAATCCAGCATCAAACTACTTTTTTACTTCCTCTCGAATCTTTAACAACATATATGGTCTCATTCTCCGAAGTTTTTGCTGTATTGGTTTGCACTCTGATTTTGTTGGCAATTTGTGCACCGCTATGTCGGTATTCAACCCCGGCATATCTTGATAAGTCCAGGCGAAGACATCCTTGAATTCCTGAAGTAGGGTTATCAGTTCATGCTTGGTTTTTGAGGAAAACGTCGTTCCTACTTTTATTCCTTTTCTCTCTTCTTCAGTCCCCAAGTTTACAACTTCTGTTTCTTCTTGATGGGTCATGATCTGCCTTTCTTCGTTGGCCACCATTCTCTTTAACTCTTCCGGGACCTTACTTTCTATCTCATCATATCCTTCCTCCATTCCCTCTGAGACCTCCGGGCATTCAAAATTCACTTCAGGATTGGATCCGGTATCATTCATATCGTCAATCGTGAGCGACCTGCATTAAATGAGAATGAATTGTATTGGGAAAGAGACAACTTTATATGAAGGGAATGAACATGAATGAAATAAATAAAACTTTGGTCATTTTAGGAAAGTGGGTATATTTTCATTTCAATCAAAAAGTTAACATAGGTGCCCCGTACAAGAGATCCCCATTGTTTACGGGCAAAAACAAAAGGTTGATTCGGAGCATTACTCTGATCTATTCCTAAAAACTACAGGTAGATCAATGCAGCTCCGGTTTATCGAGTGTTTCCCAGGGGACGCAAGGGCGGATGTTGATCAACATTTTGCTGCCTCGGTCCTTTTCGGCTATCATGTTGATGTACATCCCTTCAAATGATTCGAGAGTATCTCCTCCTGGTTGAGTACTTCATTTTTCTTCATTGCCTCTCCAACATCTTGACCTGGCTGGTAGAACTCTCCGGAGACAAAAGTGGTTTTCAAACTAGGAAAGGACATCGGTCTCCACGGAATGTCTTCTCCTTTTGATCTGGCTTTTCTTTGCTCCTCCTTCCTCTTATATTCCTCTTTTCTACATTGGACACTTGGTTGGTAACCCAGCCCCAAACGATCCTTCTTGGTTATCATATTCTTGGGTCTCAGGTTTCCTTGTAATTTCTTCCCCAGCCCTTTTCCTATTTTGGCTCCTCGGCCCAAAGTTTCTGCGACGGTCATCTTGGTACAATTAGATAACCTAGGGTATGGGATCCGACATCCCTCCGAAACGAATGTGGCATTTACTAGTTCCAATGCTCGGAACGAGCATTCTGCAGCATCTTCATCATTTTGAATGTAGGGGGCGTCGATGTCTTTGAAGCAACAAATTCTGCTCTTTTTGCCTCTCTTGTGACCAATTTGCCTTCAACTACAAATTTTAATTTCTGATGCAATGATGAGGGGACAACTCCTGCGGAGTGGATCCATGGTCTTCCCAACAAGCAGCTGTAAGATGGTTTTATGTCCATCACCATAAAATCGATCACATATTCAGTTGGTCCGATCAATAGGGGCACCTCAATTTTCCCCATTGTTCCTCTTTGCGTACCATCAAAGGCTCTTACCGAAATGTGGCAAGGCTTTAGGTGCGAACCATCTATTTGCAGTTTTTGCAGGGTCACCATAGGCAAGACATTCAATGCTGACCCGTTGTCGATCAGTACGCCTGGTACTACATACCCTTTGCAGTGGGTAGTGATGTTAAGGGCTTTGGTGGACCTCATTCCTCCTCAGGGATCTCATCATCACCGAACGTTATATGATTATAGGCGTTGATATGCCCCACTATCATGTCGATTTGTCACGAAATGTCCGGGGCACAAAAGTTTGATTCAGCACTTTAGTAACGTCTCCGGTGCTTTTTCGAACACAAGAGTAATTCGATCTTGTGATCTGGCGGTTGTTTTCGTAGTTGCTCCACTACGCTGTACTCGCTATGTCTCAAGAACTTTAGAAATTCTTTGGCCTGGGCCTCAGTTACCGGCTCATTCATCTTTGGGGGAGGT
Organism: Hibiscus mutabilis; assembly: GCA_019671005.1. Taxonomy (NCBI): domain Eukaryota; kingdom Viridiplantae; phylum Streptophyta; class Magnoliopsida; order Malvales; family Malvaceae; genus Hibiscus; species Hibiscus mutabilis. The sequence continues at coordinate 53,723,688 of CM033752.1, read as the reverse complement.
TCTTCGCCAAATATCTGCGTAGGGCTAACTGCTGTACTCTTCCCCTTATTTTTTTCTGCTGCTTTCAAAGTCTCGGAGGAATAACATCGGCCGCTCCTTGTGAAATGGCCTGCTTCACCAAAGTTCACATCGTTCTGGCTTTGTTGGTCTTTCAGCGTAGGCTCTTTTACCTGACCGTGTTCTGGTTTTTCTGGCGTGGTCACATTTACACATAATTCCAAGGGGTTTGTCGCATATCTTTGAACGGGAATGGAGATGGTGCTGAAATGATGATCTTGGGACTTATCTTGCTGGTTTCTCTTTGGGAGACACCTGCATTCCCTGGCCTGGGAGAGATGATAAAAGGTCTATCCTTCCTGTATTTAGATTTGGGGTTATCCGTCATGTGTACGTCCGACCCCTTCTTCCCCATGGGCTCCTCGAAGAATTCTATTTGCTTTTCATTCATCAATTGCTGCACCAATTTCTTGAACTCATCGCATTCTTGAATATCATGCCCTTCAGTCTGGTGGAATTCGCAATACACTCTGCATCCATTCTGCCTTGTTATCATGCCTTTGTCGATCATACGGGCCATGCATAACTGTTGAAATACCCACCGTAAAGGAGATTTGATTTCTGACACATCATCCTTAATCCTCCTGGTAAAGTATTCTTCAATAACATTTACCCCTCTGCTCCCATGATTAGGCAGGGGGTTGTTGGCTACACTCGGCTCTTCAAACTTCAATATCCCGGAATCAATTAAGTTCTGCACAAGCTTTTTGAAGGCATGGCAGTTCTCAGTGGGATGTCCAGGGGTACCGCCGTGATAGTCGCAATGCGCGCTCGGATTATACCAAGACGGGAAGGGTGGATTGACATGAGTAACGATGTATGGCCGGACCAGGTCTGCTTCATACAACTGGGAGTAAAGTTCTGAGTACGAAACATGTAGGGGAGTGAAAGTTCTTCTCTCTTTCTCTTTTCTGGCAATTCTCTCATCTTTTTGATTCGAGTTTTGTTTTTTTCCCACAGGTGCTTGTGGCTGTGAGACTGTGAAGTTCTTCGGGGCGGTATAGGTGCTGGTGGTGTTTACTTCATTTCTCTTGTTGTACTTCCGAGACCTTTCCCCGCCATCAATTATACCGCTCTTAATTGCCAGTTCGAGGGACTCCCCAGTCTTGATTAAGTCAGCAAAGCACTGCGTTGTGTCATTAATGAGGCGATCAAAGAGTGCCCCTTTCAGAGTATTGACAAATAACGACGTAATTTCATGCTCCGGGATGGGTGGCTGAATTTGGGCGGCCACTTCTCTCCACCTTTGGGCATATTGTCGCAGGCTTTTGTTGGACTTCTGCCCCATATTTTCCAACATAATTCTGCTGGGGGTCATATCTGTTACATGCTTGTATTGCTCAGTAAATGCTCTTGACAGATCTTTCCATGTCTTAACATTTGCTTTGCTCAACTGGGTGTACCACCGTAACGCCGCTCCAGTTAGGCTGTCTTGGAAACAATGGATCAGTAGCTTTTCGTCCTTATGGTAGGCCGTCATCTTTCTACAGTACATTGTTATGTGTGCGGAAGGACACGTGGTTCCATCGTACTTGTCGAACTCTGGCGTTTTAAATTTTGGCGGTAGGACAAGATCGGACACCAGACTTAAGTCGCTAGCGTCATTTCCTGATTCTTCATTAGCTTGTAACATTTTAAATTTTTCCTCCATGAGGCGAAACCTTTCCTCCTACTTTTTCTCTACCTCATTCCTGATCCTTTCAACCATGTTCAGGTCCGGCACTTCTTCTTCGTAGAGTGCTTCAGCATCGAGGGGTTGAGTCTCAGGTGCCCCTATTTGAAAACTAGATGACATTCCTGCAGGGTCGATATACACCTTCCTAGCCGGGTTTGGTGCAGTTGGTTGAACCTTGTAGTGAGCTGGGGTACCCTCTGGCTCTTAAATGGTTTCTCATTCGACTCTTTTTCCAAGACTCTTAGCCAGTGATGCGGTTATGTCGGATACTATAGATGCTTGCGACTGCACAATCTGATCACTGAGGCTTCTCTGGGCCTCTTCAAGTCTTGTCTCGAGCTCTTTTTGCCCTTTTTCTAGACTGATTATCCTGTCTTCCATGGGCTTGCTTTGTAACCGGGTAAAGTATGGGTGATAAATGATTGCGGGTTAACTACACACAACGCCACAATATTCATAATGTTAATATGGTTGTAAGAAAATAGATGCATGTATAATGATGCGAATGTCATGATGCAATGCAAGAATGTATGCAGATAAGGTATTGATTCCGCTGGTAATCACCCTTTTGAACTACTTCCACGGGAATTAAATGGGCTGAATTACAACAGAGTTCATATTACAAAATGAAGATTCCTAATACAAAAAAGCTAAATACAACATAAAGCCTTATAGATAAGCCCTAGCTCTATCTCCTAATTTTCCAATTGCCCTGAGCAGCTTGAGGAACCTGGGAGCTTCTTCCATTTCTGGGACTATGAAAGGCCGGAGTGTCTCAGCCTCAACAGCTAAATCATTCACATGCCTGGCGACTCGTTGTATGTCCACCATCAGGTTTGCGTAATATTGGTCCATGTCATGTACCATCCTGACAGCGTCACGCAATCTCTTTTGCCAATAGGTGTCCCCTCCAGCTGTAGCTTCCTCAAACACACTAATTATTTCCTTGTAATCCTCAATAGTTGCTTCAAGGGACTCAATTCGTGCTCGTAACACGCCCACTTCGTGCTCTCTTTCTTGCAGCTCAGCGAAGCTATTTCTTTGGCAGTACATTCGAATGGAGTGTTCAACTTCCGCCAACTTTCCTTTTAATTCGCCATTCTGACTTTGGCTTTGCTCCAGACTTTGAATAGTGTCATCGTACAGTTTTTGCATCTCTAACAGTCTATTTCGGCTACTCATGGACTTTCTTTTCCATACGGCGACGTTTTCTTTCTCATGATGGACATCTTGTTTTTCCTTGCTGATTTCTTGCCTGAGTCTTTCCTTTTCCTGATCAATGGCCTTCTTGGCGGACCGTTTTTCTTCCTCCATAGCCAAACGGCAGCTTTCTATCTCTTTCTCGATCGCTCTCTTGTTGATTTCTCGTTCTTCTTCCACCAAACGGATGTCGTTCATTCTTTCTCTTTCCACAGCTATGAATTGACTCCGGCTGACCTTTTGTATTTTTGCTTGTAATATAAGGGCATCTTTTTTATAAAGAGTGTTCTTGTCACTCAAGTTTGCATTTAATTTCTTCAACTGCCTAATGATCCCGTCCCGCTCGTCAACCTCTAAGCTTGCCTTATAGAGCTCGCTCGCATGTTGAGTCTGTTGGATGTCCATTTTCCTTTTAAATTCTTCAAGTTTATTCCTTAAGATGTCAGCTTCAGACGGTACCACCCTTGTAAGTTCTTCGAGTGACACTGCTGGTCCTTGATCAGATTCGGGAATCATATCGTTTACCCTCAAACGTCTCCAAAGATCGTAGTCTGGGGTGGTCATGTACTCGGTGTCTCCTTCCACCCTAATCCGGTAACAATGGTCCCAAGCCCTCATGATAGTCTGAACTTTCTCTTTGAACTCCCCTTTAAAAAGAAATTCAGTTCGGCTTAACCCGGCGGTGTTGGGAATGAACTGTCGCGATCCGAATTATCGGGACACCAGAAGTGGGGCACAAGCAATTCCTCCATGTAGTCCTAACATCATCAACCAATTGAAATCACCACAACTATATAAAAAGTAATTAACTCTACCGAGCCACGAGAACCTCCATACTATGTCTTCGCCTTGGACATTTCTGAAGAAACCGGCCCATTTTCTTGTTTTCAAGTCCTCTCGCCACTCTTTTGTTAAGTATTCCTGTAAAGGCGAAAAATCTCGGAAGGATATTCCCGGCAGAACCCTCGTCGGTGTCTTCCACATGTGGCTCTGAATCCATACCTGTAACAGTTGTGCGTATCCTCGAAAACGCCCTTCTTTGTGCTTTCGACTGGCATTTAGAGAAATAAAGGTCTCGGCCAAAATAGCTGGTACTGGGTTTGCTCGCCGTTTTATCCGCTCAAACAAATCTAGAATGGCCACATCAATGTTTCCCAGAATTCTTGGGAAGATCACCAATCCATATATTCCCAAGGCAAACATGTCTAACTTTTTCTCCTCATCCGGATGTGCAGGTAGGATGTCTCGAATGTTTTCCCATGCAAATACTGTACTATCCCCTCGAAGTCGGATCAAGCCATTGACCCAATCGTCGCTCATTTCGGTAAAGGTTTTGAGCTTGGAAGTGTAATTCTGATTCCTCTGAGGTTTTGCGTAAATCCAATCTTCCTGAACATTTTTATGATTAAGAAGAGCGGTGTATTCTTCTACTATGGGCATCATGTCTTGTCCATTGAAGGTGAAGCAGCAAAATGCAGGATTCCAGAACTGAAAAATGGCTCGGAGTAGGGGCTGGTTGACCCAGATGTACATCAGCTGTGCAATGTCACCATAACTATCACGGAATCTATCTTGTAATCTCTGGTCACATTCTTCCCAGATACTTTGAAGATCCCCTAAGTTATTCTGTTGAAGACTCACATAGGTGTACCCGGCTATCACGCGTTCACTCGGTAAACTGTCCCCTTGGGCCTTCTGGCTGACTTCTGACCAATGTCTAACAGACAAGTTGAGTTCCTCTTTTCTAAGACACCTTTTTTCCATGGTGAAAGACTTTCTGATCGGGTAAACCACTTGATCCAGTACCTTTATGTAATGCGAATGTAATAATGCATGAAAAAAAATAGCCAAAAAGGAAACAAGTCACTACCGGATAGAATTAATTAATACACAAATAAAAGGACAAATTAAATAAGGTAAACAAACAAAAACAAAAAAACCTATTTATCCGTCTAAAACACCTAAGGTTATCTGCATGGCTCTAAAGGGGTGGGTTTCTCTATGTTCTCTACATGCAGTGTTGGTGCTAAGAGGTACCCGAATTGTCCTTGCTGTCCTCTACTAAGAGTAGCAAGGCCCCCGATCATCACTCATTATAGGCTCCTTTCAACCGGGTTCAATTCAGGGGGACCCATTCGCTTATGCCTGCACGAAGGAACGATATCCTTACGAAAGCATAAGGTACTCGAGCCCCGAAGGTACTTGCTAGGCCTACACGGGAGAACGATATCTCTACGAAAGCATTAGCGTTTTCCCCCCACTTAAAAAGACGGGTTTATATACCATATTTTAAATGCGTTAAAATAAACGCGCAATTATAACCGAATGTTAATTTAATAGTCACTTTAATCCGGAACTTCTAATATTATTAAAGCGGTAATTATTTGAAAAAGCTTGACTCTCATTTATTTTTTTTTGAAAAAAAAAACAAAAAATGTCCCCAGCAGAGTCGCCATCTGTAGCGATGTTTTTTTTTATCACTAAATAAAAATGAGGGTTTTCGAAGTGTTTTTGAAAGGTGTTTGTGATTTTTTGGATGTAAAATATTTATTCCGTGAGGTTTTAAAAACCGCATTTTTTTAAAAAAAAATGGAGCCGCCACCGGCCACTTAGGTAGGCCGGACACCATAAAACCAGAGATTCAAAAAGATTGGGTTCGGGAGTCGGTTACGGATGGGGAAGGATTAACACCCTCACACCGCCCAAAATTGGTACTTTAATAATTATCGCTTTATTAATATTGGATTTTCCGGATTAAAGTGACGATTATTTTAAAATTCGTTCATAATTGCGAATAAATTTTAAGGGCCCCTTTATCCGAGAATAAACGCCCAACCATTATCACTACGCCTGATACTGGCCCCGTTTACGCTCGGATAAAAGGGCACCGCATTGACAATTTATATACCATATGCAATCTTAGTGACAAAAATATAAGACATAGCAGATAATTTAAAAACAGTAAATATTCACATAATAGAATACCAATCTAACATATATGAAATACGTAATTAAAATACACATATACATACCAAGCTTAAAATCATATATAAGCACACTTAACATGCCACAATAACAAGGTAGGAATAAATACATATATAGACGAACATATATTTCCAAAAGACGTACATACTAGTAATAAAACATATTTCAACATATATGGGACAATATATCATACAAAAAAGAAAATACACTAACATGTAACCTAAAAAAGCCAAGAGAACATACACACATAAAAATATATAAAACATGCTGTGTACGAACCAACTAGAACATAACATACTTAATACGAATAACCGGATAAAAAAGATACATAACTATCATAAGCTTAATACACATATACATGTAAACATAAAATACAAGGCATATACGAGGGATATAAAATAAGACAAAAGAATACATTAACATATACGATTATAATACGAACATGAGTATTTACAAAGAAACAGGACTGAAATAAAAGAAAAATAAAAGTCAGTGGCAGAAATTAAAGAACAATAATATGTAATTTAGGGACGAAAATGCGAAGTAAACGGAACCTAAAAGGATCAAAACTGTAATTAGACCAAGGGGCAGACCCAAAATGAAAAGTTCAAAAACGCGGGATGGTTAAAGGCGTAATTTTACCATTTGAAAACTGATTCGGTGTAATTTAGGGACTGGATTGCAAGATTTTGAAATACAAGAGGGACCACATTTGTAAATATACCATGCGGCAAGACAAAAGTGAAAATATCAAAGACGCATGGGGATTTATTGTGTAATTTTCCCATTTCACGAAATAATAATAACTATAAAAGCCCTCTTTTTAGGCCGAAACCAAATTTTCGCCATTTTGTTTCATTTTTCGGTTTTGCAATAACCTTCTGTTCTTCATTTTCTCTCAACTGTCCCATGAAACCCAGAATCCGGCGGTCGGTCCGCCGTATTCTCCGTTGCCGGCCGCCGCTAACCGGCTCCGGCGAGCCTCAAAAACCTACCAAAATAACCCCCGTCTCACCCTCGACACGAATCCAGGTTGGATTCAGAAGATATGCCTCTATTTGCCCTAGATCTAAGAAATACGAAACGAAAAAAAACCCATTTTTAAACCTAAAACGAAACTACAAGGGGTCTCCCTTTTCCTTCAGTTCACCGTATCTGGCTTGGGGAAGCCGAAAGGCTTGTCACTGAGGAGGGGACACCCACAAACGGCGACGGTAAGACCACTCTCTCTCTTTTTACCTTTTTTGTATATGCATGCAAAAATAAAAAAGGGAAACGAGTATTTACCACTGGACTGACTTTTGTATTTCGATTGTAACTTCTGGTTCGATTACAACTTGTTCTTTTGATTACAACTCTCTCTTTTTTCTGTTACAACTCTCTCCGTTACAAAATATTTGTTTCCTACATATTTATGCTTGTCTTTGTTTTGGTACAAGTTGCATAATATTTTCTTTTTTCAGATATGGACTGACATTTCTTTTCTTGCTGTGTTTGACATGTTCTGAGCGCGGTGGTTGAAGATTGGCATGGTGGCGGTGTGGGGGTTCTGCCAGCGGCCAGACGTGTTCTCGGCCATTAGATCAGATCTGATCTAACGGTCGAGATGGCTTGAAGGTCGAACGGCCCAGATGAAGCCTCGATTTGGTGAAACGGCTCCAGATCGTGCCACGTGGAGCTCAGCAGTCGAGGAGTCAGAGCGCGTGGGGCTCACGCACGCGTGGGATATCAAAGCGTCCGCGCGTGGCACTCGAACGGTCCATACGTGTGGAGCACGCGGCTGGCAGATATTTTGGTCCTTGGTTAGATCGTGGCCGTTGGATCAGATCTTGATCCAACGGCCCACAGTCACTTACACACACAGTAACTGTAATTAGATAGGGTTTGGGTTTGGGCCAACCGGGCCTTGTAATTATTTGTAATTGGACTGTAATTTATTTATTTGTTTAATATATATATATATATATTTTTGGACTTCATTTTATATATCAGCCCAATAATAATAGTAATAGTATTATAACAGCAATACACATACATACGTATATAACATAACATACTAGCATACGCACGTATAATCATACACATAATTGACTTAACATCTGTACACATTAAACAAATACACTCGTACTAAATAGATACGTATGCGACACACCTACACCATTAATACATATACATACATAGCTTATAATATACATGCACACACCACACCTTATATATATTAGTAACACTCATGTACCTAATAAACATATAATATAATATGTATACATGCAACACTAATATGTATTTACATGATAAAAATGAGTGATTACAGGATAGCACTCATGTCACGATGACCGGAGAAAGGGGTACTCCGGGATATGCAGCACCAGAACTTTGGATGCCATATCCTATTACCCACAAATGTGATGTTTACAGCTTTGGGATGCTACTGTTTGAGATCATTGGTAAGAGAAGGAACCTTGACAGAAACCTTCCTGAAAGCCAAGAGTGGTTTCCGGTGTGGGTATGGAAAAAGGTTGAGACCGGAAGCGTTGTTGAGTTGATGACAGACTGCGGAGTTGAGGACGATCACAGGGATATGGGCGAGAGAATGATGAAAACAGCTTTGTGGTGCATTCAACATCGTCCGGATTCGAGGCCTTCGATGAGCATCGTGGGGAAAATGTTGGAAGGAGCATTGGAGATTCCTGCCCCTTCAAATCCTTTTGCTGCATTTTGGTTGGAATCCGATGCCCCTAATAAGAATCATTCGACTCACACCACATGGACCGATACCACTTGTGATACGGGATTGTCATCAACAGTAGCAGGCTCTAGTTTAATATGTGCAACTCCTGTGATGAAAAAGTATGGAATTGAAATGGCTTCCTCCTAGTAAATTATCTACTTCCAGGGCCATACCCTTATTTCCAAAGTAAATAGCTAGAAATGGTACCGTACAAGTGATGATCGCTGTCATAAACTGGAGCAATTTTAGTTTAAACTATTGATTGTTGCTACCAACTGTTCTGTTCCTTAAGCTAACTATGTATTTCCCTGATATCAAAATACTTGCTTGATAGCCTCAGCCTTGGTGCGAGTGGGGATAAGTATAACCAACTTTTCTTTTAACTTGATGCGTAGCTTGAATTCAGTAACAGTAGTGATTTGATTTTAGCATGAGGAATTAGTTCCTATAATAAAAGGAGCCCATTCTTTAAGCTATGGGCCAAATTTGGATTTGGTTATGCAAATTCAACAAGTTGAAGTTGGAGCCCAATAAGTATGAGTAGTTCTCCAACAACATTGTAGTGATATAATTTAATTCACTAATAGATATAAATCTGTACATCACTAAATTACAAAGGTCCGAAAGTAATTACGAAAGCAATTCAATATATCATAATTTTGACTAATAGACAGTATGTGATCATATAGTAGCATTTTTTCTTTTGCTTTTATTTTTTTAAAAATACATACACCTAAATTTGATAAATAGGTGCTTATTAAATGACACATCTACGTATAATATAAATAAATATGGGATATATATTATTATCATGTTTCAATTCTTTTATACATATAATTTTACATTTTAATTGTATATAAATATCTACACTTTCGTATATTTTTTATAACGTTTATATTATTTTTATCTTCAGTGATGGATCAAAATTTTTAAATAATAAAGTAAAATACAAAATTTAGAACTTAAAACAGTACAAGGACCTTTAACATATTTAAACCTAAAAGATAAAAATTAAAGTTGTATGGAAGGGGTTTAGTTAGGGCTTAGAGGAGCAGACCTAAGACTAACAACAAATAGTTTCTGAGACAAGAAGTGTCCCTCACCGGCACCGCGACCATGATGATGAGAGGTGGTCGTAGCTTGGTGTCTTCACATCCTGCTTTCTCCAACGACGCCAAGAAACTTCTCGTCTGCACCTCCAACACCGTCTCCGTCTTCAACACCGCCACCGGCCTCCAGGTTTTTTTAATCTTCATTTTTCTTTATTTAATCTTCTAAAGTTGCAATTTATTGTCTTTGTTGGTTGGGCTTAGATAACCTCACTCGAGGGTCACACGGCGCTCGTTACCTCGGTCGTAGTGGTACCACCATCGAGTCCAGCCGCAAAGGTTTTGTGTTATTGTTGGACCGCCTCTCTTGATGGCACTATTCGTTATTGGGATTTTTCTGTGCCTGAGCTAGTGAAGACTATTGACATTCGAGTGCCAATCTTCAACATGGTAAGCACATAGCGAAATTAAGATCTTAAACTTTTCTGAATAGAAAATACCTATTTCCTTTTTGTATCCAATATGTTTTTTTTTTGAGAAAAAAAAACTCTAGTAATTATGGAATGTCTATTGATGGTTTGTGCATCTTATGTGGTCAAGAGCTGGAGGCTAGAAATCATCTTTTCTTCAAGTGTGATTTTTCTCGAAGAGTTTGGGAGTGTTTTTTACAGAGATGCTTGATTCCCAGAGGTGCTTTCGACTGGGACCTGGAGTTGGATTGGGCGTGTAGGAATTTGAGGGGTAGAGCTTTGCAAGCCATGGTTTTTAGGTTGGCTTGGAATGCCTATATCTATGTTATTTGGAGAGAACGAAATCATAGATGGTTTCGGAGGAATCAGAATACAGTTACAGATATTGTACAGCAGATTGTTGAAATTGTGCAGATGAAGTTTAGAGGGAAACAAGTTAACACCACAGGGAGGATTAATAGCTCTATTTGCCAGATATGGAACCTTGCTGAATAGTTTGAATCTTTTTTCATACTTGCACAGAACTTTGTAAAGCTTTTTGCTTGAGTTGCAATACAAGATACACATTCACCTAAAAAAAACTCTAGTAAAAGTAATAATGAAACAATGCATTATTGCTCTATGTTCGATGCTAATATTTATGAATGCCTAATTGAATTGCTTATGGTTATATATTGTTAAGAAAAAATCAGCTTGCTCAAATCAGGTCTGATTTGCTCAAGACTTTATCTGTTTTTCTGAGTGTTGGAGATAAGTGCATACAGCTGTTATTATTGCTTATTGTTTTACATTGATAATGACTGCAGACTAATTTCTATTTATTATTGTTACATTAAAATTTGATTTTCCTTTTACCTTACAAGAACATTTAATGAGTGTTTTATTATTTTTATCTTAAATATTAGGTGATTCCATCTTTCCTTGACATTCCAGCTGAGGATAATGGAAAGCATCAAGACCTTTTTGCATATGTGTTTACCGAATATACAAAGGAAGCACAAGAGAAAACCAAAGCCTTGAGAAGACAGATCCGGAAGTGTAACTTAAGCAAGTCACGTTTAGTTGGTAGATTAATCTTGGGAGAGGTCTAATCCAAAATTTTCTATGGAAGTTTATTTATTTATTTTAACAATTAAGTATTACCAGAAGAACTGATCATATATGTAAATCATACCATGTTTTCCTGTTCCTTTGCAGACGAAAAAGCCTGAGGTTTTAACTGTTAGTCCATCAGGAAAATTCTTTGGCATCCGCAATAAGTGCAAGCTGCATATATGGAAGGTTCCTGATCAGGGGTCTGAGCATTCAGCAGTTAGGAAGATAACATTACACCATACCAAGAAAATTACTGTCATTGCATTCCATCCAACTCAGAGAATTATAGCTGCAGGGGATGTGACAGGGAGAACTTTAACTTGGAGAGGATTTGGTAATGTTGCCTTTACTGAAAGCAATGGAGTAAAGAACCAAAAATTGATAAATATTCAAGAGGATAAACCTGGGGTCAGGGATAATGATGATGCTGATTCCTGCTCTACATGGCATTGGCACTCTGCTGAGGTCAATGTCCTCTCTTTCTCTTCAGATGGCGCATACTTGTATTCAGGTAACTAAAAATTGATATACATATGCAACGTATGAACGTTTGATTCCATCTCTTCAGACCTTTGGGTTCCTTGCACTGCAGGCTTGCGGATGAGAATGGTCTGACTTTTCGAATTTTCTGAAATTGGTCATGTTACAAAATTTAAAGATTGATAGTTGTTCACCACTGAATGTGTTCTTTATTTTATAACAACCCTAAAGTACTTTTATTGAGTGCTTGCAAATTGCATATGATGATAAATTTCATATTATCATCGAGTTGTATGCGTTAAGTTTGATATTAATCTTTTTGGTTGTTGTCTTCAATAGTTGACAGGAACCTGCTTCAGATCAATCACTTCCACCCAGTTTTTCCCCTCAGGCTCCTTTGTTCACACTCAAAAGAAGTCAATTGTCTTTTATAACGCAGACTTCTGCTAATTTTCAGGTGGAAAGGAAGGAGTGCTTGTGGTTTGGCAACTAGACACTGGGAAGAAGAAATTTCTGCCACGAATTGGATCTCCTCTGCTGTATTTTATAGATTCTCCTGACCCTACTCTTTCTTCTGTTAGTAGATTTTTTTCCTACAGTTGTATTATTGCCTTCTTGTTTCTTTAAGAGATCTTATTTAGTTTTAGTTATTATACAAAGTACTAACTCAGGGCCTTCAGATATCTTGTGCAGATAATCAAATTCATCTACTGAAAATGCCTTCAATGGGAATTTTGAAGACTATTTCGGGGATAAAGGTTGTTCTGATCAGCACTATCTGAATTTTAGGAACCTTTGTCATTGTATTTAACGTACAGCTTCCTGAGTTCATCTGATAATCAAGTGTTGATTGAATGAAATGACTATACAATGAAGTGGATGATTTGCAGACATTAGTTTTCCGTGTGATTTTGTGTAAATAATTTGCTGCTTGGTGATGATTGACACCTTGAAAATGCATAAATGGGAAAAATTGAAAATACCTTGTTGTGAACATAAAATTAACCCACAAAACTCCCTCTAACTTAATGCATATGATATATGGAAGTTAGTTATCAGTGTTTGGTTCTGGGGCCTTTAGTGTAGTCAACCTTGGTATGTATTTCTGTTTCTGCTAATATAAGTTAGTTGCTTTTATATTGGTTTCAGGCTCCATGTTGTTACCCTGAGATGTACAAAGGCTTGGGTAGTGGGATTGCTTTTGATCAAACTGCTGGGTTGGTTGCGTTACGAACAGAGAATTATTGCATCCAATTTTACAGCCTATTTGATGATCGTGGAATTTCTGAGGTGAGGAGATTATTATATCTGCTGCTTAAATCTTATTGGACATGTAGCCTAATGGATGTAAATTGTTTATGGATTCCTTTTGCATTTATGCTGCTATACTTTAATGGAATACAACATTTTTAATACCATGGGTTCCTTTCTTTGCTATAAGCTGTAAGTTGAAGTTTTCTAATTATGCTGTCTTTCAGGTTCAAGTTTGTGAGAGAAACCATCAACCAGGCGATGATGTCACGGTATCTTGAATCATATTTTATAATGTGTTCTGATGAATTTTACGCCTTATGGACTGTAATTAATACTTTCTAGGATAATTTAACAGGTTATAGTGACTGCCGTGGCTCTCTCTGTTGATGGCTCTCTGATGAGCACTTCTGAAGTGAAACTTGCTGAAGAGGGCATAGGTGGCCTAGTTTGCCTCAAGTTTTGGCAAGCAGGGTCTCAGAACGAAGAGTTTAGCTTGTCAACAATTGTCTATGAACCACACAGGTGAACCTGTTTATTTAATCCCTCCCTCAAAAATAGAAAATAAATGTATGATGATAGGCCAGAGTTTAGCTTATTTCTAGCTCTACTTTTGTGCTTCCATGATGCTTGAAAATATGGCATTTTAAGATTTCATAGTTCAATTTAAAATAATTGCATTGTTTGGACAAGTATTTTTAGATTGAAATTTTGATTATTGGAATTTGATGAGACAAAAGAAAATTTGTAATAGCATAGCAATTAAACGTGAAGAGAAGTATTCATCATGCGGTGGTGCTAGTTGATCATGTAATATGTAGAGATATCGTTAACGATACAAAAAATCTGGAAATGTATAGCAAATATTTTTTTGTAGTTAATAGTTAATGATATTAAAAGTTTTGGTATGTTTGACATCTCACTGAAAAGCTAGCAAAATGTGGATTTTGAATTAAGATATTTGATTCTTTAAAACCACTCATCCAGATTCCAAAAAAGTTGACAGTACCACTACCATTTTTTTTTTTTGCCCTAACAAGCTAATTTGCTTTTAGAATTGTGAATTTTCAGTACAAATGAAATCTCTCCTTGAAATCCTTCGTCCATGACACCCTTATTATATTCTTATTAATGAACCCAAAATTATACTTGACACTCTTTTAGGGATGCGGGCATTTCTGCTGTTACATTCCATCCTTCTGGTAATATGGTGGTTAGCTCATCTTTTGGTGGTGACTTCAAGGTAATCTTGGATCAGCATGGTTTGGTTTTCTTGCTCTTTTTCATGAGATTAATATTCTCATTTGATTTTTATGATATTTCAGATTTGGAAATGCAACAATGACATTATACAGAATGATCAAATGCATCAGAATTTTAGCTGGACTTGCCATGCTGTTGGTTCTTATAAGTACGATTTCTAAATTTACTTACATTCTTGCACCATAGATGCTGGTATTACATATGCCCAAGAAATAAATTAGGCTGTATTCGTGTAAAAAAATGAAAGAGATGATAGATGGAATGTTATGTTTGCGCATGTACAGATTTTTTCTGGGATTTTTGTTGCAGTTAAGCATACTTGATTATATTTTAATTCAGTAGGCATATTCTATATTTTCCAAGTGTGTTTCACAAGTTATTTTTAAATCCTGGAACTTGACATGTCCTAGTTAGGTCTGCTCGGAAAAACCTAGTTTGATAATTTGCAATACATATCTGATAATATCTTCTCTACATCATGCGTATTAAAATAAATAAATCTCTGTTATTCTAATATATTCTCTTCCCGGTTGCAGAAAAAGGCCAATGGCTGCTGCTGCATTTTCTGCTGATGGTTCTGTTCTTGCTGTCGCAGCTGAAACCCTTATTACATTATGGAACCCATACAAGAATGTCCTCTTGGCTGTACTTGGAGAAACTCTCATGGTAATTCTACAGTTATAACCAGGTCTTCTCTTATTTGTGCTTTTAAAACTATATATAAGAAAATGCCCACATAAATAAATTCCAGGTTTGGCCTAGCCATCTTGCTCTGGTCCTTTTCTGGTAATAACTATCTCTGCTGCTCAACTGTGCTCAGTCTTTGCAAACAACTATAGACTTGACTGATTTCGGAGGTTCTTTGTCTCAATGGATAGGAGTATTTAATTAAAAAAATGTACTTACTAAATAGGGGGATAACAGATAAGTTTGGACAATCAAGGGAAAGTAAAGGAACAAGTTTGGGAATTCAAGCTTCTTCTTTGCTGGAAATTCTCAATATTACATTTAGTTATGCTGCTATTCTTTCTTTTGTTGGAACGTGAACCATCTTCTTTCTTTCCCCTGGTTTTTGCATACCATAGAGTTCCTCTATTTGACAATATACTGTATGGACCATGAAAATTTATCTTGTATGTTCAATGATTAGTTTATGCTCATTTGTCTCTACGTTTCCCGCAGCCAATTGTGAATCTATCATTCCTTGGGAAGTCGGATAATCTTGTAGCCGCATCATGTGGTTCGGATCCACAACTTTCTGTCTGGAGCATGTCAAAGTTATCTCTATCATGGTCATATAAGCTTCGTATAGAAGGTTAAGCTCCTTCTCTTTTCAGCTAACAGTATACTTGCAAGGATCATTGATTTTCTTAGGCCTGGAGAGGTCCCAGGTTCATTTTTTTCTGAATGCACCACGAAAAAAAACTATCTAAATATCTAATATGATTATGGAAGCAAGAGATTTTGAGATCCTCCTGCTTTAAGTTGTATGCCTTTGTTTCTTGAAAGCTCAAGGTGGGTCACTGAAATTACCAAGTCATTTTGATATTGAAAGAAATGACAACCTATTGATGATTGCTGAACTTGGTGCTAATTAATTTCTTCTGAATTTGCTAAGTTTATAGAAGCCTGAATAATGCATGTCAAATTCATTGCTAGAGTACAAATGTCTAACTGCCAATTTTGTGGATCCAATAAACCATCTTCTAGTTGCCTTAAATTTAAAGTAGTTAATGAAAAGACTAGTTATGTAAAGTACGCAGACAAGTGTAAAACGTAATTGTTGTTCTCTGCTTAATTTTATGCATATGAAACGTGTCAAGTTAAAATGAGTTTTTACTTCAATTTTTTTCTGGCAAAGTTAGATTTTATGTTCTTACTTTCAATTGTGCAGCTGTAGCTTCTGCAGTTGATTCATCTTCCTTTGCTGCTCTGGCTCTTCTTCCTGAATCATCTAATGAAACAACTTTTAAAGGAAGGGATGGTGTTATCTTATTATACAATGCAACCGATCCTGTTCCTACTGCTATTTGGTCTGTGAGGAAGGTATGATCACATTCCATTCTAATCATCAATGTTATGAGTGAAAAATTGTGCTTGTCATGAAGATAGATAAATATATATGCCCAAAGATCAACTATTTTGAGAATTGCAACTTTGGTTTAGACTAACTACTTGCAATCAGGCGGATCTAGTAGCTTAGGAACATTAAATGATGGCATTTACAAAATTTATTGGGTTCTTTGTATTTTTTTCTTGTAATGATAGTACTGTTAATGAACAGTTAATCCGTGTGACGTATGTAATAATATTCTCCTTGTTTTGGGCACCAGTGATCAACTTTTGTCATCTTGAAATTTTTTGTTAACAGTTGTTTCCATGTTTTGAGCATGCAACAAACATATGGTTCTTGGTTCCATTTGGTAATGGAAAAATTCCTCTTCCAATGCAAGGATTTTTCATTCTTAATTTTGTCATGTTGATTTATATTGGGGGTAGTAAGCAGAAAATTGAAGCAAAGAGTAGGTGGAGATTATTCAACAAGTGGAAATGGGGAAAAACAAACTTTATTGCGAACATGAAGAAGTATGTTGTATGATTCTTTATTTGATTATTGCAGGCCAAGGGTGGGGCTCTTGGTTTTCTTCAAGTAAATCCATCTTCTGTTGAAGATGGTAAAACACCTGAGGTGCTGCTTGCTTACGTGAATGGTGATCATGAATATGTTGTTTTTGATCCATACTGCAAAGATGACCATGAGGTTAGCATGAGCCAAAAGGGGGGTCTTTCTGCCCTTGAATTCAATGGTCAGGCATCTTTTCAATAACCGTATCCTCTTTGTTATCCAAATCAAGTTCATGGCATTCACTAGTGACTGACTATCATCACTATGGGAGCCCTAGCTACATACATGTGATTCTTTCTCTGATGAAATGCTAGATTTGCAGTTCATGTTTATAAGAACTCAAGGATTTCACATGTAGCTAGGGTTCCCATGCAGGAATGAATGCTCTTCTTATTCCCAAAATGCACGCCCACAAACACAAGAAATCCAGTTTATTGATTCTACCATCTTTTTTTTTTTATCTCGTATGACAGGACAAAGAGGGCAGTATGGGTATGCATCCATCTATGGAGAGCTAGCGGAGTTTGACAAGAAGAGACGGGAGACTCCCTGGGTTCCATCATTTCCATCAGAGAGACCTTGGGAAACCATATTCAGTGGATTGTCCCATAATCTTCCACCCCTCACCAAACTGTGCTCAGCCTTCCTTGAATCGTTATTGGAAAAGAAGACAGCTTCTGTTGAGTGACCGAAGAGGGCGTTTAGTTACATATTTGTATACCAGCCGTTCTGAATGATGATAAATTCAAGCAGTGTGGCATTTTTGTGTTGAGAGAACTGGGGCATCCCCCTGAAACATCACCAACAGAGTCGATAACCTCATTTTCGGCTTTGAAATTCTGTATGTCGATTAAGGATTCACGCCTTCATTTATGTAGGAGGTGGGCTATCCTTGTACCAAGTGAATATATATTCTAGGAGATGGAGGCAGTTTCTTTCTTTTTCTTCTTACGTTAACAAAATATATATTATTCGAAATATGATTTGGGAATTGAATTGTTCGGATTTGCGAATATATATATTGTGATGAGTTGGCAGGACTAATTTCAGTTTTGAATGAACAATAAATGCAATTCTAAATAATTGTTGTGAAATTTTGCAGAGACTTTTAAAATGAATTCTGAAAGATATAAAGGTATTACTTGGGCCAGGCTATTAGAAACAATAAATTATTTTGTATCCAATCTAGTAATATACAGTGGTTGTTAAGGATCCATGTCAAAATCACTACTAAATTCATTTTTTGTTTTATCGTTATGCAGCTACATATATTGAAGATTTGGTGTAAAACTTCTAAATTGGACTTTTCTTTTCTGAAATACTGAGATGCGACGATTTTGGTAACTTATAAATAGACTATCAATTCCTTCCGTCATTCCTACTTGCATTATCTTTAACTCTCTCCATAATATTTTTTACTATTTTTGGTTCACTTAATCTTTGGATTTCGACAGACCAAAAGAGAAACAGGTTGCTCTGTTTGAAAGCTCTCTCTCTCTTTAGCTTCACACTCTCTGAGCTTGAGATGGTCTTAATTTCCACAAACGTGTTTGTCCTAGAACTTTAGTTGATATCTTTTACTACAAATGCGGCGTTTCCTTTTGTCTATTTTAATATAGGTGGTGTTCAAAATGTAATCTCCTATATAAAATTCGCGCCTTTTTACTTGTTTACTAGGAGAATTAGCCTACCGGAAAATCTAGGGATTTTTTTTTTCTGTTGCTTATTATAAAAGAAACTGAAAAAAATGTTTACCAACAGAATTGTTTTCATTTTGGCTACTTTTTTAGCTGTTTTGACGGACCAACAATGTAATCAGAAGTTTCGAGGTCTGTGAATTCAGTGGGAATACCACATATTTTGAGAGGTGAACACCACTCTTGATCTTCATTTTGATTTGAACGAAAATTGACTCTTAAAATTAACAAGCAGTAAACCAGCCAACACCTGTTATATTAAAGGAAAACAACTCTGACATAATCATAAGAATGACAAAAGCTAATGTTATATATAAATCATGGAGATTCGTAGTCTGTCTGTCTGTATGTATGAGAATGAAGAATATATGTTACGGGTCTAAAAATTTATGCTAACACAAACCCTGGACCAGATTTGCACTCAAAACCTACATCATATAGCTTACCGTATGACCGACCCACTGATATCAATGCCAAAGCTTCATGCAAAGGCCAGCAGACACCGCAGATGTTTTTTTGCTTGAGATGCAATCCGAAAATGTGTCCACAAGCTGCTCTGCAAGCGATGCTGGGTCTGCACTCAAGACATCCACAAAGACCTTAACAATCCTCACCTCCTGTTGGGTGGCTCTCAAACTATACCAGGTGAGGAATTTCTGCCTAAAGTTCTTCTCAATATGTCCCTCACACTCTAACCATCTGATCACCTTCACGGAATGCTCAAAATCCACTTCAGTGACACCGTTTTCCACACATTCTTGCATCCCTCCTTTGCCCATTTCTCTTCTTGGAAGAGCTACCATCATGGGGATCTTCTCCTTTACCAATCCCATTCTCCCTGTCCTTGTTGCTGGATTTACATCTCCCACTCCGTCCTTGAACATCTTTAACTATTTCCATCCTGCAGGGAGTAACAGGCAGGCCAGCTTCTGAGCAACCCACGAATGGCACACACTCAGTACCTGTCTGAGCCGGAGCATCAGAGCCATTATCAGTGCTTGTCTCCTCATTAATTGGGTCCTCTGATGTCTGTTTTTTCTCAGCATTTAAGACATCAGAATCTGGCATGGGACCAACTATCTCCATGGCACAGTCCACGCCCAACAGAGAAACTTCATCTGCAGGAATTCCATCTTCACCAAGGACAGAGCAGTTGGTGGCACCTTCAGATAGATTTGTGGGAATAATTTTATCCGTGTCCTTGCAATATGTCACATAATTGTCAGCCCGGTCATCATTCTGATCACTGTATGGAGTATTGTTATTAGTCTCATCCTCCACAGAAGATGGATTAGAAAGGCTACTACAGTTGGTACTGGGGCTTTGACTTCTTCCCATCACAGTCACAGGGCAGCTTGGGACTTCATCCCCCCTACCAGCTGTTGAAATCGGAACTTCCCATGGACCGAACTCTCTTGTCCCATTAAAGGAGATGATCTTGAAATGATACTCCGTAGCTGGAGTCAGCCCTGTGACAATATACCTTCTATTTGGCACAAACAATGTACAAGTTGATTTCACAGGGTAATCCCTATCATGAACCTTTCGATGCCATAAGGTATAACCAATAATACCATCTGGAAAAGTTTCTTCAGAACCCGCAATCACAGTAAGGGAAGTTGGTCGAACATCCTCAAAGCATACAATTGCCGGCAGTTTTGAACTTGAACCTGCTGAAAATGAAAGACAATTTGAAAAACAAAATCAACAAATATACTCGATCAAAAACTTACTTGAACGTAATGTGGCTGTGCAGTAAAGAACTTCTGTTGCAAGTAAAAGATTAGACAGGATATACACTTCAACTGAAATTATTTACAGAGCCATTTATCATGAGAAAAACAAGTTAAGGATTACCCGGTAATGAAAGATCTGGTGAAGAATTTGAGATGGTATCAAAAATCATTTTGTCCACTAACTCGACTGCTGAAGAACAGAGTCTTTGAACTTCTGGTCCTGAAGAAAGCCTGTTGACGATACCCCTAACAATCTTCACAGGCACACCAGTTAATGGACCTACTTCGGCTTCGAGCTTTGTTGCGCGTAATAAGTGCTACGCAATTGTGCAAGTATACACGTCGCAAGTTATAGTATAAAAGATATCGTCTCATTGGGGATTGGTGCCACTTCAAGAATCTAGTCTCTTGCAATTGTAAAAAGTAAAAACACAAGTGAAGGATTGTAGAAGTTTTAACTAATAACTAATCTAGGAAGCAATTAAGTAAAAGAAAAGATGAATTCAATTGAGAGAGATAGGCTAGGTTATCGTGAGTTGAGGTGTGATAGCCGATTGGATTGTCTTGGTAAAAGAGTGCATGGGCAACTCGGTTGCCGTGGCGACTTGCACAAACGGGTTGCCTTGGCAACTAATTGATGGTTGCTTGGGCGACTATTTGGGCAACTACTTGGGCGATGGGCAGCAACTTCAAGGTTCGGGCGGAGCGTTCTTCAATGGTTTCTTCTTATCCCTAAGTCGAAACTCTAGCTACTTGTGCATGCCTTGATAATACATCCTGCGTGAATCAAGGGTGAACAACAACCAATCTTGCGCTCCTCTCTTAGCCGTTGAAATCCTTAACTTATTCCTAAGCCGGATTAATCTTCACCATCATTGGATTGCATAAAGATCATATTCATTCGTTTCTTGAATCTAACTCTCCCGATATTAGATAAATGGATGAAATCACGAGATCCTCTCCCAATTCACTCATAAGCAATAATAGGAACCAAGAATGAATAAACCTTGAAATAGAAAAGTGCAAACTCTTATTACCTAAACAAAAACCAATAGTTTCTCACAACCACAAAACACAATAACCATAGCCAAGTAAATTTAGTTCATGGCTAGGTTCCAAAGAAACACAAGATAATTAATCCCTAGCATGAACCCAATCGAACAAAATTTCTCTCCTCTTGCCCTACTTGGACTTGCCGAAATTTTCCTCTTGCTCTCCTTGGACTTGCCGAAATTTCCCTCTTGCTCTCCCCCTTGAATTGTCGAAATCTCTTGCTATTTATAGGGCTAGGCCAAAGTCCTTCTTTGAGGAGGAGTTTGAGTTGGAATTAAATTATCTTTAAAGAATATAATTCTTTATTATAATTTTATTCTATTAGAACTTCTCCTATCCACTTGGAATTTAATTCTTCTTTAATCTCTGCATGGCAATCAAATTCCTTTGGGCTTGGACCTTGCTCCATGTCATCTTGGGCTTGTAAAATCATGAATTTCGACATCCATATTGCTTTTGGTCTTTGTCGACAAATGCCATGGCAACTGGCTCAGCGTCTCCTTCATGCCTTTGCCACGGCAACTAGCTCGGCATATCCTTCATGCATTGCCACGGCAACTAGCTCGGCATTGCTTTGGCAAGTGATCCTGCACATACACACAAAAACACACCAAAGCAGCATCTATTTCACAAAAATCACCAAGTTATGTAATCAAGCTCAACGATTGAAGGAAACATGGATTAATGCATGAATGGCTAACTATGCAACTAATATGAGCCTAAGTCTAACAATAATATGAGTAAAAGGGTAAGAAAAATAGTACTTTTGAACACTTATCACACCCCCAAACTCGAACTATTGCTTGTCCTCAAGCAATGCAAACTCATAATTACACGCCAAGACTTCAAATTTTCACAAACTTAGCTTTGAACTTGATTTCATTCTCTCAACCGGGCACAAAGTATGATTGGCTTTTTTTTTTTTTAAATGCGATGAATTACTCGGAATCAAACTATAATGCTTGTGAGTGTGTGTGCGGAGTTGTGTGCAAGTTGATTTTTCGGATTCTATGCAAACAATAGGTTTTCAAATTACTTCATTGGGTTCTTTTTAACATGTTTTAACTAGAGCCAATTTCGGGCACCTCTAGTGTTTTATTTTTAGTTTTCTTAAGTTAATTTAATCGACTAGAGCCGGTTTTGGGCACCTCTAGTTAACCGAAAAATTTTAACGCCTCCTAGAGCCAGTTTGGGCACCTCTAGTGATCAATTTTTTTAGCATATGCTAGAGCCAATTTGGGCACCTCTAGCATTCATCCAATTTTTATTCTAATCCCCAATTAGTTAATTATCAACCTAAGTTTACTAGAACTCCTTAAATCAATCAAACCACAACAAAGTGTTTCATCAAATTTAGCATCATAGTACAATTCTAAGTTTTTCATGGTTATCCTAGAATAAAAATTCTATCAATTAAGTGCATTGGTAAAGTCATCATTGA
The DNA here is from genome assembly GCA_019671005.1 of Hibiscus mutabilis. Taxonomy (NCBI): domain Eukaryota; kingdom Viridiplantae; phylum Streptophyta; class Magnoliopsida; order Malvales; family Malvaceae; genus Hibiscus; species Hibiscus mutabilis. Next base: position 53,700,882 of record CM033752.1, on the reverse strand, counting down.
ATATTCATCAAATCTAAGCAATTCTTGTTCCAATTAAAGATATGGCAAGCAATTTATGTATCCTAAATGTAATGCTTAAGATTAATGTAACTAAACATGGTAATTACTAATAACAATTCCCCCCAAACTCGAGTGAGGCATTGTCCTCAATGCATGCATAAAAATAACGAAAAATAAATATAAAAATAAAATGCATACGAGGACTTACTCCGAGAGTTCGTCATCGTAGATGATTAGTTTCCTTCTAGTTGGCGTCTTGATTTTCTTGCTTGAACGTGATGGTTGTTTTCTTGTTGCCGGGACGTCTTGAGCTTTGGTTGCCGTGGCATCTTCATGGTTAGTTGCCGTGGCATCGCTTGTCTTGTGCAGCACGATGTAGGTTGCCGCGGCATCTTCTTCATTGGTTGCCGTGGCAAGGATCTTGGCGATAAATTTCCTTAGCATAGTAGTTGTGAGTCTTGTTGTGAAAAAGAAAACAAAAAAACCTGAAAACTAAAGATAATGAAGAAAAAATAAAATATCTCCTAAAAATAAAAATGAAAAATAAAAGAAAAAGAAAAAAAAATCTTGAAAGGAGAGCATGCTCATGCATCTCCTAAGTTGACCACTTCCTTGTTACGTTCCACATGGGCACCATTGTAGTGCTTCAATCTTTGTCCATTAACTTTGAATTCATGATTGTCAGAGATGGACTTGATTATTACGGCACCATGAGAGAATGGTTTGACGACTTTGAATGGTCCCGACCATCTTGATTTCAACTTTCCCGGGAAAAGTTTTAGCCGAGAATTGAATAGGAGAACTAGTTGCCCTGGCGTGAATTGCCGTGGCAATAGTTTCTTGTCATGCCATCGCTTTGTTTTCTCCTTGTAGATTCGTGCATTGTTATAGGCGAGTGCACGAAATTCTTCTATCTCATTGAGATCCATCAAGCGCTTTTGTCCGCACTTTCCCAATCCATATTCACGGTCTTGATTGCCCAAGACGCCTTGTGCTCGATTTCCACCGGTAGATGACATGTTTTACCATAGACAAGCCGGAAGGGGACATACCTAATGGTGTTTTTTTGAAGTGCGATATGCCCAAAGTCGTCATCTAGTCTTAATGACCAATCCTTCCTTGAGGATTTACAACTTTCTCGAGTATTCCCTTCAACTCCCGGTTGGAAATTTACGCTTGCCCGTTGGTTTGTGGGTGATATGCCGTGGCGATCTTGTGTGATATGCCGAAGCGTTGCAACATCTTGGCAATTAGTCTGTTGTCAAAATGCTTGCCCCCGTCGCCGATAATTGCTCTCGGCATCCCAAACCGTGTAAATATGTTTTTCTCAGGAATCGTTGCGGTCTTGGAATCGTCGTTGGAACTCGCATTTGCCTCTACCCATTTAGACACATAGTCGACGGCGAGTAAGATGTAGAGGTTGCCGAATGAAGATGGAAAAGGTCCCATAAAATCGATCCCCCATACATCGAGCAGTTCCACCTCGATGATGTTTCGAGTGGCATCTCATGTCGCCTAGAGATATTGCCCGTCCTCCGCAACGATCACATTGCTTGTAAAAGTCTTGGGCATCTTTGTACAATGTTGGCCAATACAAACCGGATTGCAAGACTTTGGTCATGTACGAGTTCCTCCAAAATGTCCTCCATAGGGTGAAGAATGGCATTGCCGAGTACATTCTGTTGCTCTTCTTGAGGACACATCGGCGTATAACCTGATCTGCACATTGTTTAAACAAAAGAGGCTCGTCCCAAAAGTAATGCTTAGCATTATGGCGGAACCGCTTCTTCCCTTGGTGAGTAATGCCATACGGAAAATACCACAAACAAGGAAGTTAACTAAATCTGCGTGCGAGGTATTGCCGGGCATGTCTTTGCCAAGTGTTCGCTCCCAAAATTGCCGAGGCGTGCTCGTCCAAAGACCGCCGCGGGCGTCGAGAGTTGCCGAGGCGTGTGCTTCCATGGTTGCCGAGGCGTCATGGGCTGTCGAGGCGTCAAGGGTTGCCGAGGCGATTAGAATTTGTTCATCCGGGAATGCATCGCATATCTCTAGATCCGCGTCCTCTTCCCTATTGCGTTCCAAACGTGATAAGTGATCGCCACTTGATTTTTTTGTTCCTTTCCCGTCCTTAATTTCAATATCAAATTCTTGTAAAAGTAATATCCAACGAATCAAACGAGGTTTAGCATCCTTTTTAGCAAATAAGTATTTGATTGCCGAATGGTCCGTATGAACAATTACCTTTGTACCAATTAAATAGGATCGAACTTGTCAAATGCGAAAACTACTGACTAGTAACTCTTTCTCCGTTGTTGTGTAATTCATTTGAGCATCGTTAAGAGTTTTACTAGCGTAGTATATCACATGGAAGGTCTTACTCGTGCGTTGGCCTAGGATCGCTCTTACCGCGAAATCACTTGCATCACACATGAGCTCAAAAGGTAGCGCCCAACTGGTGGAACAACAATGGGTGCCGAGGCAAGCTTTTTCTTTAGGGTTTCAAATGCTTGAGTGCAAGAATCATCAAAATCAAGACTTTATCCTGTTCAAGAAGATTACACAAAGGTTTAGTGATTTTAGAAAAGTTATGAATGAACCTCCTGTAAAAACTCGCATGTCCGAGAAAACTTGAATTCCTTTAACCGAATTTGGTGGGGTAATCTCTCGATCACGTCCACCTTGGCTTTGTCTACTTCAATTCCCTTGGATGAGATCTTATGGCGAGCACTATTCCTTCATCTACCATAAAGTGGCATTTCTCCCAATTGAGGACTAAATCTGTTTCTTTCGCATCTTGCCAACACCTCTCTAAATTGCCGAGACAGCCGTCGAAGTCATTACCAAAAACCGAAAAATCATCCATGAAGATCTCAAGGAAGTCTTCGACCATGTCCGAAAAGAGCGCCATCATACATCTTTGGAAGGTTGCGGGCGTTACATAATCCGAACGGCATCCTTCGGAAGGCATAAGTACCGTAGGGGCATGTGAAGGTTGTCTTTTCTTGATCTTCTGGTGCTATGGCAATCTGATTGTAACCTGAATAACCATCAAGAAAACAAAGTAAAAGGGTTTACCTGCAAGACGGTCGAGCATTTGATCAATAAAGGGTAATGGGAAGTGATCTTTCCTAGTGGCTTTGTTTAGCTTTCGATAGTCCATACAAACCCTCCAACCGGTCACGATCTGGTTGGGATAAGTTCATTATTTTCATTGCTTACCACTGTTATACCTCCCTTTTTCGGCACACATTGTACCGGACTTACCCACGCTTATCGGAGATAGGGTATATAATACCGGCGTCAAGCCACTTGATGATTTCTTTCATTACAACCCCTTTCATGGCATGATTCAGTCTCCTCCGGGCCTCAATTGAAGGTTTGTGATCATCTTCCAACAAGATCTTGTGCATGCACACCGCCGGGCTAATTTCCTTCAAGTCGGCAATTGTCCACCCTATTGCCTTTTTATGTAGCTTCAACATGTTGATCAGCTTCTTTTCCTGCTCAGGCTGTAACTTAGAAGAAATAATTACAGGTAATGTATTATCGGTCCCTAAGTATACATATTTCATTGCTCGCAATTGTTTCAACTCAAGAATTGGTGGATTTTCGATAGAGGGTTTTTCGATCTTACCTTCCTTACCTGAGTAGTCCAGTGGTTCAAAGTATGTACCTGGTCGATTGACTAGCCAATTTGCCTCTTCTGGTTGTTCCTCATCGACCGGCTCTTCATACTCCTCATGTTCCTCGTGTTCGGCAATGTAGTTCTTTGAGGCAACTAAATTCTTCATCGGTTAAACTCGCTGCGTGGCATGAAGTAGTTGGCATTCTTTGGATCATCTGCATGCCTTAGTGTTTGGAACACATTTAGTTTTACTCGCTGGTCATTCACCCTCATTGTGAGTTCTCCTTTTCAACATCAATCAAAGTTCTCCCCGTCGCTAGGAATGGTCTTCCGAGAATGATAGGCGATGCTCATCCGCTTCACAATCTAAAACAATAAAGTCAGCGGGAAAAATAAATTTATCAACTTTTACCAGTATGTCCTCGATTTTTCCTCTCGGATGCACATAGGATCCGTCGGCTAGCTGTAGCATAATCTGTTGTAGGTCTTGCCTTCCCGATTCCTAGTTTCGAAACCGATTTAGGCATCAAGTTTATGCTAGCCCCTAGGTCGCATAGTGCTTTCCCGACATAGTGATTTCCAATAGAACAGGGTATTGTGAAACTTAGGGATCCTTCAACTTGGGCGGCATACGATTGTGCAACATTGCCATGCATCCCTGCATTGCGGCAATTGTTTCAAACTCTCCTAGCCTTGTTCTCTTGGACACAATGTCTTTAAGAAACTTGGCATAGTTTGGCATTTGTTCAATTGCTTCCACCAATGGCAAGTTGATGTGGACTTGCTTTAGGATATCAAGAAACTTCTTGAATTGGTATTCTTGCTTTTGTCGCTTCAACCTTTGTGGGAATGGTGGTGGAAGTCGGATATCTTCGATCTTTTCATTGGTTTGAAACCCGATTGACGGCATTACGAGGGACATCCGAGTTGCCGATGTGTTTACCAATCGGGTTGCCGCGCGTGCTTATCGCAAGTTACCGAGGCGTCATTGGTTGCCGAGGCATGCTTATTGCCGGTTGCCGCGGCAATTCCCGGTTCAGATCCGAGACTTTGCCGCTAGGTTCGTCTTGATCTTTTTGTGGGGTTTTGTTTGACGAGCGGGTTTGAACCTCTCTAAGTTGTTGGCCACTGTGGTGATTGCCTTACATTGCTCATGGCCGTTCCTCTTGCGACTTGAAGATCGCTTAGGTAAACCTCCTTGTGGTCTAGTGTTGATTTTGAGCAAATTGTCCGACTTGATTTTCCAATGATTTGATTGCCGCCTCTTGGTTTTGCAATCTCATCTCGGTCCTGTTAATAAAAGCATCGATTCTTTTTATGAAATTACTATTCTCACCATATAAGATTGAGTTTTTCATCATAAAAGCATTTAGAGAATTTTCCAAAGAACTAGATGTTGTCGGTTGTTGCCGCGGCATCCATTGCCGTGGCATATTTTCTTCGAATCCCGATGCTTGTGCATTTCGATTGTTACGTTTTAGAGCATTGTTGGGATTACTCCATGAAAAATTCGGTGCTTCTTCCAAGCGGATTGTATGTATTTGACATCATGTTGTTGCCCGATTGTAATTCCCCACATAGAAGCCGGATTCGGATTCTCGCATACATTCGTAAGAATTATGGTTATCACCACATAACTCACAAAAAGAATCTATTACCTTGACTTCATGTGTGTTGTTTGGTTTTTGCATGTTCGGACCATCTTGGTTAAAGCGCCAATTGTGCCGAAATTGAATCGATGATCCTAGTTCATGTATTGCCAGCGTCTAACTCCTCCTCTTCTAGTAGATGGGAATTGATAATCATTCTTGGCCAGCCTGTTTAAAATTTGCATTGCTTCTTCCGGTGACTTATCTAGGAGTATGCCGTTTGCCGAGGCGTCTAGCATCATCCTTGTTGGTGTATTCACGGCATTGTAAAACATTGTCACTTGAGTCCACACCGGGAATCCGTGTAGAGGGCATTTGTGTAGAAGTTCTCTATATCGCTCCCAAGCCTCGTACATGGATTCATCATCGCCTCAAAAAAAGAAGTAATGTATTTACGGCTTATCGATTAAATTTGTAGGATTAAATCTAGCAAGGAAATCACGACAAAGATCAGTCCAAGATGCTATGGATCCGCAGAATGCTATTTAGCCATGCTTTCGCCCTATCCTCGGTGAATAGGGAATAATCTTAATCGTAGGACATCGGGGTAACTCCGTGTATCTTGAACGAGTTGCAAATCTCGAGGAAAGATTTCAGATGTTGTCGTGCATCTTGATTCTTGAGCCGCCAAATTGACCTATTGTGTTGATCATATTAAACATTACCGGTTTCAACTCAAAGTGGTCGGCTTCAATTTCGGGTGCGACAACTCCCGGGTTAAGTCCATCAAGATCTTCTTCAAGATAGTCTCGAATAGTTCATTTCATTGCAAGAATCACTCCTCCTCCCGCTCGAACATCTTGATTAATATTGCCGTCTTGATTTGCCATTGCTTCTCTTATCCTTCGTCTAAGTCTTTGTAAGGTTCGTTCGATTTACGGATCAAAGGGATATTCGTGAAGTCGGTCTCATACTGGTCATATACCAATGCAAAACCAAAGTTTGTTAGCCCTTTGAATTTTAAACAAGAAAAATAAAAAGAAAGTGCAAGAAAATAAAAACAAAGTTGCTATTGCCAATCCCAACAACGGCGCCAAAAACTTGTTATTGCGTAATAAGTGCTACGCAATTGTGCAAGTATACACGTCGCAAGTTATAGTATAAAAGATATCGTCTCCACGAGGATTGGTGCCACTTCAAGAATCTAGTCTCTTGCATTGTAAAAAGTAAAAACACAAGTGAAGGATTGTAGAAGTTTTAACTAATAACTAATCTAGGAAGCAATTAAGTAAAAGAAAAGATGAATTCAATTGAGAGAGATAGGCTAGGTTATCGTGAGTTGAGGTGTGATAGTCGATTGGATTGTCTTGGTAAAAGAGTGCATGGGCAACTCGGTTGCCGTGGCGACTTGCACAACGGGTTGCCTTGGCAACTAATTGATGGTTGCTTGGGCGACTATTTGGGCAACTACTTGGGCGATCGGGCAGCAACTTCAAGGTTCGGCGGAGCGTTCTTCAATGGTTTCTTCTTATCCCTAAGTCGAAACTCTAGCTACTTGTGCATGCCTTGATAATACATCCCCTGCGTGAATCAAGGGTGAACAACAACCAATCTTGCGCTCCTCTTAGCCGTTGAAATCCTTAACTTATTCCTAAGCCGGATTAATCTTCACCATCATTGATTGCATAAAGATCATATTCATTCGTTTCTTGAATCTAACTCTCCCGATATTAGATAAATGGATGAAATCACGAGATCCTCTCCCAATTCACTCGCAAGCAATAATAGGAACCAAGAATGAATAAACCTTGAAATAGAAAAGTGCAAACTCTTATTACCTAAACAAAAACCAATAGTTTCTCACAACCACAAAACACAATAACCATAGCCAAGTAAATTTAGTTCATGGCTAGGTTCCAAAGAAACACAAGATAATTAATCCCTAGCATGAACCCAAGAACAACAAAGATGAAGGAAGAGGCTTGTCGAAATCCTCCTTGCCCTTGATGCTTGTCGAAAATTCTCTCCTCTTGCCCTACTTGGACTTGCCGAAATTTCCCTCTTGCTCTCCTTGGACTTGCCGAAATTTCCCTCTTGCTCTCCTTTTGAATTGTCGAAATCTCTTGCTATTTATAGGGCTAGGCCAAAGTCCTTCTTTGAGGAGGAGTTTGAGTTGGAATTAAATTATCTTTAAAGAATATAATTCTTTATTATAATTTTATTCCTATTAGAACTTCTCCTATCCACTTGGAATTTAATTCTTCTTTAATCTCTGCATGGCAATCAAATTCCTTTGGGCTTGGACCTTGCTCCATGTCATCTTGGGCTTGTAAAATCATGAATTTCGACATCCATATTGCTTTTGGTCTTTGTCGACAAATGCCATGGCAAGCGGCTTGCTGCGTCTCCTTCATGCACCGCACGGCAACTAGCTCGGCATATCCTTCATGCATTGCCCGGCAATAGCTCGGCATTGCTTTGGCAAGTGATCTGCACATACACACAAAAACACACCAAAGCAGCATCTATTTCCACAAAAATCACCAAGTTATGTAATCAAGCTCAACGATTGAAGGAAACATGGATTAATGCATGAATGGCTAACTATGCAACTAATATGAGCCTAAGTCTAACAATAATATGAGTAAAAAGGGTAAGAAAAATAGTACTTTTGAACACTTATCAAGCTTCTTAACAGCTTCATCAACAATCTCAGAAAGCTTTCGATACTTCTGAGTACCATTAAGAAGTTTTTGGCCTAAAGAGACGCGATAGCAGAGTATGTCCACCCTCCTCGTATCTTTTGCAGCCATCAGTTGTTTTCTCCAGCACCTATATGAATTTCGGAAGTGTATGGAACCAGTCTGATCAAACTGTATATTGACATTTCATGATTAAATAAATAACAAAAGCATCATTTATAATCAATATTTTTGGTTTAGTTTATTTATATTTACGTGCCTTCTTCCTTATATAGTGCATTTTTAGCATATCGATATTGAATTTAATTAACACAAAATTTTCATTATTTCAACTACTTTGTGGAAATCGAAAGTGAAATCTAGATTTTTCTGAGAAGAAAAGCTTCATAAACTACAATCTTTACAAAGCATGCACTACCATCTGGATTGCAGAAAATTATAGAAAATAGAGGAATAATAAACTATACTTAAAAGTTAACAAATGGACTGGTTAGACTTAAAATTTGAATTTTTATCATAAACCAATCCGGAGAAAATAAGCTGAAAATTAGATAATTCAACTACCATAACTCAACAGAGCTGGTGAAAGAAGTGGACTAAATAAAAACCAAGAGAACAGTTAAGATGATTTAACGGAGTCTGATCGTCTAATACCAGACAAAGTTAATAGCAAATCATTCATCTCCTCATTCCTATAGGGTCACAACATGAGGTATAAAATGGAAACAATCAATTAATAGTTTAGAATCTTTAAACATAATAATAGTAAATATCAAGCTCTAGCATTTACAGTTGTTATAAAATATCCATAATTTCTATCACCCAAAAGATCTGTAAAGCGCCACAGTGAAATAGAAAACAAAAGCTCAAACTGACTGACCAGAATACCAAAGAAAAAACAAACAAAAACAGAACCAAACGGATGCTTACATGCATATATATATATATATATATATATAAAGAGAGAGATAGAATAAATATTAAATAGCATGTAGGAGTACTTACCCGAGCAAATCATTTACTTTTCCACATGCTAAACAATAAAAGATCCCATCAAGTCCTGCATGCCGCTTATCTTTCTGAAATCCAGACTTCTCATGTTTTAAAGCACACTCAAGATGACATGACATGCCACAAGAAATGCCCTGGAAAGGAGGTTCTGAGCTGCAAATTAACCACAGGCTAGGATCCTTGTTGTCATCGAACTTATAACAGATGCAGCAGGAACACCTCTTGCAAAATGTATCTTCTTGTCTCAAGCTAGCCCTACAAGCTGAGTTTTTACAATAAATAGCATTGGTCAGGTCATTTCCGCTATTAATGATTGGAAGATCATTCACCGGAACAGGCAGTCGACACGGATGATCAGCTTTCCTCTGCCTTTTGGATGTTTTCTGGCCATTTGGTGGGGAAGATTGAAATTCAGGATCCACTACACCCCCATGATCCCCCGAATTCTTTTCAGCTACAATTTTCAAAAGGTTTTCTATAATTTTCAGCTTAGTCAAGCCAGTATATTTCCTTTCCTTCCCCATCTCAGCACATAAAATCTGTAAAATATCTTGACGGCTCCATGATTGTAGCATTTCAGAGGCCCTGCTTGTCCTCTTTGATAATTCATAGACTAGCTCTCTCTTTTCATTCATACTCAATTTACTACATTTTGATGGATCAAGTGAAACTCCTATAGCAAAGGGAGCAAAAAATTTCAAGTAAAAAAGTGTAAGCACTAGAAGGTACGACGACAAACCAGAAAACGTATTACCTGTATCAACTAGAGAAAATGTTGAAAGTAATAAACAAGGGATTCATATAGCTATTTATTGTCTATCTAGGAAACAATATGTTGGGTAATTACTGTTATTAACGAATCATGACAGTCATTCAATAAGCTTGAGTAGAACCCTCCATTTTCTAGGTGCCTTAATAAAATTAATTAATGAAATTATACCCCGATCCCGATCCACTCCAGAAGAACTAACAGTTGACTTCAACTAAAATGGATGTTCCTGCGACGTTAAATACTAAGGATCTTTTACAGGATAATTTGACAGAATTGGGTATAGGAAGATGTCACGTCTGAGAAGAGACGGGTCATTAATCCCACATCGGAAAGAAAAAGAGAAGTCTTAGAATATAAATACGGTGACGCTGCACATTCTATTAGACATGTTTTTTGGAAAGAGCGTAATGGCCCCATGACAAGGGCATTTCGCGCCGAGCATTAATCCCACCTCAGAAAAAAATACATCTCTTTTGGGAAGAAGTAATGGCCCGTGACATTATAGCTGTCTTTGAACACGGTGTCATTTGACCTTCTAAAACCTCAGGCTCTTCACTGTCGTCGGGGTTGTCAGATGAGGTTATTAAATATGGTAGAGTGCAAATATGTAAACATGATAGAATATTAAGTTAGTTCATTCTCATATACATCTATATAATGCATTGGAATCAAGTGACTAAGAGAAAAGACACCACATGCATTTTCCATTATGAAAGTAAGTACATCAAATAAAGAGTCGAATTCACACACCATAAGGAATTAGTAAGAAACCAGTGTATCAGAATGCTGAAGAAGATCAAGACCAGATGATCTCATATTAAAAAAAAAAGATGAGATCATCTCTATTTTCGAAAGATTCCCAGAAAAAGAAAAGAGTCATCTAACTGAACAAGTATGAGGGGAAATTCTTGTACCCATGTACTTCAATCAACACCCAGAGTCAGAAAATCAAGAAATAAAAAAAAAAACTGAAGAGATTGACAAATTGCGAATCATTTGAAAGATCTAACCTTTAACGACCTTCAATAAACTAAAAAGAAAAAAAGAAAAACATCCAATACCCTGGTAACATATCAAACAGAAAATTCAAAACAAAAGATTAGAGGAAGAAATCTTTTTCATAAAAAAATACCCTGAAAAGAGGAATCCATGGGAACGAAAACTGAATAATAGGAGGGCCGTCAACACAACACCTTCATTGCCATCAAAATCCCAACTTTTTGAAACCTGTAACGGAAAAAGATAGAAACTTCCGCTTAAAAACACTAATCAAAAACAAGAGAGAACAAACAGTAATAAACAAAAATATTAAACAACAAATTCCGTTTTTTTAAAAAGAAAAAAAGAGAGACAAAGAAAGGGAGAAATATTATGATGGTGGTGGTGACTGGTGATGATGGGAATAACAAATACGGAGAAAATAAGCTTGAAATTACCCTCACCCCACAACAAAAGGATCCATCACTTACTTGGGGTTGAGAGTTGAAAGCCTTTCTTATTCCGATTCCTTCTCTCTTTTCCCCTCAAGAATAAATAATAAAAAAACTAATATATTTTCTGTGTTTGTTGTATTAAATGAGTCCTCCTCTCTTTTTTGTTAGTAGTATTTTTGGTTTTCAAGGAGTGGACATACTTGTTCTAAAACTTGTAATGCTATCAAGCAGAGAAACTGGAAGAAAAGAAAAACAGATTGTAGTATAAAAGGGGCTGAGGGCGACGCTGTTGCGAGCTGAGGGTGAGAGCAAGATAAGAGGGCAAAACTGGCATTTGCAAATTGCAATTGCATGCCATCTTCTTCAATCTTCATCACGTTTACTTTTTTATATATTTTTGTTCCTATTATCCAATCACCCTTTCCTTCCTTTTCCTATATATAAAAGATATTTCAAACTTTTTGTTTTGTCTATCTAAAATCATTTGCTATTACCTTATGGAAAAAAACTTTAATAACTTTAGCTTATACGTGCCTTCTAGTTTTGGGTTAGGATTTTAGTTTAAAGTTTAGGAATTTAGGTTGTAGGGTTTAGAATTTAAGGTTAGTGTTTAGAATTTAGTGTATAAGGTTTAGTTTTTTAGGGTTAAGAATTTAAGATTTGAGTTTTTATAGTATAAATACACAGGCTTGTGTAAAATTAATTTTATACAGCCTGTATATCAAAGTTTTACCCTTACCTTATTCTAATTATATTTATTCAAAGCTTGATTGCATTAGAGTTTACCAACCCTATATCCAACCTACTTAATTTTTTATATTATTAAAAGTAATTGTGTTTTTTATTTAAAATAATTAATTATTTATTAACTTTTTTGAAACAATTTTTTATAGAGGAAGGGATGAGGAATTAGCTCCTAATAAATTTTGAATCCATAACCTAAAGAAAGAAAATAGTGTCAACTTGAAGCTTTTACTATTAACTATTTTTTCTTATCTACTCTTAATGAACGTGCCGTATTATAAGATTATATTAAAAGAGTTAATCGATGTGTCGTATATATTTTTATGTTCAAAAAATGTGTTGCAAATATTTTTATTATATTTAAAAATTTAATTTGATTATCACTTATTAATTTGATACTAATTCAGTTAAAAGTAATACATTTCTCTGATTTTATAGTACAATACATAATAACAAGTCAACTCCTAATTAATTTGATATTATAAGTCAACTCCTTTTACAAAGGAATGGAAGGAGGTTGTCCAAATAATATTGATAATCCATATTTAAACATAATAACTATATTTTTATTTAGAATAATGATAATAGAAGTAGGCCCACTCTTGCATTCTGAGACTTATCAAAAATAATTTTTTCTATTTAGAAAAATGTGCGACTGAGTTTTCTAACATAGAATTTTCATCCTTCCATGTTCAAAGATAATAAAAATCTCATTTTCATAAGAGCTAGACATAGTATAACTTTAATAAGCGTTCGTATCTTACAAATAATATTATTAAAGTCAATCATGAACCTCACATATGAAATTAAATTTAAAAGATTTTGTTCCAAATCCGCCATAATTTTTATGCCCGGGCTAAATCTCATTTAAAGATAGAACAACAAAATTAGTGACATTTAAAAGGTAAATAATAATTTTTAGTATTTAAATTTGGCTTCAATATTTAGTTTAGTGTAAAAGTAAAAAATAATAATTTTGCTCAGTAAAAAAAATGGTATCTAAGCTTTTTAGATCCAATTAGGTATCTGGATTTGTATTCATTGTTCAAAAAAAGTTATTTACTGTAAGCATGAATTAGGTCAAAAAAAATAAGGCTTAAGTATAAATTTAAATTAAGAATAACTAATTAGATCATAAAAACCCTTTAAATACCAAATCAAACTTAAAAATTAAATTTATATATCTAATTCGATAAAAAAATTAAATATCACATTACATTTAAAAGTAAAATTTAAATACCAAAATATATATTTATCCGTATAAAATATAAGTCTGCATATGCATTATTTCCATCCGATGAAAGCCAAAATCTCACTGGACACCCATTCTAGTGTGATCCACATTGCGATTGTAATTAAAAACGTTTCAGGTGTACTCAACTCATTGACCCTTGAAGATCCAATGAAATTTTCCGCATCATTTCGCTTCTTCTTCTTCTTTACATGCATGTTGTTAATATTTAATTATTTTCGATGGTATAACATATGAAACCTATACAAAATTATAAAAAAAAATAGATATAAACATACATACAATATGCAAATGTGCGTGTAATAAATACTTAATATTATTATATTATTAAAATTTTAAACCAATTAAATAAAATTGTACCAATTGATTCAATCATTTGATGGTGTATATAAAATTGATTTTTGATGGAGGCATCGGCGCTCACAAATGACAAAAAGACAACCGTCCTCTCATGTCAGCTTCCCGTTTTCATGCAAGGATGCTTATCCTACCATAATCCAAAGATATTAGTAACATATATATATATATATATATATATATAAACAAAGGCTTTGAGTTATTGTCACGTTAACATTCAACTACCGGCGCCTACTTTATTTTCTTTTTTAAGGCGGTTCATACCATTTTTTTATACTATAATGAATAATAAGATTCTATCATTTGAAAGATATATATTCGGATTTTAGTATTGTGAATGAAATAAATTAAGTTGAAATAATAGTATCTATAATGAATATTCGTAATATTTGATCAGAACTAATCTAAACTGAATATCGATGATTAAATTATTTTTTATTTAGCACATGCCTACACCCTAAAATTAAGGCGCTTGTGTAAACTACCACCAATATATTGAATATAAATCATATTTGTATCCTTATTTTCATATTCAATTTATATATATTCCTATTGTATCTGCGTTATATTTTTTGAAAGTTCTTTTTTAAAAATAAATAAATAAATTTCTACATATTAGTAGTTTGTTTTATGTAAATTTTAATGCATAAATAGAATTCCTAGCTCCAAATGAAATTAAGTTGGGTCATCAGTTATTCAATCGTCTCATTAACCAATAAAGTTAGGCCATTAATTAATCAGAATTTAAAGACGTTAGCAATTTTTATCTTGCACGTATAGTTGGATAATTCACCCACTTCGTATCGACTCTGACTAATTATGATATTAGATTATTATTTTTATATAGAGTCTAGAGAGAGTAATTACGCTTCAAATGAGTTCTAAACATAGGCCCGAGACAAATAATCATGAATACTTAAACTATAGTTATTGAGAGAGTCAACACCATCAAGTTGACAATAGAAGTAAACCAGCATTACTATTTAAACAAATGCATAAATACATATTAAATACAATATTAATTAATTAAAATAATAACAAAAGACCTCCTTTGATGTTTTTTTTAAATAAATCTTAGGTTAGTTTATGCATGTAATTAAAATGCGTGGTGGTGGTAGGCCAACAAAATTGAGAAAACAAGACAACATGATACATGTGAATTTTGACACATTTATTTTTGTGGGCAAATAAGATGAGCCAAAACTTTTCAAGGAATATCATATCATCTGATGCTCAGCTATAGTGGAAGAATAAGAATATTTGGTTTTTTTTCTTCTTTTCAATAATAAGAAAATTTGTGTGATTCTATGTATATTAAATGGGTTGACCAAGTAAATATTCCTTAGGCCATTGGCCAAACGAATTTTAAAATAAATATCTATAATCGAATTGGCATGCTATCTTTTTTTTTTTCCCTTTAAAATTAAATTGAGCTGGGCCTGAGTAAACAACTCATTTCTTTATAAAAAAAAAAAGTCTACTTTAATATATTTATAATTGAATAATATTCTTAATACCATTTAGTCGTAATTTTCAGGGGATAAATCTAAAAATCATACGTAAATTTTGATTTTATGTAATTGTAGAATGAAATTTTAATTTGATTTATTTTTTATAAATTATTATTACAATTATCAACATAATGGCATTTTATGATTACATATCGCAAAAACAAATAGTTGAATTCAATATCAAACCAAGTGGATATTTTGTGTACAATTTAATCAAAACAAACTTTTATATGTACGGTCGAACAAACATTAAAATTTTACATGCATAAATTAGTATCACATTGCACATTGAATCAAATTTAATTATATTCAAAATTTAACACACTTAATTTACGTATGTTAATAGAATAATATGAGTGAACTTAAGATTGGTTTTAATGATTTAATGATTTATTTTATAAACATATTTGAGTTTTAAGCATATTTTATATTATATTATATAAAATTTTAAAGTGTCACGTATATATAAACATGTAGGTTTTGTTTGATTGGGTGAAAAGGTGAAAGTACGAATAGAGAGTAAAAAAATGAAGGAAAAAATTAAATCTGTTTGGTAATGAAGAAAAATGAGAGAGATGATTGTTTTTCATATTTATGTATAAAAATAAATTATTCCAGTTTAGATGAAAAAAAGAGAGTGATGCGAGTTCATTTAAAATATGTATTTTTATTATTTATATTATTGAAATTTGGTTAGAAGATGAAGATTAACTATGAATATACCTAATTTTTACTTGTCTGAGATCATCATCAGTATATGTTAAAAAAAAGAGATCATCATCAGTAGTTAGTGTGGTGTGTGAAGGATAAAAGTTGTGAAAGCGGTGATCTATATACTTTACTTTCCATTAAAATTAAAGTGCATGAAGAAGAAAGAAAGAGAAGAGAAGAGAAGAGAAGAGAAGAGAAGAGAAGAGAAGAGAAGAGAAGAGAGGAGAACCAAATCTTTAAGTGTAAAACACGTCAACATTTTTTTCCCTGGAAGATTATTAGCAAGATTCGGAGTTGACCTTCTAAGTGTTTGTCGCTTGCTGGGAGGTTGCAGTTAATACAATCTGTTTTTCGGTATATAAAATTTCTGGTGTCGAATATTTTTATTACCTTCTAAGGTGTTGAAGAAGATCTTCCAGTTAAGCAATGCTTTTCATTGGAAATGCATAGATGATTCTGCTCGAGGGGCGAGGGTTAACTGGGAAATGATTTGTCATCCAAGGAGTGAAAGGGGACTTGGAGTGAATGATATCACTGTTTGAAATAAAGCATGCATTACGTGGCTGCTTCTTACTCAAGCTGGCTCTCTTTAGGTGGCTTAGGTGCAACAATATTATTTGATGAGGGGCTGTTCAGTTTAGAATGCTCCGATCAAGGGTTGGGCATGGAAGAAGCTCTTAAAGCTGAGAGGGGAATTTGAGGCTATTGGGAGTTTGCAGGGGGGTTACAAGGCTAAGAAGGTGTGAGAGATTATAAGGCATAAACATGTGAAGGTTCCCTTCCCTGGTTAAAGCTGTTTGGGGAGGGCTTACGATACCTCGTCACTCTTTTATTTTTTGGCTTGTTGTTTTGGATAGGCTGTCTACCAAGATAAAATGTTAAGATGGGGATGTCAAATTAATCCCTTATACTTGCTATGTCCTGATGGAGTGGAAACAAGAAATCATATGTTTTTGAAATGTAGTTTCTCTGGACAGATATGGATGCATGTTTTGCAGGCTTGCCATATACTGCAAACTCGTAAATGTTGGTCTGAGGTTCTGGCTTGGGTTCAAGAGTATGAAAAAGGGAAGTATTTGAGAGCAACTATTATTCGTCTTGCTTGGTGTAGTTTTAACTATTACACATGGCAAGAGAGGAATAGGAGACATCATGGGCAGATGCCAAGATTGACTGCTGATATTTTTGTTCTTATTAAGAATGATGTCCGTATGAGGCTATTAGATAGTAGCAGGATTTTTCTTTCTGATAGTTGTTTAGTTGTTGAATGGGGATTGACTAGTTAATTTTTGGGGTTGATATATTGGGTGAGACTTGTGCCCTGCTTGTTTTATTTGTACAGTAGATATTCAATGATCATTCGAATAAATAAAGTATCATTTATCTAAAAAAATCTGAATTAATATTCCTAAATGTTTATAATTTTTATATAGAAATAAAAACCCTTTTATTTTATGGGTTGTAATCAAAGTGTTGGTAACCTAACTAACACGCATACTTTCTGTCCTTTCTATGCAAAAAATACAATATCGATTGATTGCATAACTTACCCAATGATTAAGTTTCCTATCCTATCATATGTTTACTGTTACTATTAGACCTCAGTTAACGGATAACTTTAATTATTTATTTTTAGGTTAAATTATAAAATAAGTGTTCAAATTATATTTTTTTCGTAATATGTATCTACAATATTTTTTTACTGAAATATGTGCTTAAAATTTTATTTTAACTGAAATAGTTGCTTAAAATTTTATTTTTGACTTATTTTAAAGTTAATTGAGGTATTTATTTAGGCGCCTATTTAAACTCTTATTTAAGTTAAAAAATACTTTAAATATTTATTTTAATTAAAAATAAAATTTTAAATACTTATTATAAAAAAAAGATATAATTTAAATATTTATTTTATAGTTAAGTTTTTTTTAAATACAGGGTGAGCTATACTTTGCTTTGGGAATGGGAACTCCCACAGTTGCTTATATAAAACGGGAGTAACTTTGCACAGCACATGATTGAGAATTGGAGGTCAAGTCGAGCTTCATTTCAACCTAAGCACGCATGCAAGAGCAGCTGCAGCTGTCAGTGAGTTACTAAAATTATTTATTTAAAGTAGAATTCATCTAATTCAGGACTCGACTGTTTTCCTTTCCTTCATTGGTTGCTTTAATTAATCAAAAGGACAGCTCAGAGTATATATTAGGCTTAAGGGTTTAATAAACCCTTAAACTTTTACAAAAAAATCAATTAAGCTCTTAAAATTTTTTTTGCACCCAATTAAGTCCTCAAACTCAAGAAAAAAAATCAATTTAGCCCTTTGACCAACGTTGACCGTTAAATAAGCCCTTAAACTTTTGAAAAAATTAATTAAATCCCTAAACTTTTTTTGCACTCAACTAAGCCCTCAAACTCAAGAAAAAAAATCAATTTGCCACTTTGACCGTTAAATTTAACGGTTTTTTTTAAATCTTCTTGGCATGTGTCGCAACATGATAATGTCACTTTTCATTTCTAGGAATTTTTAAACTTTAATTTTAAAAAATATATAAAAATCCAAAAAAATCTATTTTTTTAAATTCCGAAACTTATTTAAAAATAATAAATAATAAATTTTCAAAAGATTAAAATATTTTAAAAATTAAAAATATTAAATATTATTATACAATTATAAAAAATAAATTAAAAATCTGAAAAAATATATTTTTAGATTTTTTTTCGAATTTTTATATATTTAAATTTTTTAGATTTTTTTAGATTTTTATATATTTTTAAAAATTAAAGTTTAAAAATTCTTGGAAATGTCAAGCGACATTATCCTGTTGCGACACATGCCGGGAAGATTTAAAAAAAAACCCTTTAAATTTAACGGTCAACGTTGGTCAAAGGGCCAAATTAATTTTTTTCTTGAGTTTGAGGGCTTAATTGGGTGCAAAAAAAATTTAAGAGCTTAATTGATTTTTTTACAAAAATTTAAGGACTTATTAAACCCTTAAGCCTATATATTATAAATAAATGGTAAATTAAGAAAGAAGTATGAGGTGCAAGCAAAGGTTAGATAACATCAATCATTTTTTGCCCAATCGAAAAATTTTAAAACAAAATATATAGGCTTTATATATAAATTGTAAGCCCCGGAGGGGCAATTGCCCCCACATCGAATTTTTTTATTTTTTTATTTTAGTCTTTATATATAAATTGTTTTAAAAATTAATTTTTTATAATTTTTTTTCTCACTTTTAAAAATTTATATTTTATCCTCTAATCTCAAATCTTAGCTCTGTCACTACAACCTAACATGCATTGGGTTAATTTAGAAAGAAAAAAAAAAGGAACAAATGAAAGCCGGAGTCTATCAAAGTCAAAAGCATCTACAATGATTTGATTGTGTCCCAAACCAGCATAGAGACAAAGTCATATCCATTTGGGTTCCATTCAACTACATGGCCTTGGATTTTGCCAACTACACCAATACCTCCTCGGCAAATTTTACTTGGGTTGAATAGCCAGTAATGCTGCATCCCTTACGAAACCGTGCAATTAAATTAAAGTCACAAAAGAAACATACTATTTAATTTTATACCCCACCTATGATTTATAAGACGAAAAGTGGGCCTGCTATTAGGTTTTGAGAGGAAATCACTGTTCCAACAACATTGGTTGTCCAAAATATTTTAGATGATTAACAAAGAAAAATAAACCACCCCCTTCTATCATAACTTCATATCATTGATGTCTGTGGGGACTTTGACGGAACCCATGTTCAAAATTACATTTTTTAAGTAAAAAAGGGTGAATTTCTCCTAGTGTTAAATTGCGTTACCCGAGTACCAAACAGGTATACAAACGAACATAATTCAATAGACAGACCTGGTCTTTATCAACTGAATGATGTGTTGTCACAAACTTAGCCTTTAGTTTACTCAGTCGCTAAGTCGTACAGCACTTGAAATGGACACTTATCGATTAAGTCAACTTTTTTTCTCAATAAATCTTTACCAGTAGATCAGTCGAAATTCTACCGACTATCCACCCCTTACATATATGCGAAAATAATTTCATAAAAATGAGACAACTAAACGTTAAAATGCTTGAAACTAGGACACTTTTCCCTAACCATAAAAATACTTTTCCCTAAAACAGTGGAATGACCAAAATAAGGACACCTCCCTAACTATTCGGTGGCCCTATACATAGGACGGCCACAACATCCTCCCCCGCCTAAATTGTCGATGTCCTCGTCGACTGCATTGCCTGGAACTCCTCGATCTTTCGCCTGAAAGCTTTCAAATCATGCTTTTTCTCCCAGCTTGTCTCTTCGGGTTCTAGGCCTTCCTACCTCACCAAGTATTCATGGATCGGCCTCTTCTTGAATACGGCAATGAATCGATCAACAAAGATCTCCTCCACTCTCCGTTGCGATGGGGGTTTGGTATAAATAGGGTCTTTGTTGGTATGCCCCCGACTTCCATCTACAGGGTCCACATAGAAATGCTTCAAATTGCTTTACATGAAACACAGTGTGAACTTTCATCCATGCGGGAGGCTTGATCTTGTAGGAGTTGTTCCCCACCTTTGCTATGATCGATAACTGACCCTCGTACTTTCGCACCAACCTACGATCTCTATTCCGTAGGAATCAGAGTTGCTCTGCCATCATCTTGACTAGTACCAAGTCACCTACTTTGAATTGTTGATCACGCCGACCACGGTATGCCTATTTTTTCATGTGTTTCGCTGCCTTCTTTAGGTAAGCCTGTGCAATATCAGTATTTTGGTGCTATTCTCGTGTAAAATCAAAAAGCCCTGGGACACTTCCATCGATAAGACTCAAGTGCAGTATGGGAAAGTTGCGGTTGCTGACCTGACACAATTTCAAATGGATTTTTATTAGTAGCTTAACTCTTTTGCGCATTAAGTAAAGTTGTGCAACATCCAGCAACGAAGGCCAATTTTTCTAGCTGGCCTGGATAAAATGCCGCAAATACTCTTCTAACAGCCCATTAAACCGCTCTGTCTGACTATCTGTCTGAGGATGGTAACTCGAAGACAAATTCAGTTAAGAACCCAACAACTTGAACAACTCTCTCCAAAAATTACCTGTGAACCGCCCATCTCTGTCACTGACTATATTTTGCGGAACACCCAGTACTTCACCATATGCTTGAAAACTAACCGAGTTGTCTCTTCTACAGAACAATATTTGGGTGCCAAAATAAATATAGCATATTTGGAGAATCGGTCCACCACCACAATAATGGCCTCGAGATCCCCCACTCGAGGCAAACTCATTATAAAATCAAGAGAAATACTTTCCCAAGGTCTCGCCGATACTGGTAAAGATTCCAAAAATCCTGCGGTCATTTGTTAATCCACATTATCCTGTTGACAGATAAGACATGTCTTGGTGTAGTCCATAGCATCATGGCGCATATGTGGCCAGTAATATCCTTGTTCTAGCAAGAAAAAAGTACGACACCAACCATGGTGACCCGCCAAGGCGTATCATAACACACATGCCTTAATTTCTTCGTAAGGTCTCCCGCTCGTGGAACAAACATTCGCGGCCCTTTAATCATCATCAATTCATTCTCCACCCAGAACGTATTAGACTGACCATTCTTTACCATTGCCGTAATCGCAACAGCCTACGAATCCTTCTGTATATTATCTGCTATCAACTCTTGAATGCCATTGGTTACCCTACTAGCAGACATCGGAGCTACTCTTTTAAGAGTTACCAAATTTGCCTTTAGACTTAACGCATTTGCAACCTAATTTTTCTTTTCAGTTTTGTGCTCAAACCCAAAATCAAATTCAGCTAGAAATTCTTGCCATCTAGCTTGTCTTGTTGTTAGTGTGTCACGGACATGCCCTTATGGCTCGGTTGGCAAGCCGCGCGACACTTGAAATGGGTTTTACCTAGACAAGTCAGCCTTTCTCATGCCCTTTGTTTAAGAACTTGTCTCGATAAAGCCTTCTCAGGTTCACAGCACGACAAGGACTTTCGAATATTGGATCCCGTAGGGCCTAGCGAAAGCTAGATTACAACCCCACAACTCGACCACGAGCGCGACATGGGGCCCGAGGCCCCGAACCGTCACTGAGTATTTCTCCCGATGAGACAATGTGCCAACCACTAGGCCTCATTGCTCGCACACCTAGGCCCCACATGAGCCTAGGAGTAGGTCACTTACACCAAAAAAGCTCGGTCGCTAACCCAGGCGAAGGGGATGGTAGCATGTCACAGACTTAGCCTTTAGTTTACTCGGTCGCTAAGCCGTGCGACACTTGAAAGAGACGCTTCCCGACCAAGTCAGCCTTTTTTCTCGATAAATCTGTTCAAGATCAATAAACGATACATTAGTCTTGTGCCACAGTATAACCTTTCAAACCATGGTCGAAATCGTAGGGCATAGCAAATGCACACGGTCGACCTCCAACTTTTTTGAAGAAAAGAAAATAGTTTATTATTAAAAGAAAATTTATCAGGTTACATAAGAAAATTCACCCACATCATCGAGTAGTGGCGATAGAGGGTGAACAGCCGGCAAAGTTCAATAGACAGATCCAGTCTTTATCAACAAACTGAATGGTGTGCGTTTCTCCGCCGCGCAAGGCTTGGTGCCACTGGGATATTTGTGAATTTGTATTGTTTATATATAACCTAATTTAACATATAATGAATTGATTTGCACATATTGAGGATACTACTAATTCATGTAGCGCACAAATGTCCAACATTAATTTACAAGCACATTTCTCGAAATCCTGTATTTCAACACGTTTTTATGGTTAGCTCTTTTAAAGATCCCATACATAGTCTCAACCCGTATTTTTAAAATTAACAATTGAAGAATATGATACACCACAACAAAGGAACCAATGGTTAGCCAACTTTGATCGGCTAAAATCTATCAGTTACAACTTTTATTATTTGTGCTAATGATTTGAAACTCCACAATATTAGGGAAAAGCCTAAATCTAAGAATCAATATATAATAAAAGCCAATAATTTAGATTACGATTACGAGAGGATTGCACCCACGCATTGTCGAGACAAAACAATGGCTAGCGAACATGTGACTGGTTTACCCTGATGACTGCTGCTGCACGACAAAGCCAGCCTCTTTGGAACAGAAAGCGCGAGATTTTCAGGTTTTTTCTTTTACTTTTTTTTTATTTGAATTACGGGGCAGAACAGCGCATATAAATAACATTTTTTATCCATAAAAGGCAAAGCTTTGTTTAGTATATATATTAAAATGACTTGCATTATATATTTTGCTCTAAACACTGAAATTACTTTTAGTTTTTACATCACATGGACGTACTTCATGATAGAAAGATAGAAGGTGTAGAGCATTACGACTAAGAACTAACATAACTTTTGCTCTAAAGACTGACATAACAGATTACTCTTTAGTTTGTACATCACATGGACATACCTCAGGCATCTGTAAATTTGTAGTAATCATCAGTGGTTGTGTAAACGAGGCCCTCGGATGCAAGAAATTCTAAAATTTGCCTGTCAAACCCCAAGACATTGAGTTTATTTATTGCTTATGATCACAGTCAAATGTGAGGGTTTGCATAATTGAACAATCAGTGAAAGAGACATACCTGATCTTATCCACCGAAACATTTAGTTCTCGAGCCACATCAGAGCATACCCCCATCTCAGATGCACTGAAAACACAATTGAAACTCAACATGCTAGTCTAACACAAACAATATGTAGACCAAATATTTATGACACCATTTCATAGTAAAATAAAATAATAATAGAAAAGAGTGATGATATCTATTTGGAACTACTTTACCCTGAGAAACTAAAGCACCCAAAACAGCACAAGGTCAAATAAAACCCAACTTCTGACCAAAAAACAAAGCTTGTTGAAATTTTCCGGCTTTACAATCTCACCATGATAGGTAAGGATACTTGTACACTCATATTTGGGACATTTTCATATATCCATCATCTAACTTGCCGGCACTATTCTAGATGATTACTAACTGTTTACAACATTACTATAATGACCAAAGCAAACCATGCCTGCAAGTCTCAGTAAAATTTATCAAAACAGGAAACAATTGAATGGAAAATGGATATTCTATCCAAAAAGATACTGTATTATATTAATCTTCACTGCCAATTTCATTTGTTGTCATTTCATCGGCGACTAAAATCTATGGCTAAAGTGTAAAGACCTGAAATCCTGGACATAACTTTCTCTTAGACTTCATCTCATAGGAGTCATTTTTGTTCCATCAGGATATGCCATAAGTTATATTTACACATAATGATGCAGGAGATTCATCTATTTTATAATATTATTAATTATTAGACATATGATAGACAGCTAAGGCTAGGACTATTAAGCGCTTTTTGGGTTATTAGTTATCACTAGGGGTTAAATCTAGGATTAGGATTAAAACTTTGCTTGCAAGAAAGCAAGCCTATATACATAAGTTATAGGTCTTACAGCCAACACAATCATTCTTATTATTTTCTTGAATTAATAGAAAGAAACTAGAGGTTTTTACAACTTAAGCATTCAAAAGCTCCATCTTCTTTCCTATATGTTGTTCAGTCATAATTCTTCTGATTGCTGGTGTCCCCCTAAACTACATCACATAAGATAATTGATTAAGCTATAGCTTTTTAACAAACAAACAAACATGTAACAGGTATCTATTCAAATCTGCAAACTCTAGGTCATTAGAAGTTCAGTTTAACGAGATTTATAGTTCAGCTGGAACTAGAAAAAGGGAAAGCAGCCATTTAAATTCAACCAAATCAGTCAGACTCGTCAAAATATCATACACAACTCACAGGCATGCTGGCCGACGCAAGTATTGTAAGACCATTGAACTAATACCACGGATCTGTTCTTCATCAGTGTTATACTGGCAATGACGAAAAAAGATGAGATCAGGATCAAGTAAATCAAAGAACTTTGCAAGATACTCTGCAATTCAGTTCGTTCACCTGGTGTGTCAGGTTAGCTTGGTATCCATAACCCTTTCCCGGGTCACCAAAATTTGAATTTGCCACACGAGGCCCACCAATCGAATTTGTCATCCGAGGCTGAGTGGTCAAATAAGCTGGAATGTCAATGGTATACTAGAGCATCAACTCTTACCCTCAACTTGGTGTTGTACAAATTAACATATATACACTCGATGAAGTGATGTTGTACATATCAACAAAGTTCAAAGTTATCGTAATCTCATTAGAATAAGTAACAGGTCTGAAAGCAACAACGAAGTTCAAAGCTAGAAGTCTATGTACAGCATCCAAAAATTTGACACGAGCAAAATGCAGAATAAAATAACAA
The DNA here is from genome assembly GCA_019671005.1 of Hibiscus mutabilis. Lineage (NCBI taxonomy): Eukaryota > Viridiplantae > Streptophyta > Magnoliopsida > Malvales > Malvaceae > Hibiscus > Hibiscus mutabilis. The sequence continues at coordinate 53,675,837 of CM033752.1, read as the reverse complement.
CAAATCAGATAGGAGATACCATTATTTTCAACATATGGAACTATAAACTAAATTCCGATATCTGTCATTCCAAGGTGACCCTGTTTTATTTGGTATAACTAGCATTATAGAAAATAACTGGAACCTTTTCCCTATCTTTTCCAGGGGTTTAACACAAAAATAAATCTAATGCTCCTAAAGATGCATTTATCCTTTCAACATATATACCAAACAAGATTAACTTTTCTGAAAATATCACATATTAAAATTATTTATCTGAAACAATGGAAATGTAAATGCTGCAAAAAGAAGAGCTGCATAATGCTCCTAAAGATAGTTTCTCTCCCTCGTTAAAAATAAATAAATAAATAAAAGGGTGAAAATGCAAAACATAATGTATGAATATAATTCAATATATAAGTAAAATTTTGAATTCGTACCGAATTGAAAAGGTGTGTACAGTCCTTCTACTTTGAATGCTTTTTAACTGACCATAGACACGAACATACATTCCAACCCTGAGATGAAAAAAACACTTGAATTTCATGATATACAAAAACCCTTGATGTCTTTCCAAATTACGGTATTCAGGAAGAAACTCCTAAAATGCCTGCAGAAGTAGGCTAACTTAGAAGTGCAACGACAGATAACTTACGAGATAGCATCTACTTCAACTGAGTCTACATGTTCATGAACCCTGCAGAATATTCATAAAATAAATGAAAAAATAGTAGTATAGAGTCAAGGTATTAAACAACAACATTCTAACACTAAAAATTAAACGGAAGAACTAAAAGAAGAGAGAAAAGTAACCATTTGGTGCATTCAACCCATCCTATGCCATCATCAACTCTAAAAGTACATTCTGAAACAGCATTGTCTATCTTGGATACCATTCCCACTAACACAATCTAAAAACAGAAAATAAAATTTCAAACCTATTTTGAAAAATAATGATTATTCATGCAGAAGAAGAAAACAATTGGATCAAAGCCTACATTGTTAACATCAAAACCTTCAATGGAGATATCAGATTCTCCACCTCTATAGAGATCCTTCAACTGCTTTACTGTAAGTGGAAGCAAGCTTCGCGCATCGCTGTTCTGAAATTTTCGAAAAGAACACGTTACTAATAATAAAACCTTAAAGTTAAAGAGAACTACAGTGAACAAAGAACCAAATTTCACGTTAATACTTCAAGCAAGAGATAAAAAAATCCTAGAGTCAGGTTAGTTAGTGGTAAAAAAAGGGTGCATTTTAACGAAAAAGTAAAAACTAAACATCCATATTATGCATCAGACCAGAAATAACCAAAATAAAGATGAACAAAAGAGCAAACAGTACTTCACTGAACAAACACGAGAACTATTATAAGAAATGAAAAGGCGATAAAAAAGAGGAAAAGAAAAGAAAAACAAGAAAACCTGGAAAAAGATAAAGAAATACAAAAGAAAATGATATGCGAAAGAGGATTATACTTTGGAGGAAGAGAAGGGACGCTCGGGGGCGGTCTGAGTGGCTTGAGAAGGCATGAATCCACCCCCGGAAAAGGCTGCGTTTCCATCAAACTCGTTCGCCTGCATGGTGGCTTCTTCTAAAATTGATCGGAGTTTCGGGGATTTTCTTCTTTTATCGCAACTCAATTTTGGGGTTCCTAGGCTGTGTATTCCCTCTTTAATTTTTAAGTTTTATATATTTGAAAGTGAATTTTGAAAATTTTGTTTTTTTAGGGAAAAAGAAAAGGCGTAAGTGTTCAAATTATTTCTTTCTTTTATATAGATGTTTAAAATATTTTTTTGATCAAATATATACATAAAACTTTTAATGTTATTTAAATAGATGCTCGTCGTGAGTGTCTATTAAAAAAATATCGTTAGCCAATAAAAATATGACACATAGTAGTATTAAACATTATTTTTAAAAATAAATAAAAAATTATAAAATATCCTGAAATTTTTAATAATCCAAAAATAGTCTTCAAATCCTTAAACTCCAAATTCGGCTACTATCACCGGCGTTGGTCGCGTTCTCCGGCAACAGACTAAAGCGCCCTCCCCTACCGAACAACTCACACACCGTTTATCGTCCGTTATGCCGCCTTTCGTCGCGAATTATTCGAATAAATTATTCGATGATTTCAGTGTTTCGCACGACGTCGATCGATTTTCGGCGATGATGTGGTGAAATAAATGGTTATGATGGTTCAAAGACGGATGTGGTGGGCGGCAGTGTGACAATCGGCGGCGAAATCAGGTCAAATCGAGATTTGGGTTTAGGGTGTTAGAAATTTCAAATTTGGGGCTATTTTGTGAAATAAAGAAAATATTTTATTTATTATTTTTAAATATAATTTTAGAATTTTAAGAAGCTGGCACATGTCACTTAACGGTGAAAATTAACGGACATTGATGGCGGGCACCTATTTGAATAACGTTAAAAATGTTAGGCACTTGTTTAGCCCGAAAAATATTTTAAGCACCTATCTGAAAAAAATAATATAGTTTGAACACTTATTTACCACTTAAGCCAAAAGGAAACAACTCGTGCGCCTATAAAGAAAAAAATTAATGTATAATTTCGACATTAATTTTAATTTGGATATGTAATTTGATTTCTAATTTTGATTTTAGTATAGTATAATTTTTTAGAAAACAATAGTGATCGGATGGCTAGAACTTTCTCACCTGCTTTCTTCTTTCTTTTAGATAGTGAGTTTCATACTCGGCAGGAGCACTCCCTTCTCTTTTTTAAATTATAATATTAATTCTCAATAGGAACACTTTTTTTCCTTTATTCAAAAAAAAAATAGTACTTATTCTACTTCTTAACATAATTAGATTTTTTTGAAACGGTATCGTCTAAGCAAAGAAAGAAAAGAATCAAAAGACAAAAAAAAATGAAGATAAACAGACACGGCAAAAAGGGAAAAAAACGCTCAAACAATCTAATCCAATTTGGTCTTCGTCGATCAAGCAATAGAGCATGAACCAAAAAAGAGAGAGAAACTTGAAACTACGGTGGGTCAATTCATCAGCGGTCCGACGCAGCAGCCGCGATAGCTAAATCAGGAGCCTCATCAATTCAGAATCGATCTTCTCGATATCACGGCGACCCAGGGTGGCCATTGCATGTGCAGCCTAATTTTTGTTTCGACCGGTAAAGCTAAAATGGCATGTACGGAAATAACTGGCCAAGCTCTTGGCAACGAGAGTGAACGGACGAATTACAGATAAGTCATCATTCGCACTCTTTAATTTCAGAATAACAGTTCTGAAATCACCCTCAAGTATAACATCTAAAAAACCAGGTCACCCACCCACAAATTAAAGACCTTGGACTGCAACAATGGCCTCGGCTTCAAAAGCGAAGAAAATTCCAATATTGACCCAGTAAGCTGAACCTAACACTCGACCCTCATTATTATGGCAAATAAGTCATGACCACGACTTCTTCTCAGACAAGGAGAAACTTGCATCAAAATTCAGCTTGATCAAAGGTGGCTCGGTGGAGACCAACGAACATGTAGGCGAGGTGCAATGTGCGTGAGCCGTGAAGAAATGGATCCAATTTCAGACAGGTAACCTCGAACAAAACCACAAATATCAGTTGCTGATTGTTTAATTCCCTCATGTATGAGTTTGTTTGAGGAAATAAGTGACCAAATTGTGATAAGAATTTCAACATGTCTATGTGAATTATACCGCTGAAACATCCATTATAGCCAACTGAAAAAATCAATCTGGCCCAAATCAACCGGTCACCGAAATTGTAAGAGACTCCATACTTGCATAGAAAAATTACATGAATGAGAAACATGATTTGCATCCTCTACTGATACTAAACATCGAGGACACTGATTAGTAGTAGCAAACCTCTTTATACACAGATTTTGTATTGTAGGGACGTAGTTGTTTATAAACTTCCACATATTAATTTTTATCTTCTCAGGACAGCTTAGATTCCATAAATGGTTAAAAAACTTACTCATAGATCCATCCGGCTATAACTTTTGTGTCAACATTCGATAGCCACTTCTCACCGAGTATAAATCAGTGTTATCTTCTCCCCAAAGCAGCACATCCTCAACATTAGAGGTAGGGAGTCTGATGAACATAATACATGCTGCATCAACTGCCTCAAAATTCTTTGAAATCAAAACTAAATTCCACTGTTTCGAGCTAGGATCAATCAGATCAGACACCAGATTAAGACCAGTTACACGAGGTGAGGAAATCAATCGAGAAGAACTTACATGCAGCCAAAAGTCGTTCCAGATAGAGATGGTGAGGCCATTGACAACCTTTCAACATAGACCACGTTCTAAAGTTTTCCTGGCACACCAAATGCTTTGCCATATATAGGATGGGTTAGAGCCAAGATTTGACTGAAGGAAACTGACTCGGGGATAATACTTTGCCTTCAAAACCCTCGCAACAAAGGAGTTAGGATTCAAAACGATCTGTTATCCTTGTTTAGCTAGCAAAGCTATATTAAACTTCCCCATATCTCTAAAACCTACATCTCATATGTCTTTCTGTGCACACAGAGTATGCCAAGTACACCAATAAATACCCTGTTTGGTGGAAGAGTGTTACCACCAAAAATAGGCAAACAAAGCCTTAATTTCCTTGCATAAAGTTTGTGGTAGTAATAAGCATGTCATCGCATACAAATGGATTACCTGTAAGACAGACTTAATATACATTTCTTTCCCTCCTGTCGATAAAGAACGAGTACCCCAAGAAGCGACCCACAAAACAATTAACAAAAGTGTTACCCGAGGATTGATTATCCTCCTTCAAAGGAACCTCGTTGTCCTCATCATCCTCCAGCGAGAGATCAGCCAAATCATCAGCAACTACTTGATCCATACTGCAGTGATCAAACAGGAATAGCGAAAACAAGGAAAAAGATCGTGTTAAGAAGCAGAGCTGGGGCGTGCTTCATGTTAATAGTTCAATCGTATATAGCATAATTAGATGTTAACTTAAGCTTTAATATGCAATCTTGATTTCAGACTATTTTTTCGTAAAATTTAAAATAATAATGAATATTTTATTTACAAATTAAAATTAAAATTATTTTTAAATTTTAATATCGATCCTTTAAATTTTAATTTAATACAAATTTAAATATTTAATTAATGATAAATTGTGTTAAAAAAATCTGTTCTTGAAAAATCTTCAGCATGCTCATTTTTATTTTTTTGAGTTAACATCACTATATGTCCCCAAATTATTATCCTTATTTTTAAAATTTTCTTTAAATTTTTGAATGTTCTAATTTTATCCCAAACTATGGTTCTTATTTTAAATTGGTCTCCAAAATTGTTAATGTTTTAATTTCATCCCCGAACTATGGCCCGTTCTAGGTTGGTCCACGCATTTCAATTTCATCTTCAAATTATTGTTTATGTCATATCATATTATTACATAATACATATTAGTGTTTTACATGGCAATTGATCATTTTTATAACAGTTTTATTAACACGGGATATGATAGCATATATTGATTATTTGAGGATGAAAATTAGAATGTTCAAAAGTTTGGAGACCAATTTAAAATAAGACATATTTTGGAGATGAAATAGGAATGTTAAAAAATTTAGGGACCAATTTAAAAGAAGAGTCAAAAAAAAAAATCTAAATGAGGACCAATTGAAAAGGTGTTAAAGCAGCCGCTGCACAGCACAGTTTCGTCGCGGATCGCATTTGCTTTTCGCTCCGGGTCTCGTCTTTCTTGTAAGCTCTTTCTCCCTTTTTTATTTTAAAAAGTATTTTTGACTGCAGCTTTGAGGTGAATCTACATTGTCATTTTTTGGTCCATTAAAAATAAACATAACCCGATAAAAAATGCAGCAAGTTTATTTTTTTTCAATGAAAAAAATATTAGTACAGTAAGAACAAATGAGTTTTTAGTACTCTCCTGGAAACCATATGTTTCATAGAAGTAATGACAGGATTTAATTTTGTTTTAGATATGTTGTGCAGCACCTCTTCCTTGAATCAACATCTCCATATCGTCAACTATGAATGTAATTAAAATATATATTGTTATCTTACAACCACAATCTATCTTTATATATAAGATAACATCATTGAATATTTAATTGAGTTAACCGATATAAACAATTTCAAACTTAGCCAAAGCATTATCGATAATGCTACCGCATGCTTTAATATGAAAAAGAAGGAAAGAACCGCCTTAGAATTTTAGGGCAAATCAAAGTGAATTCTTTGGCTAGGATGATACCACTTGAAATTTATATATATATCCTAAAAGTCTCAAGTATAGGCCAAACATGAAACATTTTCGTAGCGAATGCCTTTTTGGAAAATAAATTTAAAATGTTTTTTTTCGATACTTGGAATATGATTTCTTTAAAATGAAAAAAATATTTAATGTACTGACGGTGATTTTTTTTTTTTTTTACTTCTACAAGCATCCTTATTTTATGATTTAATAATTTGGTTTAAAGTTTTATGTATTGTGGTTAAAATTTAGAATTTAGGCTTTAAGGTAATATATTGAGGATTTAGATTTAATCTATAAACACTAAATTACAACTCTAAATCATAAACTCTTATTACAATCCTCAAACCCATAAATATAAAACCCCAAATCATACACCCTAAAACTAAGATTCTTGTCGAAATAAAATGTATTAAATAAGTAAAGAAAATTTCAATTAAATAGTCGTTAGTCGTACCCAATGGATATGTCCAAATGAACCCAATCCACCCCTTTGGCAATTGAAAATCTCAGTAAGGGTTTGAACAAATGAGATTTTATAGTTGGGAAATCTGATTACGATAATCGCATTGGACCTTGCCAACGCCTATTGTTTACGTTTTCAGTTCACATTAATCTAAAAATAATTAGTTCTGTCCATTTTATTTTTTTAATAAATTAATTACAATATTTAATTAAAACAATACTTTTAAATTTTTGATTTTTTTTACAACTGATTTATTTGTTTTTTAAAATTCATTTATAAATTCAAGAACTCTTAACATAAAATTCAAGCATGTGAAAAATGAAAATAATGAGAGGTTAGGTGAGTCACTGTGGGTTGGTAAGAATTTGATAAGAATAAAAAGCCTCACTCTTTTCTCTTATTTTTTTTATATGTTTTATTAATAATTTTATACTCAGTACATTAATGTTTTTTAATTATTTTAATAATTATTTTTGTTTTATTAATAATATATATGACATAAAATTATTAGTGAGACATATATATATATATGAGCATAATAAAATAGATAAATTCTATTCGATTTGTAATTATTATGAGAAACAATTAATTATATACATATTTAAAATACAAACAAACGAATAAATTTTTTTATTTTTTTGTGTCTTTATTTATGCCTCACACTAAAAAATAATTTTAAAATTAAAATTTAGAAAAAACTTTGATACACAGGTCGTGTAAACTTTAGTTTACACGTACCTTTTAGTTTTAAGGGTTAAGGTTTTAATTTAGGGTTTAAAGTTTAGAGGTTTAAGTTGTATGGTTTAAAATTTAAGATTAGTGTTTAGAATTTAGTGTATAGGGTTTAAGGTTTAGGGTTTAATTTTTTAAAGTTAAGAATTTAAAATTTTAATTTTTATAGTGTAAATATACAGGCTGTGTAAAATTTTTATACAAGCCTGTGTATTAAAATTTTATCCTTAAAATTTATAATTATAATATAAAAAATTAGAGATAATGTATATTTTTGGGTTTATAATATAAAATTTAATTTTTTAATACTTCATAAAAACACACACCAAAAAGTAACAGACTTTTGTTTTGCAAACTGTGTGGCTAGAGAATGTTGGTAGAAGACTCTTCCGAGGTATAGGGATAGGCATAGGCATAACCCGTGGTGGAGTAGTGATGGAGTGGGATATATCTCCTATGCTCTCCGTTGCCCCTTCAGTTCACACGCTTTCCAACACATCTCTTCTGCCATTCTGTTGCTGCAGCTGCTTTTCTGGTTTACGTGACAGCTTTTGTACGATCCATTCTAAAAATAATCCAACAGGAAAATAAAGCAAGTAAAAAAAAAGGGGTTTACTTGTAAAGAGAGGTTTAAGCAAAGGTTAAACATGTTGGTCCAGATGAGCTGAATGCATGCAAATGGGAAACAAACCCAAGGATAATCTCTTGCTGTAATACGTATGTGTAATTTTGAAGGGCTGAGCCTGAGCCTTGGAGCCTTGGCCACTGAGCCCGCTCTTCGCCCTTTCTCTTGACCTGTCCAAAACAAAACATACAAATGAACAGAACCACCAAACCAATACTTGATACATTTCCATTCTTCACTACTAGCTGGCTCAAGGTACTATTCTGCACTCCCCATTACTGGTTTGTGACCTCACTGCTCCTGCCTCCTGCTATGAGACTCTAGTCTCTATCCCACTCTGCACAGTGCTGGTCCTAGTCCTGTTCCTTGATCTGTTTTGGGGAAGAGATGCAATAAGTTTAGCCCATCTGTCTCATTCCACTATGTGCTTCTTTCTTTTTATCTGTGTACGCTACCGTTGGTTTTTAAAATAATTTGTTATAATATAAAAAATTAGTAAAATATAGTAAATTTAAAAATGAATAACAACTCAAATGAAAGCAACATTCATTCAAAATAAACAATTTACAGTATTTTTTATATACAAAAGCACTGGAAAAGAACAACACAAGTATTAAAAATTGCAGAAAACACCAACAACACGGTTACTAAAAATAGCAATAAGATTTTAGGCATGGGTTGCTGGATATGATACAGGAAATAGGAATAGTGAGTGTACGCAAGGTGAAAACACGTAGAGTACAGTGGTGTAGTGGATAATATCATAAATCTTAATTAATTAACTCAGAAAAGTGAACAGAAACATATACACATAATGATAAAATAGTTTAACTATAATGGGATTAACAAAACGTTAAACGTATTTACCAAATAATGATACGGGACGCGATAGTTTTCAAAGATCATAGTTTTTTTTTAGAGCTTTGTAAAGGAATCGTTTTGGGGGAATTGATGGTAGCTAAAAAGGGGAAATAACCTTTCATTTTGAGAAGCAAAATCATTCAACATAAAACATGTTTGACATGCAGCGCATAAGGTACGTGGATCCCATGGAATATTATCATGGATTCGTTAAAGGGTTTTCTAAACTAAGCAATACTTTACAAGTCTACACAATTAGAATTGTTATTTATTTATTGAGATATACTTTATAGACATAATAGTATTCGTAAGATGAACATCATCTTCTTTTCTACTAAGACTACTTGTTGAGTTATATATTCTCGTAATAAAAATTGATTTAAGGTTAAGAATTAGTTTTAGAGTATATGATTATGATTTAAAAAATTAGGCGTAAGATGTACTTTTTATTGTTTAGCGTTTAATATTAATATTTAAATTTTAATTTTTTAATATTAAGACATAATGAGAACACTGAAAAGAGAGATTTTTAATTTTTATTACATTTATGAGAAATAATTTCTAAAACATACTGTAAATAAACATTTATATTCATGAGAAATAATTTCTAAAACATACTGTAAATAATAAAAAAATAAACTACACAATTACACAACAAATATTCAAACCAAACTTCCTGTAAGTCACTCAAAAGCCACAAATGAGAGAGATAGGCCCCTCCCCTCTACTCTTAACTCCAAAACTCTTTTTGTTTTTTTGCTCTCCACCTTGCTGTTTTCCTTGTACTTATATCCCCCCTCCTCCTCTCTCTCCTCAAACACCTTTCCTTTTTCTTTTGCTTTATTCCCTCTTTCATTTCTCCACAAGTTTCCAGCTTTCATCACCCCTCGCTTGCCTTTCCACTCTTTAAATTCCGCAATCACCCCCCATTGCTCATTTGCTCAATCACCCACGATGAAAGAGTATTGGACTTCGTTTGCTTCATTACTTGGGGTCTTGGCTTTTTGCCAGAGCCTCCTCCAGGTCTTTTTCCCTCCCGAACTTCGCTTTGCTTGTCTTAAGCTTTTCAACCGCCTCTTCAGTCTTTTCTCTTCCTACTGTTACTTTGACATCACGGAGATCGACGGCGTCAACACCAACGAGCTCTACAACGCCGTCCAACTCTATCTAAGTTCCTCTGTTTCCATCAACGGTAGCCGCCTCAGTCTTACCCGTGCGCTCAATTCCAGCGCCATAACATTCGGTCTCTCCAACAATGACTGCATCGTCGATACGTTCAATGGCGTCAGTGTGGTTTGGGAACACATTGTGACTCAAAGGCAAGCCCAAACCTTCTCCTGGAGACCATTGCCCGAGGAGAAGAGAGGCTTCACTCTGCGAATCAGGAAGAGAGACAAGCCCTTGGTTCTTGATTCCTACCTGGATTACATAATGGAAAAGGCGAATGAAATCCGAAGGAAGAATCAAGACAGGCTATTGTACACCAATTCTCGAGGCGGGTCTTTGGATTCCAGGGGACATCCTTGGGAGTCGGTTCCATTTAAGCATCCAAGCACCTTCGACACATTGGCTATGGATCCCGTGAAGAAGCAAGAGATCATGGATGATCTCAAGGATTTCGCCAACGGTCAGTCCTTTTATCAGAAGACCGGCAGAGCCTGGAAAAGAGGTTACTTGCTGTATGGCCCTCCAGGGACAGGGAAATCCAGCATGATTGCGGCCATGGCTAATTACTTAAGTTACGACATTTATGACCTTGAATTGACCGAGGTCCATAACAATTCTGAGCTGAGGAAGCTGTTGATGAAAACAAGTTCCAAGTCGATCATCGTGATTGAAGATATTGATTGCTCAATTAATTTGACTAACAGGAAAAATAATAACAACAGTACAAGCACTAGGAACTACTATGACCCTGAAATGAGATGTGGGTCGGGTTTGGGTTCTGGTCCGGGTCCCGGTGAAGAGGGAGGTAATTCCATCACCCTTTCGGGGCTGTTGAATTTCACGGATGGGTTATGGTCTTGTTGTGGGAGTGAAAGGATTTTTGTGTTCACAACCAACCACGTTGAGAGGCTTGACCCTGCATTGCTCCGATGTGGGAGGATGGATATGCACCTTTTCATGAGCTACTGCTCCTACCCTGCATTGATGATTCTGTTGAAGAATTATCTGGGGTACGATGAAACTGATTTGGATGCTGAATATTTGAAGGAACTTGGTGAAGTAGTCGACAAGGCAGAGATGACCCCAGCTGATATTAGCGAGGTGTTAATCAAGAACCGGCGCTCCAAGCTAAAAACCGTCAGTGAGTTGCTGGAGGCATTGAAGACAAGGGCTGAGATGAACTTGAAAAGTGGGAATTTGAGGGAGAAAAATTCAGGCGATGTTATGGAAGATGAAGAGCAGGAGAAGAGGACTTTGGAGAGTCCTCCAAATGAAGGGTCCGAATTCGAAGAACCTTGTAAGAAACAAGAGGATGAGAATGAAGAGAAGCTGAAATGATAGTGCAAAGTGCAAACCAAAACACAATTGAAGGCTGCTATGGTTCTTTGTTCTCTTTAATTATTCAGAAAGATTAAAGGTGTAAAGTAGCAAATTGGTGTTTGAAGTTTGGACTAACCAAGATCTTTCAAATTTTGTTGGTGGGATTAGGATATGAAGGAATGGTAAACGCTTTGGGATCCATCTTACTCAATGTTTGGTACGTCTATCTTATTTCTAGTTTAATAATGAACCTAGCCTATAATATTATTTATGTGAAGCCAGGATAAGAGTATTAGCATGTATGTGGGTGTGGTTGGCCATGTGGGAGTTCCTTTTTCTGTCACTTGATATATTGTTCTGCATATCCTCAGCACATGCTTCCATCGGGAAGGGAGTGGTTTACAAATAATGAAGTAACCCTTGAGCATTACAATTGCAACTTAGTAGGTGTCCTATACAATTGGACAGCACATGCCACATGGGCAAAGCTTTCATTCAAGGCTTCAAACAAAATTTGGTATTGAACATGAAAGGCTTTGTTTTCTTCTACCAAGTACTATTGCTTCACAATAATGCAATACCCAATTCCTTTCGTTGGTGGCATTCAGTTAAACGGTCTTTTCCTTGTAAAAATCAAATCATGTCATGTTTTGTGGTACACAATTAAGTAACAAGACATGTTTTCATTTCCCTGCTCGAAATTGGTTTGAAATGAAATGTCCTTGAGAATTTGTTTTAGCAATGAATTGTAGTCCACCACGGAATGAAGTAGCTGACATGGTGAGTGGATAGGGATTAGAGGCCCTTTGTCTGTATTTGTAGGGATAAATTGGGCAAAGCAAGTGGTGAAAAGGTGAAACAACCAAATATTTGTGTCGGGGAAAAGTAGGGATTTTAGAAACAAAAACAAAAGGCAACTAAAAAGTTAAAAGAGCATTAGTTGACCTTTATTGAGTTTGAGTTGTAAAGCCATGGGTTGTGCCTGCTGTAAAGCCCTACCTGCTGCTTAATGTTGCGCGTATTGAGTGCTACGCAAACGGTGTAAGTATACACGTCGCAAGTAATAAAGTGATATGATAAGTATCGAGTATCGTCTCCATAGGGATTGGTTTGGGTCACTTTGCTTTAGTTATCGCACTGTAAAAGTAAAAACACAATTGATAATTGTAGGAGTTCTAACTAACGAATAAAAGAGCAAATAAATAAAATAAAGATGTAATCAAAGGAGAGAGAATATGCTAGGTTATCGTGAGTTGAGGAGTGATAGCCAATTGGATCGTCTTGGTAAAAGAGTGCAAGGGCAACTCAGTTGCCGTGGCAACTTGCGTAGCGGGGTTGCCTTGGCAACTAATCGACGGTTGCATGGGCAATGATTTGGGCAGCTGGGCAGCAACTTCAAGGTTCGACAGAGCATTCTTCAATGGTTTCTTCTTATCCCTAAGTCGAAACTCTAGCTAATTGTGTATGCCTTGACAATACATCTCTGCGTGAATCAAAGGTGAACAACAACCAATCTTGTGCTCCTCTTAGCCGTTGAAATCCCTAACTTATTCATAAGTCGGATTAATCTTCACCATTGATAGATTGAATAAAGACCATACTCATTCGTTTCTTGAATATAACTCTCCCAATATTAGATAAATAGATAGAATTACGAGATCCTCTCCCAATTCACTCGCAAACAAGAATAAAAACCAAGAATGAGTAAACCTTGAATTGAAAGTGCAAACTCTTATTACCTAAACAAAATCCAATTGTTTCTCACAACTACAAAACAAAATAACCCAAACCAATCAAGTTAGTTCATGGTTGCGTTCAAAAGATATACAAAGAATAATCCCCAAACCATGAATATAATGGAAGCAAAGAAGAAGAAGAAGAAGAAATCGATCAACCCCTAGTCGAACTCTCTCTCAATCGAATTCCCTCCAAGCTTTCTCCCAATCGAGCTCTCTCCCCTTTGTTTTCTCTGGTCGAAATCTCTCCCTTGCTCTCCCTTGGAGTTGACGGCTTGGTCCTCAATTTATAGGGCTAGGTCAAAGTCTTTTTTGAGGAAGAAGTTAAGTTGGAATTAAATAATTTTAAAGAACATAATTATTTATTATATTTAAATTCCCTCTAGATTTTCTCCTATCTTCTTGGGATTTAATTTCTCTTTAACCTCTTCATGGAAATCAAACTCATTTGGGATTTAACTTTGCTCCACGTCTTCTTGGGTTTATCTAGCCATCAATTTTGACTGCCATATCATCTTATCCCTTATCGACAATTGCCCTGACAACTAGCTCAACATCTCCTTCATGCATTGCCCTGGCAACTAGTTCAACATCTCCTTCATGCATTGCCCTGGCAACTGGTTCCAGCCTTGCTTTGGCAAGTGATTATGCACAAACACAAAAAACACACCAAAACAATATCTTTTTCCACAAAATTAAGCAAAATATGAAATCAAGCTTGTCCACCAAGGAAACAATGCAAACATGCATGAATGGCTAATAATGCAACTAATATGAGCCTAAGTCTAGCAATAATATGAATAAAATGGGTAATAAATAGCACTTTGAACACTTAACACACCCCCAAACTCGAACTATTGCTTGTCCTCAAGCAATGCAAACTAATAATTACTCGTCAAGACTTCAATTTTCACAAACTTAGCTTTGAACATGATTTCAATTCTCAGAACCGTGGCACAAAGTATGATTGGCTTTTCATTTTTTGGAAAACTTAAGAGTTACTCGGAATCAAACTATAATGCTTATGAGTGTGTGCGAAGTTGTGTGCAAGTTGATTTTTTGGATTCTATGCAAACAAGAGGTTTTCAAATTACTTCATTGGGTTATTTTCACATGTTTTAACTAGAGCCGGTTTCGGGCACCTATAGTGTTTTGTTTTTAGTTTTCTTAAGTTAATTAATTTATTCGACTAGGGCCTGTTTTGGGCACCTCTAGCGATCAATTTCTAGCACATACTAGAGCTAATTTCAGGCACCTCTAGTATTCATCCAATTTTTATTCTAATCCCCCAACTTTTTAACTATCAACCTAAGTTCGCTAGAATTCCTTAAATCAATCAAGCCACACATTGTTTCATCAAGTTTAGCATCATAGTACGATTCTAAGTGTTTCCATGTTTATCCTAGAATAAAAAGTTCAATCAATTAAGTACATTGGCTAAGTTCAAATCTAGGCAATTCTTGTTCCAACTAAAGGCATGGCAAGCAATTTATGTATCCTAAATGCAATACTTAAGATGAATGCAACTAACCATGGTAAGTAACTAATAACAATCCCCCCAAACTCGAGTGAGGCATTGTCCTCAATGCATGCAACAAAGAAAAATAAAAATAAAAATAAAGAAAAGTGAAATGCAAACGAGGACTTATACTGAGAGTTCATCGTCGTGGGTGATTAATTTCCTTTTGGTCTGTGTCTTGATTCTTTTGCTTGAACGCGGTGGTTGCTTCCTTGTTGCCAATGGTGGATTCGATTGGTGCGGTCTTTGTTGGTGCAATGGAGGACTCGTCCGAGTTTGAAAAACAAGACAATGATTCTGTACGAGTTGATTCGGGCATATGTGCTTTACCTTTGGCTTTTGCAGTGGTTGCCGGGGCGTCTTTAGCTTTGGTTTCCATAACATCTTCAGTATTGGTTGCCGTGGCAATTGCTTGGGCAGACGCAGTGTAGGTTTCCGCGGCATCATCTGTTGCGGTTGTCGTGGCAACTGCTTCATTGGTTGCCATAGCAAGGATTTCGGCAGAAAAGATGGGGAACGAAACGAGGCTGTCCGGGTACTTTTCCAGGATGACTTGGGTGATGGCATTGTTGTGATCCTTCATGTACCGCATGGACATTAATTGCTGGTCTTCAATTTTCCTAAGGCAGTTCGCCAACAGTTGTAAGAATGCTTCAAGTTGTCCCGGGGTTGTTGTCCGAGTTGCCCGGGCATCAGTTGTTTGAGCATTAGGAGTTGCCGAGGCGGTAGAAGTTTCTGCTGTAATTGGAGGGGTTGGGGATTTTACCGGTGCCTCTCCCATTAGCTTTCAGATTTGTGCTCGATTCCAACCGGACTTTGGTAGGGTCTTTTCATCAGTGGACTTACTTGGGACATGCGTCTCCTTGCAAAGATTGGAAATTAAGCAAGGGAAGAAAAGAGAACCCTTGTCTTTTGTGCTACATAGAAAAATCTCATCACAAATAATTTTTCCAATGTTAATGATGCGATTATGCAAGATAGAATGTATGAGCAAAAGACGAGGTGTATCAACGGTGGTATTGTATGTTGTGGGCATTAAAGAAGTTTTAACAAACTTATTCCTTAATTTTGCCTCGGGCTTAAGCCGAAGGTGATTTACCATGCCCTTGTATTTACCGTTGTTCCAATGAGTTCCCGGTAGAGTGAGTTCTTGAAGCACCTTGTCGAGTTGCTTGGGCGTGAGTTGATCAACAAAGGCTTGATGCTCGTTCTTCTCAATGTAGAGCCCGTAAAAGGTGTTGATGTTTTTGGGGCTTATGAGTATAGCCCGATTCCGATTGATGGTAAAAGATTTGCCACTTTTGATGTGCAATCCTTTCGAAGATGAATGGTTCAAGGCTGAAATCTTGATGAAAGTTGGAGTATTCAAAGCCTTGTTCTTCGCAAATCTTTCGACTTCTAAACTTGGAGTGAAATCTTTCTTGAACCACCGGTGTAGCAAACTTCTTATATCTTGGTTCTTTGGAGGAACTTGGATGAACCAAAAATTCAATTTTGGATGCCACGAATGATCTTGGTTGTGAGTTTGGTAGAAACAAAGAAAAGAAAGCAAAAGAAACTAAAGAGTTACAAGATGAAAAGTAGAAGTAGGTTTCTTGGAAGTTAAGGGTGATGGGTTAAATAGAAAAGATAAGTAGTAAATATGGTGGGTGGGATTAATTGGAAAGAAAGAAAACAAGTGTTTTGATTTAGGGGTAGGGGACAGCTAGGGTATTTGGGGAAGGAGAAGGGTTTGGCCGGCTATGTAGGGTTTATTTAGGGTAAATTAGAGGCTTAATATAAGCCTTAGATTTAGCCCATTAATTTCCTTGTTGAAGAAGTTTCTTTCTTGAATCAAATTCCTCTTTATCTTGAACTCTTTTCCTATAATTAAAAAACAAATAAAATAAAGATTAAAATTAGAGATAAACTAATAAAAGAAAATAAATAAAGATGTGCAAAGAAATTCTTAAACTTAAAATTTAAAAACAATTAGATAAATATGAAAGAAAGATGTAGTCTTAATCTTATAGAAAATAAATAAATCTATCCTAAAAAGAAAAAATAACTGAAATTAATAAATAAAAAATTAATAGTTCAAAAAAAAAATAGAAATAAAATATCGAAAGGGGAACATGCCCATGCATCTCCTAAGGTGACCACTTCTTTGTTACGTTCCACACGGGAACCGTTGTAGTGCTTCAATCTTTGTCCGTTGACTTTGAATTCATGTTCGTCAGTGATGGACTTGATTATCACGGCACCATGGGAGAAAGGTTTGACAACTTCGAATGGTCCCGACCATCTTGATTTTAGTTTTCACGGGAAAGGTTTCAGCCGAAAATTGAATAAGAAAACTAGTTTTCCCTTGTAGATTCGTGCATTGTTATAGGCGAGTGCACGGAATTCTTCTATCTCGTTGAGGTCCAACAAACGCTTTTGTCCGGCACTTTCCCAATCCATATTCACGGTCTTGATTGCCCAATATGCCTTGTGTTCGATTTCCACCGGTAGATGGCATGTTTTGTCATAGACAAGTCGGAAGGGAGACATACCTAAGGGTGTTTTGAATGCAGTGTGATATGCCCAAAGTGCATCATCTAGTCTTACTGACCAATCCTTCCTAGAGGGGTTTACAACTTTTTCGAGTATACCCTTCAATTATCGGTTGGAAATTTCTGCTTGCCCATTGGTTTGTGGGTGATATGTCGTGGCAATTTTGTGTGACACGCCGAAGCGTTGCAATATCTTGGCAATAAGTCTGTTGTCAAAGTGATTGCCTTCATCACTGATAATTGCTCTCGCATCCCAAACCGTGTAAATATATTTTTCTGCAAGAATCGTTGCACGATCTTGGAATCGTTGGTGGGAACTATAGCTGCCTCAACCCATTTAGACACGTAGTCGACAACAAGTAGAATGTAAAGGTTGAAGAATGAAGATAGGAAAAGTCCCATAAAATCGATCCCACATACATCGAACAATTCCACCTCGATGATGTTTTGGAGCGGCATCTCATGTCGTCCAGAGATATTGCCCGTCCTTTGGCAACGATCACATTGCTTGTAAAACTCTTGGCCATCTTTGTACAGTGTTGGCCAATACAAACCGGATTGCAAAACTTTGGCCGCGGTACGTGTTCCTCCAAAATGTCCTTCATAGGGTGAAGAATGGCATTGCTGGAGTACATTCTATTGTTCCTCTTTAGGGACACATCGGCGTATAACCTGATATGCACATTGTTTAAACAAAAGAGGCTCGTCCCAAAAGTAATGCTTAGCATCATGGCGGAACCGCTTCTTCCCTTGGTGAGTAAGGCCATAAAGTAAAATATCACAAACAAGGAAATTAACTAAATATGCGTACCGGGGTATTGTCGAGGCATGTGTTGCCGTGACAACTGCTTCCATGGTTGCCGAGGTGTGCGTATCTAGAGTTGACACAGCATGCACGTCAAGGGTTGCCGAGGCATACGCGTCTGGAGTTACCGAGGCGTGCGCGTCAAGGGTTGCCGAGGCATGCACATCCATGGTTGCCGAGGCAACTAACAGTTGCTCATCCGGGAATGCATCACATATTTCTAAATCCACGTCCTCCTCCCTTTTGCGTTCTAAGCGTGATAAGTGATCAGCCACTTGATTTTCTGTTCATTTTCTGTCCTTAATTCCAATGTCAAACTCTTGTAAAAGTAATATCCAACGAATCAAACGATGTTTGGCATCCTTTTTAGCAAATAGATACTTAATTGCCGAATGGTCCGTATGAACAATTACCTTTGTACCAATCAAATAAGATCGGAACTTGTCAAATACGAAAACTACGGCTAGTAACTCTTTATCTTTTGTTGTGTAATTCACTTAAGCACTATTAAGAGTTTTACTAGCATAGTATATCACATGAAAGGTCTTACCTGTGCGTTAGCCTAGGACTGCTCCTACCGCGAAATCACTTGCATCACACATAAGCTCAAAAGGTAGCGTCCAATCGGGTGGAACGACAATGAGTGTCGAGGTAAGCTTTTACTTTAGGGTTTTGAATGCTTGAGTGCAAGAATAATCAAAATTGAAGACTTTATCATGTTCAAGCAAATTCACAAGGGTTTAGTAATTTTAGAAAAATTATGAATGAACCTCTTGTAAAAATCTGCATGTCCAATGAAGCTTCAGATTCCTTTAACCGAACTTGGTGGGGGTAATCTCTCGATCACGTCCACCTTGGCTTTGTCTACTTCAATTCCCTTGGATGAAATCTTATGGCCGAGCATTATTCCTTCATCTACCATAAAATGGCACTTCTCCCAATTAAGAACTAAATTGGTTTCTTCATATCTTGCCAACACCTTCTTTAAATTGCCGAGGCAACTGTCGAAGTCATTGCCAAAAACAGAAAAATCATCCATGAAGATCTCAAGGAAGTCTTCGACCATGTCTGAAAAGAGTGCCATCATGCATCTTTTGAAGGTTGTCAGGGCATTACACAATCCAAATGGCATCCTTCAGAAAGTATAAATATCGTATGGGCATGCGAATGTTGTCTTTTATTGATCTTCTGGTGCTATGGCAATTTGATTGTAACCTGAATAACCATCAAGAAAACAATAAAAGAGTTTACCTACAAGACGATCAAGCATTTGATCAATAAAGGGTAATGGGAAATAATCTTTCCTAGTGGCTTTGTTTAGCTTTTGATAATACATACAAACCCTCCAACTGGTCACAGTCCTGGTTGGAGTGAGTTCATTCTTTTCATTACTTACCACCGTTATACCTCTCTTTTTTGGTACACATTGTACTAGACTTACCTATGTACTATCAAAGATAGGGTATATGATGTCGGCGTCAAGCCACTTGATGATTTCTTTCATTACAACCCCTTTTATGGCTTGATTCAGTCTTCTCTAGGCCTTAATCGAATGTTTGTGATCATTTTCCAACAAAATCTTGTGCATGCACACTGCCTGGCTAATTTCCTTCAAGTCAGTAATTGTCCACCCTATTGCCTTATTGTGTAACATCAACATTTTGATCAGCTTCTTTTCCTGCTCAGGCTGTAACTTAGAGGAAATAATTACATGCAATGTATTATTGGTTCCCAAGTAAGCATATTTTAGTTGCCCTGGCAATTGTTTCAACTCAAGAATCGGTGGTTGTTCAATGGAGGGCTTTTCGAGTTTACCTTCCTTACCTGAGTAATCCAGTAGTTCAAAGTATGTACCTGGTCGATTGACTAACCAATTTACCTCTTCTTGTTGTTCTTCATAG
Organism: Hibiscus mutabilis; assembly: GCA_019671005.1. Classification (NCBI taxonomy): domain Eukaryota; kingdom Viridiplantae; phylum Streptophyta; class Magnoliopsida; order Malvales; family Malvaceae; genus Hibiscus; species Hibiscus mutabilis. The sequence continues at coordinate 53,655,938 of CM033752.1, read as the reverse complement.
ATCGGTTCTTCATACTCCTCAAGTTTCTCTTGATCGGCATGTAGTTGTCGCGGCAACTAAATTCCTCGTCGAAGTTAAACTCTGCCATGGCATGAAGAAGTTGGCATTCTTCCGGATCATCGGCATGCCTTAATGTTTGGAACACATTTAGTTTAACTTTCTAGTCATTCACCCTCATTGTGAGTTCTCCCTTTTCAACATCGATCAAGGTTCTCCCTGTTTCTAGGAAGGGTCTCCCGAGAATGATAGGTGCATGTTCATCTGCCTCATAATCCCAAACAATAAAGTCATCGGGAAAAATAAATTTATCAATTTTTACCAGTATGTTTTCGATTTTTCCCTCTGGATGCACATAGGATCTTTCAGCTAGCTGTAGCATAACTGTTGTAGGTCTTGCCTTCTCGATTCCTAGTTTCTGGAAAACCGATTTAGGCATCAAGTTTATGCTTGCTCCAAGGTCACATAATGTTTTCCTGACATAGTGGTTTCTGATGGAATAAGGTATTGTGAAACTTCTGGGATCCTTCAACTTGGGTGGCATGCGATTGTGAAACATGGCCATGCATCCCTCTATTGCAGCAACTATTTCAAACTCTCCTAGCCTTGTTTTCTTGGACACAATGTCTTTAAGGAACTTGACATAGTTCGACATTTGTTCAATTGTTTCAACCAATGTCAAGTTGATGTAGACTTGCTTTAGGATATCAAGAAACTTCTTGAATTGATATTCTTGCTTTTGTCGCTTCAACATTTGTGGGAATGGTGGTGGAAGTCGGATATCTTTGATCCTTTCATTGGTCTAGAACCTGATTGACGACATTGCCAAGGCAACTGGAGTTGCCGATGCATTGTCAGCTGGGGTTGTCGTGGCGTGCCTATCGTTGGTTGCCGCAGCATCCTTATTGCTGGTTGCCGAGGCATGCTTATCGCTAGTTTCTGCGACAATTCCTGGTTCAGCATCTGAGCCTTTGCTGCTGAGTTTGTCTTGTTCTTTTTGTGGAGTTTTGTTTGATGAGCGAGCTTGAGCCTCTTTAAGTTGTTGGCCACTTCTAGTGGTGATCACCTTACATTGCTCATGGCCAGTTCCTCTTGCAACTTCAGTATCGCTAGGTAAACCTCCTTGCGGTCTAGTATTCAGGTTTTGAGCAAATTGTCCGACTTGATTTTCCAATGATTTGATTGCTGCCTCTTGGTTTTGCAATCTCATCTCGGTCCTATTAATAAAAACATCAGTTCTTTTTATAAAGTTATTATTCTCAGTCATATAAGATTCATTTTTCAACATAAAAGCATTGAGAGAATTTTTCAAAGAACTAGATGTTGTCGGTTGTTGCTGCGGCAACTGTTGCCGTAGAATATTTTACTGGAATCCCGATGCTTGTGCATTCTGATTGTTCTGGTTTAGAGCATTGTTGGGATTACTCCATGAAAAATTTGGGTGCTTCTTCCAAGCTGGATTGTATGTATTGGACATCACATTGTTGTTCTGGTTGTAATTCCCCACATAAAAACTAGATTCCGAATTATGCATACATTCAGAAGAATCATGGTTACCACCACATAACTCACAAAAGGAATCCATTACCCTGACCTCCTGTGTGTTGTTTGGTTTCTGCATGTTCTGGACCATCTTGGTTAGAGTGGCCAATTATGCCAAAATTGAGTCTGATGATCCCAGTTCATGTATTGTGGCTTGGCATCTAACTCCTCCTCTTCTAGCAGATGGAAATTGATAATCATTCTTGGCAAGCCTGTTTAGAATTTGCATTGCTTCCTCCGGTGACTTATCTAGGAGTATGTCGTTTGTCGAGGCATCTAGCATCATCCTTGTTGGTGTATTCACACCGTTGTAAAACATTGTTACTTGTATCCACACGGGAATCCGTGTAAGGGGCATTTGTGTAGAAGTTCTCTATATCGCTCCCAAGCCTCGTACATGGATTCATCATCTGCCTACTGAAAAGAAGTAATTTCGTTACGAAGCTTATCAGTCAAATTTGTAGGATTAAATTGAGCAAGGAAATCACGACAAAGATCGGTCCAAGATCCTATTGATTCGGTATAAATACTATTCAACCATGCTTTCGCCCTATCCCTCAGTGAATAGGGGAATAATCTTAGTCGTAAAACATGGGGGGTGACTCCTTGTATTTTGAATGAATTGCAAATCTCGAGGAAAGATTTAAGATGTTGTCGTGCATCTTCAGTTGCTGAGCCGCCAAATTGACTAATTGCGTTGATCATATTGAACATCATCAGTTTCAACTCAAAGTGGTCGGCTTCAATTTCAGGTGTGACAACTCCTGGATTGAGTCCTTCAAGATCTTCTTCAAGATAGTCTCGAATAGTCATGTTTCGTGCAAGAATCACTCATCCTCCTGCTAGAACATCTTGATTCATATTGCCGTCTTGATTAGCCATTGCTACTCTTAACCTTCGTCTGAGTCTTTGCAAGGTTCTTTCGATTTCTGGATCAAAGGGATATTCTGGTGTAATCGGCTTCGCCCTGGTCATATACCAATGCAAAACCAAAGTTTGTTAACCCTTTGAATCTTAAACAAAAAAAAATAAAAAGTGAAAGAAAATAAAAACAAAGTTGTTATTGCCAATCCCCGGCAACGGCGTCAAAAAATTGTTGCGTGTATTAAGTGCTATGCAAACGGTGCAAGTATACACGTCGCAAGTAATAAAGTGATTTGAGTATCGAGTATCGTCTCTACAGAGATTGGTTTGGCCCACTTTGCTTAAGTTACTGCGTTGGAAAAGAAAAACACAAGTAGGTGATTGTAGGAATTATAACTAATGAGTAAACTAAGAGCAATAAACTAAAAGAATAGATGAAATCAAAAGAGAGGGAATATGCCAGGTTATCGTGAGTTGAGGAGTGATAGCCGATTGGATCGTCTTGGTAAAAGAGTGCAAGGGCAACTTGCGCAGCTGGGTTGCCTTGGCAACTAATCGACAGTTGCCTGGGCAACTGTTTGGGCGGCTAGGCAGCAACTTCAAGGTTCGGCAGAGCGTTTTTCAATGGTTTCTTCTTATCCCTAAGTTAAAACTCTAGCTAGTTGTGCATGCACTGACAATACATCCCTGCGTGAATCAAGGGTGAACAACAACCAATCTTGCGCCCCTCTTAGCCGTTGAAATCCTTAACTTATTCCTAAGCCGGATTAATCTTCACCATCGATATATTGAATAAAGACCATACTCATTCGTTTCTTGAATCTAACTCTCCCGATATTAGATAAATAGATAGAATTACGAGATCCTCTCTCAATTCACTCGCAAACAAGAATAAAAACCAAGAATGAGTAAACCTTGAATTGAAAGTGCAAACTCTTATTACCTAAACAAAATCCAATTGTTCTCATAACCACAAAAACACAATAACCCCAACCAATCAAGTTAGTTCATGTTTGGGTTCAAAAGATATACAAAGAATAATCCCCAAACCATGAATATAATGGAATCAAAGAAGAAGAAGAAGAAATCGATCAGCCCTCTTTGGAAAATCTCTCAATCGAACTCTCCCTCCAAGCTTTCTCCCAATCGAACTCTCTCCCCCTTGCTCTCTCTTTGTCGAAATCTCTCCCTTGCTCTCCCCTTTGAGTTTGACGGCTTGGTCCTCAATTTATAGGGCTAGGTCAAAGTCCTTCTTGAGGAGGAAGTTAAGTTGGAATTAAATACTTTAAAAGAATATATTTCTTTATTATATTTAAATTCCTTATATATCTTCTCTTATCTTTTTGGGATTTAATTTCTCTTTGACCTCTTTATGGAAATCAAACTCCTTTGGGATTTAACTTTGCACCACGTCATCTTGGGCTTATCTAGTCATCAATTTCGATTGCCATATCATCTTATCCCTTATCGACAATTGCCCTGGCAACTAGCTCGACATCTCCTTCATGCATTGCCCTAGCAACTGCGTCGGCATCTCCTTCATGCACTGCTCTGGCAACTGATTCTAGCCTTGTTTAGGCAAGTGATTCTGCACACACACAAAAACACACCAAAGCAGTATCTTTTTCCACAAAAATCACCAAGTTATGCAATCAAGCTCAACGGTGGAAAGAAACATGAATTAATGCATGAATGACTAATCATGCAACTAATATGAGCCTAAGTCTAACAATAATATGAGTAAAAAGGGTAATAAAAATAGTACTTTTGAACACTTAACACTTACCATCTAGAAAATATTCTTGTCCATGTTAGCATAGCAGGTAGAAATAGAATAAACCATCTAAAACCTAAATAGCATAATCCTGTGAATGACAAAGATGGATGTACAGATTAATAAAAACCTAATTGGATTAGATCTTAATCCAGCCGTGATGCAACCAAACATGGTGGAGTCATGATTAGATTATAGTGTGTTGAAATTGCATTATAAAAATATTGTGAATGAATATATGGTTGTGGACAAAGAGGAAAAAAGTGAAAGAGTAATGCCACCCTTATTTAGCAGAAGTTGACTGACGTTCACATCTCTTTTCTTACAAAGGAAACAACCCGTACCAAATGAAATGATTCCCTTCCCCTTCTACACTTCATCCTCATTTCCCAACCCTTCGTTTCTTTTTTCTTACTTTAATTGTCAAAACTCGAATATATATCCTACTGAATCTTAATTCAGTGAAAACTTGACACTTACTAAAAATCATGAATAGTATAAATGCAATACATCTGATTTAAGAGTTCGAAAGAGATTTATTGAGTATTTTTTTTTTCTGAACATACAATTCATTTTGAAAACCGGTAATATATATTTTGGATCTTGGAGATTGATATGCTTGTCGTCCACTTGTATGCAAGATTGACTAATATCATCTACAAGAGAGGGCCCCTTAATTTAGCAGGTCATGTTTTTTTGGTTCTTCACTCCTTGTCATGCAATTGAAACCACAGAAATATATGCAATTCCCTGCTGTCGAAGTACTCTAACTACTTGCAGCATCTAACCTCTTTTGTACTCTCTCACATTATCATATTTGATATTATTTATTAGTATGAATAAGTGGGAATTTTTCCACTATTGTATGCTACTTTCAATGTTGAATTTAAGTTTGAATGAATATTGCTATTAAAATTTGATATTGGATCATTAAAAGATAAGATTTAATAAAAATGTCCAAATGACAAATCGGAGGAGTTGGTCTTATTGCAGGCGGTGGACCGATGGCATCCAGTCTGAGAGAGTTGGTAAATGAAATCAATAGTGCTGCTGCCAAGCTACCGGGTTTCAGCTTCAAACATGTCTTCAGGACTGCCAATCTCTTTAGTTAGTTTTGCAGGGGCTAATGGCTAATGCTTGCTAGTTCCCGGGGAGGGGATTGATAGCAGTAAACAATTAATTCTTTGAGATAAATAACTGATTATGAAATGTATTTTATTTTTATGGGTATGGATCTAATTCTTAACCTCATAGTTAAGGGATGATTTTTTTATTTTTTAAATAATAATGATAATAATTTGTGGAGTTAAATTTTTTAATAGATTTTTATTTTTCTATGATCTTTCGACCTCATGGAAAATATTATTTTTGTTAGCATAATAAAATTTTATACTTCATATGTAATTAAAATCTAGTATATATATCCCTCCTCCGATAATTATAAAAAAACTAGCAATAATATCGGAGATTGTGTTGCTTTTCAAAAATCAATGTGTGGTGATGGGTTGAAAGTAGCTGAAGTTAGGTGACAATGGACAACACCTTTCAATAATTACATGATTATTAGCATTGATTTGTCTCTGTCGAATCCTAAGATTCATGGAAGAGCCTTGCTTAACCCATTTCCCAATCAAAAAGTTTGGGATTCTCTTCCAACAAACAAGTTGATAAAAAATCCCACCATATCAATATCATGCAAATGAATCAAGGGAAAGTAAGATCTTGCCTTCAACCCCCAACTACTTTGAACAATCCAACGTGTGAGTGTAGAAAACAGACTAAATAAAAGAAGAAATTTGGGCATTTTTTGACTAATGGGTAATGACACAATGAAATGTTTGAATTCCAAGTGTAAGGGGACAATGGCTTAGCAACATTCTCTGAAGACTTTGGGAATATGTTATGTTGGAATTCCTACAGTATATGCTTCAACTTTTCATTGGTGCCTTCAGGTCGTTAAAGCAACGAGTATATAATAATAGTAAGTTGATTATTTAAGTAAAATCAAATAAAGGTTTATTTTAAAAAAATCACACTCAATTAAATCTTTAAACTAGTAAATTTCATAAGTGGAATCATTTGACCAAGTTTCTTTTGTTACAATCAACGTGATGTTCAAAGATTTAATTATTTTTTGAAAAAAGTTAATGAGAAAATTATAAATATATATATAAAATTCTATTAAACCCATCATTCACAAGTTTTTGTTGTCATGTCAACAAGATGAATGATCACATCAACTCAATAAATTAGATTAACAACAGAAATGATTGGTCAAATGACTCAATTAATAAAATTTGATAGTTCACTGGTTAATTGAGTGAAAACTAAATAAAAATTTTGATTATTTCTTAAAATATTACGTATGATTTGAACCGTGATTTTTTAATCATTTTATTGCTATTGTGTAGAAAAATGAAGTCATGGCAAGAAAGCCAGCATGAAAACAAAATGGGCCTGGATATATATGCAATATATCTACATAAGCTTGCCTGCATTCTGCTGGGTTTCATTGGCTGTTAGGTTGAGTCCAAATTTAAAAGAGAGGCCTGCTAATTTTGGAGATTAGGCTTTATTAAATTCTTTAAATATCCAACTTTTTTGGGGATCTATATTGAACTGGCAAAGGTTTTCTCATTAATATCATTTTATATTAGCAAAGGAAAATATTATTGAAAAAAATGTTAGGTTATTATTTGAACAGATTTGAAAATTTTACATTCTTAATTATAAAGTTAAGATCGTACGTGAACGATTCTTAGAAGGTTAGATTCTTATTCAAAAAATTTATCAAATATTATTAGCGGAATGATCAAAATTTTCATTCTTAAAAGGATGGGAGTTGAGAGATAAGGTGGAAGGTGGAGTAGTAGATGAAAGCCAGAGCTGGGCTATAACGACTCAAATTTTGAATTTTGCAAATTGTGCCTCAGACACAATTTATTTGGGCCTTTAAGATGGGAATCAAATTAAGAATAATCAATTGAGCCTAGGGATAAAAAGGGAAAAAGATATTTAATATAGTGTGTATATTTATTTGTTTGAAAAAAAGGGTTTGGTAATTTGAATAAGTAGGTTGATGATGTGATGAAGAAAGAGAATATGAGAAAATAAGATATTTGGGGGGAGAGAGAAAAATGAGGGAAAGAGAGAAAAAGTGAGGGGGAAGGCTTCGAATCTTGATCTATGGTCATCTAAGTCTCCGTGCATGACACCGTCGGCACCATCAGCTTTAGCTCGATGAGAAGAGTTCGACGGAGGTCTTCGCGTTGCCAGAGCTGTCATTGTTCGTCGGGGTAGGGGAAGGAAAGTTGCGGCCTGGTAGAAAACACCATGTTTCGGCCACCACCGCCGCAAGTGGAGGCCACCATCGGAACCAGCGGCCGAAAAATAGCGGGACTAAAGCTTGCCGTCATCGTTCGGCCACTGAGGGCCTCTCACGCGTCGCCATACGCCACCGCTGCGGGTGGGCGTGCGTCTGGCCAGGCGGGTGCACCATGCTGCGGTGCACTGCGCCACACCAGATCGGGGTGCATATGCATTCTACCGCACTGGAGTGCACACCCGCAGGTGCACCGAGGCTACAGTGCACTTGCCTGTACTGGATTACGTACTTGAGGTGCACCAAGCTTCACATGCGCCTGCGCCGCATCAGATCGCCTAGGGGTTGACCAGACCGTTGACCAGATCGGCAGGTAAATGGTATTAATTAATTAAATATGCTAGCAACGTACCTTAATGCCTTTCATAAGTTTTAGGGACCTAATAGGCGTTATAACACCATGATTTAAAGGAATTGTACGAACCAGTGAGTTGGGTACTGGTATGAGCTTTGATTGTATCGGTAAGCGATTAGGGTCATATCGGTACGAGTGAGACCGTACCAGTACTTATAGAAATTAGAAATTTCCTAGTAAACTAATTTGTTAGCGGTACGCATATGAATACTGTTAGCCAGGGGTACCGTATCGATACTTATATTCGAGTATCGACACTACCAGGCTGAATAGTCTGAAATGATGGTCTAAGATAAGGGTAAAAGAGGAGTATTGATTAATTGATTTATTCCTTGATTAATGAGATAATGCGGATAAATGAGGACTTAATAAAGATGATCAAAGCATGATTTCTTAATGTACTAATAACTTGGTAAAACTTGGGTGATTGCTTGTAATAGTGAATCATAGGGATTCTCGGTGGATCATATGTTGATGTGTGCTACGTGGTAACTAGGGTCCTTGCTGTGTGCTGATGGGATGCCTAGATAGTTGAGTCACCCTTGTTTGGTGGGATCCAGATACATATAGTTAGGTGTTGCAATTCTCCCCCTGAAAGTAACTCTATATGTTTATGCCTTGTACCTTTTCTCTTTTTTAATCGTCTCTTTAAACATATAAGTAAACTAGCTTCTCTTATATTATTTTCGTATATTTTTTCTTCCTCATTAATAGGTGATTTTTTTTATTTTGATGATTAGTTCCATTTCTCTTTGTGAGGGGAGATGGAGTCATATTGGTTTCTCCACCTCTACAGACTGCTTTAGGAGAAGGAAGTTTGTAGCCCACTTTATGAGAAATCGATCTTCTTTTGTCAAATTTCTTAAACTTGGTTATTGATGTTGTTGTATCAATGTCCCTCACAAAGATTGTGGCTAAGTCATCCATTTCGGACAACAGGGGTAATGTAACAACTCTTTTTCATTGTATGCTCAAGTTTGAACATGAACCATTTGGACATGGAATTCTAGGCTATTATTGGGCAAGATTACTCTCTTTATTCTCACGAGTATAGATTACCGTTGTAATCGCTTTGCATTGATTCACATCGTTTCATCCTACTTAACTGATTATTTTTAATTTAATGTTGTAAAAAGATATAATGACAAATGATTCATAAATTGCAGTGATAAAAAAATAGATTATAACATTTGCATGGTAAAATGCTCCCCCACTAACAGCAAACGCAAACCTGAATGAATGCTCATTTGATTGACATAAAATCTTTTTTTTCTCCTCGGTGTTTAGTTTGCCTCCTAGTTTGCAATCAACCAGATAGATTTACCACTTTCTTGCCGCTTGTTCTGTCTCGTTTAAGTTTCGTTCCAGCATGTTCCTCGACACTCAGACTATACTGGGAGGGTCACCAATCCAGTTACAAACAACACGAGGCCAGCGTGTTCTAATGCAGTCCGCCAATGGTGCATGCTACGGAGGTTGTTCGGGCTTAGCCACTTCAGTGTCTTTCCCACTCGGTTCACTCCCTGCATTACCAGGGGAACTGCTACATCCGCCATGAATTCCTCCGGTGTCCACCTTGGGGGTACTGAAATCCTCAATTTCGTAAGCCTGGGTCTTTGTACCGGAGACTCACCTTCTGATGTTGCTTGGCTGCCGTTCAAATCTGATTTTGTGATTCCATTGAAATAGTAATGATCAAATATCTTTCTACCCATCTGTCTAGTTGAATCCTTAAGACCTCCTAAGTTCTTGTCCAAATCCAAAATAACCTACCAGAACTCACTCCATACAATGAATCCCGAGCCACAAAGGCTATCAAGTTTATCAGATGGAAGTCGGATACTTGTCTCTCTGAGCACTTGATGGAAAGCTTCCACACTGATAAAGCCACCGCCTCCACTCTGATCCTGCGCATCAAAGTGATTCTCTTTCTTCCAGTTCATTCTCATCTTGAACAACCCATATTGGCCATTTCGGGCACTTCAGATTTTGACCAACCTTACAGAAATTAAGGGATTCTAGAAGAGTGAGGAATCCAACCTCCATACTTGTAGGTATACCCTTCAGAAACATGCCACCACCTAAATCCATTCTCCCGTCAAATACATTTAGAACAGCTTGCCCACACAGCAATAAGTTCACAATTTCCTGAACAATGCCGAATAAAACACAATTACAATGTAAGAATGCATCAAGGACGGTACTACCAATTCTGAGATATTGAAGCCCCATCCATTCGACGGATATAAACAAAATTTACAACCTGAGAAGCATGGCCAAATGGTGCAGTTACTAGGGGTAGGCTGGGATCATCCCGGAAGCACAGGTAAAATTACATTCGCATGCAAAGAAAATCTCAAATCTGGACTGGACATACCATGCTTTCTCTTGAATTTTCTTTCTGAACTACCAGAATATTGATAAAGATGGAAATAAAATGGAGTTTTAAAGCCAACAAACTCACCAGTCCTCGAGAAAGTAATGCCGAGATAAGGAATAGCAGGGCTCCCATGCGACTTTGGAAAATGGGAATCATTGCTTCAAGCCTCTTAAGGCATTTGCCGGTGATGTGAACGTGTCTACTCTTAGAACTTTCGGCAAATCTGAAGCTGATTCAATTGAAAGGCCTTCAAGTGTTTGTGCAACGATCTGAAAATCACAAACAATTATCAGCAAGTAATAACACAAAAAAGACAAATTATTAGCATATTCAGGTCAAAACTAATTCTACTAGCCACATCCTTTGGGCTGCCTTCGGATCCTTCAATGCCATCAGAAACAACACTTAAAGTTGCAATTACAACCCTTTTGTTATTTCCACACAAGAACAATATCTCGCTTATGCTTTTAACCAGGGCTCTGTATACAAAAACAAAAGTTTTAGCTGAAATGGATAACAGAGAAAAATAAAATATGAATTGTGAAAGAGCTGCAAAACTTGAATAAAAAAACAAATATTCCTTTTAAATTGGTTATTGCAGAAATAATGATAATACCCCTCGAGATCATGCATTATACCTTTTCTCAATTTCCAATTTCGTGAGCAGACATCAGTTTTAGCAATATTGATGAAAGCAATCAACAGAAGGAACATTGAGTCATGCAAGAGATGCTTACATGATTAATAAAGCAAATACAAAGGCAACAATCAACAGTTTTAATCCTTTCATTTCATGAACTATAATCTTTGAAAGACAAATAAATTAAAAAGGTATGCAGTTTAGAATACATCATACAATTACCCTGCAAAATTTAATCACCTTGTTTTTGCATCTTCAGTAAAAGCAGAAAAATTATTTGAGGCGACACACTGACTTTTGGGTGATCTTCTGGAACTCAGTGCTGCAACTCTACCCAACTCATCCGGAAAGAAAAGAAGATATATGAAAAATTATTTGAGGCAACATACTGACTTTTGGGTGATCTCGCCGACGGACGATGGCTAACGGAGGCAGTTGGAATGGCAAAAGAAAAAAGATCTTAGGGGTTGTATTTGATTCAATTATTTGAAAATAAAGATTAAAAAATAGAATATATATGAAAAATAATTAATTAAAATTTTATTTTAAATAATTATTTATTGTATATTGAGTCATTGAGATTTTTAATCTTTACTAATTAATTTATCAATATTCAGCGGTGTTCAATGTTAATGGTGTTCAACAATATTTAATGCCCGTGATAAAATCTTCCTTCTATTTATCACATCTAAACAAAATAAATCTAATCTCATACTGAACCATGCAATTTAAATTCCATTTCCATTTTAGTTAACACATTTAGAATCTGTAATCTCCTCCTCTAATTTTAATATTTTCCAACAAAAAAACAACTATTGAAAAATCATGTTTTCAGTCAACCCAGGCTGTGGATGGAGACTCCTCGGTATCTGCTACGAAGCATGAAGAAAGAAATAAGAAGCCTCCGCTCGTTGTGTCTGTCACTGCCACTCAGAAGAAAACAACCGCTAGAAGAGTTGGTAAGCTCTGAAAATTGGAAATTTGGGATTTTTTTTTTTGTCTTCAATTTCAAGTAATTTTTGAATGTTCGAATTTAGACTACAGATGTTTCTATCTCCGAAGTGTATTTGGTTTCTGGTTACTCCATCGGGTGTTTGTTTTTTTCCCTCCCAATATTTGAGTATGAACACACCGTATTTATTCAGGTTTATTACATTTTGTTGCTGCACTATAAGCAAAGTAATGCCAAACTTACAGATTGATTATGAAACACCAAGTATTTTTCTTTTTGGGGGTTCAGTTGAATTTTCGTATTTTTTTAATTTTCCATGTACAAACACTATAATTCGAGTCAATTTTTTATTCTCTCGATTTATTCAAAGATCCCACAAACTAACCTATAAAATTCAATCTTAACTCTGATTCGTAAGCGTCGGAAAGCTTGGGTCTGCTACACCCACGGCCTGGAATGATTGAAAACAGGATTTCAACAATTGTTTCTTGTTGAAAAACATTAAAATTAGAGGAGATAACAGATTCTAAAGGTGTTAACTGAAATAGAAATGGAGTTTAAATTGTAGGGTTTAGTGTGAGATTAGATTTATTTATTTTTGGATATGATAAATAAAATATTTGGTAAAGAACCAATAAGTTAGTGGTTTAGTCTAGTGGTTAAGTATTATGCTTGCTAACCAACAAGCCTGGCTTAAATCCTAGTAATTTCAAATCTAAAATTTTATTTAATTCCTTTAACTTTGAGCCAACCAGATAATGCCATGTGTCACATCTGGTTGGTTAAAAATAAATATAAAAATATCTGTATTTTTAAAAAAATTGTTGATGCCACATCAACGTCTCCATACATGTGATTATGTCACGTCATCGAAAGGAGTTGACCGTTAATTGACTAACGGTTTTCATTCAACAAGATTGTAAATTGCACAAAAATAAAACATTAGGTGATTGTTTGCACAAAGTGCTAAAGTAACCAAAATGTCAAATATTGAGCTATTTTTGACTTTATGTCAATTTTTTTTGAACAAATAAAAATAATATAATCGAACTTCACTCTAAACAAAGACTTTACATATTTTTCACCAACCAAACTGACTTAAACACTATTTGATACGATTAAACTAACGGACTAAACTGTGAAAGGTACGCTACGATACATGTTTTTCATTTGTTTACTCAATCACCACTGGTTCTACTTTAACCAATTTCTAAAGTGTTGTTGAGTGGTCTGGAAAGGCTTTTATATTGGATACGATTTTGGTTCGCTGAAAATTGTAATTGCTGATGAATATGAAGATAGAGGCCAAATCAGGATGGAGGCCACACCTAAGGAAAAAGTGTCCAAGCCTTTCTTCCATACACAAAAGTGTGGAGAACTTCCACAGGTGAAGGGTGCAGTTAATTTATTCAATCAGGTAAGAATCAGGAGAGGGGCATCACATACTTTGTTTCTTCTTTATGCTGATTTTATGCTATGCCACATTTTTTATATAATCAACATATTGGACATGAATGTTTGCTAAGTTCTCAGGGAACCTAATAAACTCAATGTATTGCAGTGTTTTGGCTGTGCTGGTGTGTTTCAGAGGCGACTGCAGAGTCCCGTGCACTTGCAGTTTAGTTCTTCACTGCAACTCACGCTCATTTTGATGATAGCCATTTTTCTAATTGGTGAGCTCTCTCTCTGTTTGGATTTAGGACGTTTGATTTACTACTAAACTAGAACTTTGCATACTTGAAAGCATAGAGTTTAATACGTTTATAAATCGAATGTCCATGACCAATCATTCGGGCTTTTCCGGATAGATGCTTTATTTGTTTAAAATATGCAAAACAATATTAAATTTGGGGAAGAGAGCAAATATTCTATGACATCCATGTTTTTTTGTTTCTGCTCTGTTCTTGTTAATTGAGCATTCTAAGCTTTTTTTTTTCAATTTTTCTCTGATGCGCGTAGAAACTTTAGTTGGTTAATTGAAATTTTTTCAATTATGAGCTTAATAATTCAGAGCACTTTCTAAGGATGCCAATAATTACCGTCTCATGTTTTAACATACCCTCTCACTCTGAATGCTTCTGGTTTTGCTCTGTTTGCAGACAAATTGCATTTTAAACAACAAACCTACTAAATCTTATGTTTGGTTTTAGTTGTACTCTGGCAATTTAATAATCGTTGTTGTCTTCTGGACCAACGTTTGTGCATGTGCCTTCAAAGTTTAATCAAGTACATGTAAATTTAGTGGCATCATAAATTTGTGAGTAATTCTAATATGTTGGCATTAATTCATTATTTTAAACTTTGGTATGAATCTTTCTTATGTTTATTTTATTTTAATGCACTGCAGTGCCTTTTGTACTGTATTCAAGTTGAGAGCAAGTGACTGCTACGTCCTGTAGATCAAGCAACGGATAAACCTTTCAGCTCAAGATACAGCAACTTATTTTCTCTGCAGTGTGGCAACTCAGATTTCATTTTGTGCAATGTAGTCTGAGATACCAAACTAAACCCGGTATTTTTTTTAGGTGTCTCTGATGTGCCGTAATTTAGAATGAATAGATTTGATCTTTTAATAATAACTTAGAGTGGCTTGATGTTTGCTGGAAAAAATGCATATATCAAACACAAATCTTTGAGGCTTGGAACTTTTTGGTTTACAGTTTAGATATTGTTTATTTATTGAATTATTGTTTTGGTTCAGCGTTGGATCTATCTTCTCTTTGAGCCTGTTGTTCTCAATGTGTGGGAGCCAGCTGAAATGACATGGAGCTAACTTAGACTGGAGTTGGATGCCATTCTTGATTTCCTTGACATACACTGTAAACGCATTGGTAGTTGCATGTGCATACATACGCATTATTGCAAAAGTATTTGGTAACATGGACAATCATGTTGCCATGTGAGCTAAGCCTCAGTGTTCATATACTTTATATAAATGCCAGTAAGAAAGGTTGTCAGTTGTAGCATTACGAGAGACTTATCTACCTTTTTAACTCTTGCAGTTATTTGGAACTAATGCTGAAAGGGTTCTTCACTTGTCATCACTTCAAATTTAGTGAACCATTTTTATATGAATTAACCGATATAATTTTTTGGAAATTTTCGATGTTCTATTGCGTTTGAGATTGAGGCTTGGATTTGCTTCGAAATACAGCTTCTTTAAAACTGGTTTAATATCTAATTTTGCATTCCTATATCACGGGCACCCATGGCCTAATGGATAAGGCGCTTGACTTCTAATCAAGCGATTGTGGGTTCGAGTCCCACTGGGTGTGCTTCCTTTTTTTAGCTTTTCTTCTTCTCAAATACTATTTGATTTGAAATTTTTGCACCAACACGTTCTTTGTTTTGAACAAAGCGCCAACATGTTTTGGGATCTAGTAAAAAAAAAAATATATATATATATATATAAATATTTCTACTTTTTGCAATCTGCATCCACTTGATAACAAAAAAAAAATGCAAAATTTATTTGAAAAAAAGCGCCATTTTCCGCAATCTTGCTCTCCCAAAGGAAAATGACGAAAATTTTGATCGAACATGATGCCGCAAAGCCTCCTTCAATTAAAGTCCCAAAAATGCACGACAGGCTGCCCAATCCTTGATCGCTTGCTCTGCGGCGGCGTCCCTTGCGACTCGATAACCGAGATCGTAGCCGAGAGCGGTTCCGGCAAGACCCAAATCTGCCTACAACTGTCACTCCATGCCCAACTCCCTGTTTCCCATGGCGGTCTAGCCGCCTCCTCTCTCTATCTGCACACTGAGTTCCCCTTCCCCTTTCGCCGCCTTCACCAGCTATGCCTTTCATTTCGCTCCTCAAAAGCCCATCATTTCCCCATTAATGACAACCCTTGTGATCGTATATTTGTGCAGAGTGTACGCTCCGCTGATCACCTGCTCGAGATTATGTCTAAAACGGAGCCTTTCATCGAAAATTCGAAAACCCAAGTGCCGGTTCGTCTCATTGTGATTGATTCGGTCGCTGCTTTGTTTAGGTCTGAGTTTGACAACACCCCGGCTGAGCTTAAGAGGAGATCATCCTTGTTCTTTAAGATATCTTCCAAATTAAAGGCGCTTGCAAAGAGGTTTAATTTAGCAGTTTTGGTGACGAACCAGGTGGTTGATTCGATGGGACCTAACGAGGGGATAAACGAGCTGAAGATTGGGAATTTAGGATGTTTATACACGTCAGGTAGGCGGGTTTCTCCTGCATTGGGTTTGGCTTGGGCTAATTGTGTTAATTCAAGGTTATTCTTATCGAGGAGTGAAGAGGTTGTTCGTGAAGGCAATGGAGAAGTAAATGGGGAATGTGGTGATTTTGTGTGTAAGAAAACCAGGAGAAAGCTTTATGTTGTTTTCGCACCCCATTTGCCTGAATCATCCAGTGAGTTTGAGATCACTAGGGATGGGCTTTTTGGAGTTGAAAGATAGCTGACCGGTTGATTTTTCTACAATAGGAAGTCCTCTGGAGGCTGCTTTGTTTGAACTTGGAGCCTTTTTTAGTTTATTTATGATTTGATTTTAGAGGAGATAACCACCATGCTTTTCTTTGTGTTTTCACATTTCTTCTCTGCTCAATTTATCCTTTTTGCTGTTTATCATAAGTGGCTCTAGACTGATTTTCCAATGATGAATAATGTTTTTGTTTTCTCTTCTCTTCAAGTGTAAATTTGTAAATATGGATGTTGCTTTTGTGTAACTAAGTCTGGCATATATGTGCATTTGAGCTGGGAGCATATTTCAATGCTCTCCTCTATCAGACTTCACCTTGTCTCTGATTCTTTTATGTTCTAACACTCAAGCCATTGCCGGAGTTTTTATGAGTTGCTCCTTCTCATTTTCATTTTTGACCAGCATGCCACAATCACAATGTGCATCAATCTCTATCAAAGTCATTTTGTCCGACTTTAAACGTGTTGGCTTCTTATTGATAGGGTACCGATTATTGACTTGATTTTATTCGTGCAGTAGAGTTATGCCATGTTGTCGAGAAGAGACATCGGTGTACTGTAACTTGTTTTAGTGTAGGTTGTAAAGATGTGCTTTCTTTCAATCTCTATCAATGTCACAAATTGTAGAACTCCAATGCAAAATTTCAATCTCTATCAAGTCCAGAGACGCAGCCAGAATCAGAACTAAGCCTCTAAGGTAAACTTCTTTATACATGCATACATATATTATGAATAGTTTTTACTTTTACTCTGTGTGTTGCAATTGGACAAGTCAATGGAAAAGTGCTATTCTTTTTAGTTTGATCAGTTGATATCTCTAATCCTGTTATTGATGGTATATTCTGGCTTGACACTTTTTGTGTTGTACGTGGTAAAGCAGTGTCAACTAATTAATCCTTTGAGAAATTTTTTCATTTCCGAAAACTTCTTTGAGCTATATTTAATGGAAACATAGATATCTTTTAGAGGTGTTAAACAGGTGTCCTTAAGGTTCTTGAAGCTGAAAAGCTCAAGTGAGGTACCTTTTGACAAAAATCCTCTGCCCCTTTTTGGTGCCCCAAAGGGGCAAACGATTTCTACTCCCTTTAGATAGCATTGCTCTAGTTTTCATATTTTCGTAACTGTTTGGGGAAGGTGTGCTTTATTTACTATCTTCTAGTCATTGGTTAAGGATAATAACAATTAGTATTCGATCTGCATTGTACTTTGCAATATCAATCTTTTTGTTCGGGTCTCATGCACACGTTGCTCATGAAGGGACACCTTACTGTGAAGTTTTTTGGATGATTGTTTATGGTATAGCATAAAAATTTGAGATCCCTGGTCTCTAGAACCAAGGTCCATGCACTCTTCCAACAGACCATATGATTGTTGGCAATTTGATGCTGGTTTTTTTTTTTTAATTGTAATTTCATTTCATTTTTCCTACTTTAAATAATGCTTTTTCTGTAGAAGGGAGCTATGTGCATTTTGCTAGTTGCTTGTACCGAATGATCTGCAATAAGACGTCGTTGATTACTTCATTGTTGGTTTGATAATGCTAATGTATTTCAATGCCTAGCACTTTGATGACAATTCTTGAATAGTTAAACAAAGTATATATTTATCAAAACAGTTTTTTTTTTTTTTTTTTTCTAATGCAAAATCAATGAGCCAATCCATTATCTTTCCAAACAAATCGTACTGCTGACAATTCATTGTTTGTTTTAAGAAGCATTATCACAATTTAGCTAACACATTTATTTTTAAAATATACCACAACAGTCAAACTTCTCTAAAAATCAAGATGTCAATGGTTGTGATATTTTTAACTAATATATTTAAGCTGTGACATTGTATTTCTTGAGGGTTATTATTGTGCTTCAAGTAGCTATTTCTAATTTGATGGATCGAATTGAAACACCTATTGGTCTCTCAGTTTCTTTTCTTTTTTGTTGTAATATGAGTCAGTTTTGTATTTAATACATTTATTTTAATTTAGTTCATTCTAAGTTTTGACCATCGTATTTTTTAATTTTGAAATTTCAATTCTGATACGGGAAATGAGACTAAATTATAGACATTTAAAATGGTCAAATTAGAAAACAATAACTAAGAGAAAATTTGACTTAACATATTTAATGATTATTGCGTGGATTAAGACAAATTTAAAATTTTAAAGTATCGGACTCAAATTAAAGTACACAAGATCCATTGTACCATAATACAAGAACTAGTAGAAAATTTTGATTGTTTTTATTATGGGTTTAAATTTGATACACACCCTACAATCCAAACCCTTAACTCCTAAAATTAAAATGTCTGTGTAATTAAAGTTTACACAGACTGTGTATTAAAGTTTTTCTCTTTTATTATATATATATATTTTGGTAAATTATATGTCTATTTTATGGTGGATTCGTAAATTATTTAAATGGAGGCCAGGCCAATCGTAGATTGAAATTGTTTGAGCTCCATTGGGTATGGTGGGACTGGGAAGGCGTATGCCATATTCTATAAGTAAAGCAAGCAGTCTCAACATCAAAGGTGGAATCCTTACAAACCATACCTGATTTGCAATGGCAGATGTTTCAGCCGAAAGAGAAAGACCGCGTACCCCTGCATTTGCTCTTCTCTCAGTATTATGCACCTTCCGTTGTTGCATACTGAAATTAGAGCGAGTGTATCAGTTAATCCTTATCCCATTATGTTTACACACACCGTGATCACTATTAGTGGCTTAAGGATTTGTTTATATACTTTCGATCTTGCTATGCTTTTATGCCCCATGATTTCTAGGGTATTACGGATTGCTTGCCTACCCTGGTTTATAAGAGAGAAGGATGAACGAGTGTTTGACTTTACGTGAAAAGATGAAGCAACTTACCTATGGAATCCGCGAATGGAAGCCTTTCTATTGTTTGGCTCAGTTGGATGAGTTTGAATAAACTGGAATCGAGTTTGGTCTCAAATTACCATATTATACACTAGAATTGAGGTAAAAAAAAAAAGCCGTCAAAACAGACATAAAATCAAGTATTCGTTTGGAAAAAGGTGTAAATTCTGAGGTTGGATTCGAAGGACTTTCAAAACTGGGCCTATCAAAGAGGAAAACTTGGGCTAGATTGAGACAGCCATCTTCTCACTTGTTCTTTTAGGGTAAAACGAAACCCTAAAAGAAGGGGCGCTTGTTGGTACAAAGATAACTGCAACGCTAAACCCTGTGGAAACAAGCCAACTGCAAAAGGCTCCAGTCGAAATCTCAACTTATCCTCTCATCTTTCTGTAGCCGCCGCTCCCGCATTTCATGGCTGTGAGTTCTTTTTAAATGCTCATTAATATTTTAGGTCTCTGCTCTATTTGCTGGAAATTTATTGATTATTCGCTTGTTTTCTGTGATGAAAAATGACTAGTGATTTCTAGTTTTATTTATTCTACACTTTGGGGGTTAAGTGATCTACATAGCTTATTTTATTTATCTGTCATATATTTTTTTTTATCTTTGTGAACTTTGTTTACGGGAAGTTGTCATCTGAATTTAGAATTCTGCTTAAACGTTGTAGACAATACCAGTTAACCCGAAACCGTTCTTGAACAATTTGACTGGAAAGACTGTCATAGTGAAGCTCAAGTGGGGGATGGAATACAAAGGTGATTCGATGGGTTTCTTTTCTTAATATGTTTTTGAATCTCTTGTTTGTAGTTGTTATTCTAACTTCTTGCTTGATTATTTGCTTCTTGCAGGTTTTCTTGCCTCTGTTGATTCATACATGAACTTGCAGGTGTGACATTTGTTTCCCTTACACATTGAAATGATCATACAACTTGTTTAATTATATTTTAGGTGTAATATTGTTGTTTAAACTTGTAGTCAACATTTTATAATTACATTTAAAAAAGGGAATCTTCTTTCTGCGTTGGATGGCCACTTTTGCTAACGATTTCCAATGAATTGTTTTTCCCCTTCTTTTTTTGGCAGCTTGGGAATGCTGAAGAGTATGTTGATGGACAGTTCACTGGAAATTTAGGGGAAATTCTGATCAGGTAATTTATACTAAAAGCTAGATCGTTCTTCCTTGAATTTATGTTATGGGCTAATATTGTTGTTAATCTTTAGATATGATTGAATCTGTGGACTGTTTTATGTAAGGAGTAATCTTTCTTACTCTCACATTATTACAGAACATTTCCTGAATATTATGTGTTATTTTCTTGAAAATTCTGTACCATGAGCTTTCCTTGCACTGGCCTTAATAATAAGTAGATATTGCATTTGGTGTTACATGTCTGATTTGATTGAGTACTAAAGACAATAAGGTTGACATCAATTGCTGAAGTTGCTCCCTTTTAAGGTTTGATAGAAGCATCTACTTCGTAAATGTCCCTTTTCACAAAAAAAAGAATTAATTTTATTGCCACAAAGAAGTTATTAGGTTGTCTTTGCTAATGTGTCCGAAAATTGCATGTTGTGACATGCTTCTGTTAAACCTTATCTGCGAACAACACACGTTCTAAAACTTTGATAAGGAAAGTTAGATTATATGTTTTTCATGTTTAAAATAGAATGCAGTGACTGTTTTTAATTAACTAATAACATGGGACCTATGTGCTACAGATGCAATAATGTTCTCTATCTTCGTGGGGTACCGGAAGATGAAGATATTGAAGATGCTGATAAGGATTAGAGTGGTTCACGCATGGTTTAAACAAAAGCTTTGGCCATTAGACTAAAATCTGCTGTAACTTTAGTTTATCATGGTTGAAGGTCAGTATGCCATTTGATGGACCGAACAAACAAACTCCTGTGTAGCTAACTGTGCTTTGTTTGACTGCTCTTGCCAACATTATCTGGAATATTGTATCTTAGGTGGTTTGCTATTGTGTTTGAATCCATTTAATCTGGAAAGAAATGCTCTATATCTTTTGTTGCCCTCGCAGATTATGCAATTGCCACTTGTTGAGGATCTTCCGATTATGTGGTTGGTTGAATCCTTAACAATAAAAAAATATTGTTTTCCAGGATGTCTGGTATTGTTTTATCTCCGAGATTGTCTCTTGACCCTTAAAAGAGAGTCCCAACAGCATCTCGATTGAAAAGTTTGTATCGTATTTACCATGACTTCGAATACTAAATCGTTGTGTGAGATTCATCCCTACCGATTGATTTGTACAGAATGGAACCTAATAGGAGGGTTTGAAAACTTGAACTACAGAATTGAAGAGCATAATGAAGCCGGTGGACCAATTAGCATATAATGATGCAATGGGTGTCGAAATGTCATGGTTGGGTAAAGTTTAATGTCACGTGGCTAGAGTTCCAACCAGCCCACCGTGCGGCCTTAGGCGATGTGACTCAAGACAAACGCCTAAGTAAGCCTTTTCAACCCTCTCGGAAGATCAAACTTCCCAAGCACCGACAAACGCAAAGCGTTCTACGCGGAATCGGATCAAAGAGATGAACGAAGAAGAACTTCGAAAGAACGCTCAAGAACAAATAAAAGAACACAAGAACAATCAGAGGATTTAGAGTAAATGCCTTTATTCCTTGGAAACTTGGATACATGAAATGAGGAGGGGAATGCCTCAATTTATAGTTGAGTTCCCCCTAATCCGACGGTCTATACAAATTTACATCGATGACTAAGATCAAAGCCCACCAACCACAATTGTACAATTCTGGGAATATTTCCATCTATCTATGGTAACAAATCCTATGTATACAAGGCAAGTTTACATAGGTCAAAGTGGATGGATATGCTTTCTAGAATCTCCCATGGATCGGGCTAAGTCTGGTGGTCTCTTTGGGCCCAAGATCTCTATCTGAACCTCTTGGGAACCCTGGTGTGCACCCCGTGGTGCCAATGACTCGGGCCTCGGCCACGGCCCGTGACAATTTCCCCACCAAACTTGGCGACGCCTCGTCGCGCCTCTCGAACAAAGTTGAGATCGATCCCCGAGCTTCCTTCCGCGCACCTTGGCTTGCTCCCAACTCGAATCGCTTGATTGTCCCCTCATTAGGACCGCTCTCCCATAAAGAGCACCGGACTCGACTCGGATGTCCCCCATAAGGATCGCCGCCTTGGCTCGCACCGCCATGCAAAATTTCCCGCCCCTGTACATCTTGATCGTAGGAACTTTCCTACTACCGATTCGACTTGCCCCGATCCGACTCTCCGATCCTTGTGCACAAACTTGGATGCCTTCACGTTGAACACCAAACGAACCCTCGTAACTCGAATGGTTGCTTCGCCCGCACCAAGTCTTGGCAACTCCATCCGATGGGTTAGGTTTTCTGCGCCCTACACCCAACAAATCCGGCAAATCAAACTGTAAAACACTATCACCGTGTTCAAGACGTACATCACTCATTTTCCCAGCATTTACTCTACACATCAATCCTTCGTCCATAAAGTTTGATGCCCCATTGCTCCTCGGCAATGCAAATCCCATCGACACTTCTCTCCCATTGAAGTTCGATGCCTCGGCCACCTCGCTCATGGATGGCTCCTCGACGGCCTTCATGCCAACTGCCTCGGGCAACTCTCGCCCATCCAAGGTAGTGTCTCCGACTGTCGCCTCCAACTCGATGCCTCCTTGGCTTGGAGCATCTTTGACAAGCTGAATGGCTGTCTGCTTCTTGGTTCCTCGCCCGCTGTCTCGGCACACAGGCACAAGGCACCGTTTTCTCGGATCCAAGATGCACACGACGTTGGCGAACGGAATGATGAGAGCTTCAATAGGTCAAGGAAGTTTAGTCCCAAAATAAAATCAAAGTCATCTAGCTCGATTACCTTGAAATCCTCCTTGGCCTTCCAATCCTCAATCTGCAACTCAATCTTTCGCACTGTCCCCACAACTGAAACTTCCCTTGAATTCACCGCCTTGATCTTACCGGTTGAGTCCACAACTTTAAGACCAAGCTTCTCTGCAGCCTTCCTAGACATGAACAGATCGCTTGCCCCAGTGTCCACCAAAGCACTCCTCAATCGTCCCGCCACGTTGATGTCGACAAACATCAACCCATTCTGCTTCTGGCCCTTCCCCGCCTTGACAGAATCTAATATCATCGAGCCAAGCTTCGCAGCCTCATCACTCTCCGGGCTCGTCCTCCTTGGACTTCTTGACTCGATCAGGGCATTCTCGCGCTAAATGCGGCCCCTTACATCGGTAACACTTTCGATGTACTTTTTCCACCCTCGACTTCCCTTCTTTGATGCTAGCGATTGCACCAACTCTACTGGGTTCTCCATCTGACTCGTCGTCCTCCTGGACAATGGCATCGAGGCGGCTTCTCTTCTTGGGACAGTCTTTCACTACGTGTGGACCATCACAATGATAGCACCTTATGGATCCTCGACCCTTCCGATCATCTGGTTTTGCGTACCAGTCTGGCTTGGTCGATGGCCTCTCCTTGCCATCATCGCTGCTATCTCCAAACACGTCATCGTCTCTTCCACCAATACCCTTGCCATAGGGCTTGGAAGACTTGTACTCCATGGACTTGTAAGCACTATAATCGGTCAAGGACTCCGCAACGGCTAGGGCTTTGGAAAGTTCTTGCACATCCCTCCGCTCTAACTCGGTCCTGGCCCATGGCTTCAATCCATCCATAAACGTGAAAAGCGCATCCTTCTCACACAAGCCGGGGATAAGGAGTTGTAGCTCACTAAACTCCTGAATGTAATCCGCAATGGATTCATCGTGTCGAAGCCTTCTAAACTTGGTCCTGGCTTCTTTTTCTGTGTTACTCGGGCAAAACTGCTGCTTGAACTCCGCTTGGAACTCCTCCCATGTTCCAACGCCCGTGCCTCTACTATTCTCATCAAGGCACCACCGTCGCCACCATAATAAAGCAACGTCAGTCAAGTAAACAACAACAGTATTTACCTTCTCGGCATCGTCTGTGATGCTCATTGCCCGGAAGTACCGCTCCATGCACCAAATGAAATTCTCAACATCTTTCGCCGACCTGTTCCCCTTGAACTCTCTTGGCTTCGGAATGTCCTTCATTGGTCTAGGTGTCGTCGTGGTTAACACACCATTCCGCATGGCAGCCTGATAAACCATCACTTCCGCATTCAGATCCACTATTCCCACCCTCAATGCCTTCAACATGGCTTCGAGAGCATCTCTCTTTCCCTCTGAACGATCACCATGGTCATCCAGCTCCTCGAGCCGTGTATCCACCACGCCGAGTCGCTCCGCAGAATCATTCATAGATCCCTCAAGCCTGGTGACCCTCTCCTCGAGCGCCGACAACTTGTCCCTCGAGTTTGCTCGACTTCCTTTGTCCGCCTGGGTTTCCACGCCCTTCTGGCTCGTAGCAGCATTCTCTCCCTTCTTTGGTGCCATCTCAAGTCGATGCTTCGTGCCTCGAACTAGCTCACGTCGCTCGAACAAGGCTCTGATACCAACTGTCACGTGGCTAGAGTTCCAACCAGCCCACCGTGCCGCCTTAGGCGATGTGACTCAAGACAAACGCCTAAGTAAGCCTTTTCAACCCTCTCGGAAGATCAAACTTCCCAAGCACCGACAAACGCAAAGCGTTCTACGCGAAATCGGATCAAAGAGATGAACGAAGAACTTCGAAAGAACGCTCAAGAACAAAGAAAAGAACACAAGAACACTCAGAGGATTTAGAGTAAATGCCTTTATTCCTTGGAAACTTGGATACATGAAATGAGGAGGGGAAGGCCTCTATTTATAGTTGAGTTCCCCCTAATCCGACGATCTATACAAATTTACATCGACGGCTAAGATCAAAGCCCACCAACCACAATGGTACAATTCTGGGAATATTCCCATCTATCTATGGTAACAAATCCTATGTATACAAGGCAAGTTTACATAGGTCAAAGTGGATGGATATGCTTTCTAGAATCTCCCACGGATCGGGCTAAGTCTGGTGGTCTCTTTGGGCCCAAGATCTCTACCTGAACCTCTTGGGAACCCTGGTGTGCACCCCGTGGTGCCAATGACTCGGGCCTCAGCTGACGGCCCGTGACATTAAAGCCATCTAGCAAGCATCCATGGACTGTGGTACCACTAAATTAATTGAATGATAGAAAAATAATTTAACAAATTATTAATGATTAAATTAATAAATGGTTGATTTTTTTAATTACGTGGAATGTAAATAATATATGTTGAGCCTAATTAATTCATACAAATGTTTTTCAAGTTTGATTAATGTTGGAGCAAGATCCCATGCCATAATATAGTGGTTGTATAAATTAAACTAAACTCGTATTGTCATTTTTTTAAAAGGTGATGGAAACTAGTACTAATTATTTTAAAAGTAAATATTTGATGTCATATCTTGCATTTTGGAACAATGATTGTATTCTAAAAAGCTTTAGGATTGCCGGTTGCCAATTGTATGGATGATGAGAAAAGTGGTTGGAATGTTAAATTAGTAAAATTGATTGTTGATATAGTTATTTGGTCAAATGTAAATGATGAGAAGAAAACTATTTTATTTAATTACTGAATTTGATTACAATTAATTTGAGAGAATGATAAGCATAATTTTACCGTCAATAATCTCTAAAGCATGATGTTAAAGTTTTTTAATTGACACTCTTTCTTCTTTTATGGGTTGTAAGTTTAGCAAAATTTTCCTTCCTATTTTCTTAAGAAGAAACTGTTAAAAAAAAGGGGCATAATCTTACCTACCAATTCAACAGCTTGTTCTACAACAACCCATTTAAACTTCAAGCCAAGGTTATTTCTTTATTAACTTTCAGACTAAATATCAAAACTACCACTACAGCAAATAATTTATGCGCCAACTCCAGTGAGTAATAATTTAAGAACGTCAGTATGTCTTCATGATTTTTAAATTGAAAAGAAACATTCCTTTCTATAAATAATTAATTTCCCAGAAGTCATACTCCTCAACTGAAATTGCTTTATTAGCATACAAGAACATCTCGAGCTTACAACGATGCTATTAGAATCTGAAAATAGAAACACATTTCATATTCATATAGAAAACCACCTGATCTCTAATGTGTGCGTAAACATATTGCAACTTCCAATATTATTATTCATATATCAGACACACGAACCTTGCTAAAATGCAACCAACATACAAGGCAAGGTGAAGGTGGAATTCTAATTGGAAAAACTTGTCGACTTTAGCAAACAAAAAATAATAATATTTTCCCGACGGTAATTGCTGACGTCAGTGTTTCATCGCTAAACAATATTTATGAGGTTTACCTTAAAAAAAACAATAAATATATCCCATCATTTGAGGCTTTTTAACTTCACAATCTTCTTTATTAAATTTCTGATGATTGATTTAGTGTTATAGGTTCATTGGATATCAATTTAACTAAAAAAGATTGAAAATATTTTCTTTGATGATAATATATAATATGCTTAAATGAAAAATAAGTGTTCAATGTATGCCATTTTTGAACTTTAAGTGCCTAAAGTATTTTTTTAAAAAATAGGTGCCTAAAGTTTTTTAAAGTTGTAATTTTTTAATTATTTTTGAAAAAAACTTTAAATTTTTTTTTAAAAAAAATTCCTAAAATTTACAAAAATATTCAAATCAGTCCCTAAATCCTTAAAAATCCCCAAATTCTCACCGCTGCCATTGCCGGCCGCCGTCACCGACCACACTCGTTCAGCCGCCAGACTTAGTCGGTCATTTCTCCCAACTCGTCGTCGTCGAAAACTGACGAACGGTATGCCAATCGAACGATTATTTCACGTTCGACGTTCAATGTTCGATTGGCACACCGTTCCCTGGTTTTTGGCGACTGCGAGTGAGGAAAAATGGTCAGTTGGGTTCGACAACCGAAAGGGTGAGGCCAACGACGGCGGCGGCAGCAGTGAGAATTTGGGAATTTAGGATTTAGGGATTTGGAGACTATTTTAGAAAGTTTTAGAATTTCAAGATATTTTTGTAAAATTTAAATTATTTAAATAATAATTTAAAGAAATAAAAATGACGCGTCAATTTTGTATTTGTTAACAATTTTTTTAACGATATTTAACTACCGGGCACCTAAAATTATAACTTTTGACATTTTAGGCACTTATTTTTACAAAAAAATATTTTAGGCACTTAAAGTTTAAAAATTGTATACTATGGGCACTTATTTTTCATTTAAGCCTATATAATATTATAAAGACATTTTTATCTTTTAATACCTTTATATAATATATAAATAAAGCAATTAAAACAGTACTTAAGAAATTAAGTGTGCAAGGATCAAATACATTATTGATAAGAATTTGTATAAATATTTTTTTTCACTCGCTTATAATCAATCATTAAATTATTAAATAAACTTTTATAAATATATTTCTTAAACATTGAATTTTTTTACCCCACACTGTGTTATTATTAATTGCAGATATTTTTTGGAACCTAATATATTGTAAGCAAAACAAGAAAAAATAAAACGTTAAAAAATTGTTCATCCGTGAATGACTTGAAATATAACAAGGGAATGATGTCAGAATATCTATTTGTGTAAACGCTAAGCGCAGGTTTTACCTCAGGGGTCTATGAATACGGTGCAATTGAGATTCCAAAGTAAAGAAGTATGTAGCAAATAGAGTAGAGTAAGCAAATATCATTTGCTTGTGATTTGAACCGACTTGCCGGTTCTTTCTTACAAGGACACTCCAGTACCAGTACTATACTCCCGATTACATTATGTCTTCTACATTTGATACAAATATTACATCCTCCGACACTATTAAAAAGAATCACAACACTCCGACTTCGATTTGATACACAATAAATTTGATCCCACATCTCCTCCGTCCAAACAATATCAACTGCCCCGCCGTATATATATTTATAAAGGTTGGTTTGTTTTGTATTCTCATCACCATACATCACGCTGATACCTGCCGCTCGTTTGCAGATTTTTCACCATGCTCTCAGCCTCTGAGCTGTCCAGTGAACCCTGAAATGAAATACGCAGGCAAAGTTGGTCCACCCACTTCCGAAAACAACAAACTCATCATCTTATTACTCACTTTTTTAATTAATATTAGCCGGTCACTCTATGAATGTGACGTTTTTCTACTGAACATGAAAACGAAAGGGAAAAAAGTTGCAAGCGTTGGAGTATAAAATGGCAGTTGTCAATCACGAACATACCTGCTCTTGCAAAATAGTGTGTAGAGTTCGATGGACATCTCTGGCCATGCCCTTGGCATCCCCACACACATATAGGTAACCTCCCTGAGAAATCATGTCCCAGATGTCCGAGGCCTGGAAACAAGGTGTTTTAGAGCTTCAAAATCAAAATACAGGTAGGACTAGGAGATTGAATCGTAAAAGTAGTCAAAAGAAATCTTCTACCGCACAATTCATGGTAGGTGAAATATGTCCAGTACCTTCTCCACCATTTTATGTTGCACATATTCCTTGGTAGGTCCCTCACGTGAAAAGGCAACCACAAGCTCAGAAAGTGCACCACTGTTCACAAAGTTGTTGAGCTCATCTTCATAAATGTAATCCTGAAAACAAAGTGTTGTTGAATTACACTTCGTAGCTTAATTACAAATGTATCCCTAATCATAGGACTGGAAAGTGCATGACTTACCATTTGCCGGTTTCTGCAGCCAAAGAACAATACGGACGGACCCAGTTCAGAGCCAGCTTCTTTCAGGGCAAGTCTTTCCTGAAGAAGAAAATAAGTATAGTAATTAGTTCATGAAATTTGCTCAAACATGAACCTTGAAAATATGACAAAAACTACCTGAAGGAATCCCCTGAAAGGAGCCAATCCAGTACCAGGGCCAATCATTATAATGGGCACTTTAGTATCTGAAGGAAGTTTGAAGTTCGATTGCCTGACAAAAATGGGTGCCCAGCTGCAGTCCTGGCTTTTCTCCAAGGGCACAGCATTCTGGGACGATAGAGGGGAAATGGGGATAAAAACTATATTATAACTAGTATTTAATGGAAAGAGATTTTGCATTATCAGACCAGAGATAATAACAGATGCAAATAGATTATTAATCAGGAAGCATATATCATTATCTCCTGAAAATAACTTAAAAGGTTAACCTCTCCTGACTACATAAATGAGAACCAGAAAACATTTTGATTACCTTCATCCAAGTTGAACAAACCCCTTTGTGAATACGACCTGCTGGTGTTTTCTCATAGACCAGTGCACAAGTTACATGAATCCTAGATGGTGCCATCCTGAAACATTATTATGGAATGTAATTATGTGCACGTATATTTAAAAACATTACAATAAGACATAAAATTGGTGAAGTAGAAGGATGCTAAAGTAGGAAATGCTACGGAAAACAATGCTTAATTTGATAACTTCGTCATGATCTTATCACGGGGTCACTTTCTTCAAGACGTGAACTATAACACACAACTGATCTGGAGTTGAGACTATCACCCCAAAATTGAGCCAAATGTCACAATAGAAATTTTCCTCTAGCAAAGCCAAAGACACAGATGATAAGAAAAATAAGATTACCTTGGCGAGGATGAGATTGAATAATATCTAGGCTGCAACCTTGGAGCAACAGCTGCAAAGAAAACACCAAGTGGAGGCCTGGCTGAAGGAAATTCAGCCATGACCTGAAGGAGGCTTCTCTGATTTGCAACAATCCATTGTGCATATTCAGCCTGTATATTAAGAGGCCAGATGTTGTATCAGTATACAAATAAGCAGCAAAATAGGGTAACAATGGTGATATAAATTCATTCCTCTAACCTTTCCAGCAGGTGATGCAAGGTGTCTTAGTCGATCAGCTTCAGTTGGATCGGAGGCATGAGCAGCCAAAGCAACTAAGGCAGACTGGAAGTGGAATACATTAAAGAATTAGCCTTTTTATGCACAGAGAGAAGACTCCGTTGTATGTTTATCAATAAAATAGTTAGTCTAACCTTTTTTGGCGAACTCAAAAGATCAGCATATTGAGCCAGTGCTGTTCTCAGAGTACAAGGTGGGAAAGTAGGAGGCAAAGAGCTTCCACCAAGTGGCGTACCATCCTCTTTATCAGTATGAATAGAGAAATAAGTATCTGGTGATAAACCCAATAAACTAAATGTTTCATCTACAACTTCATCAAGGTTCTCACAGTAAACGCCAACATGATCCCCTGTTTCATATCTGCAAAGGAAGACAATTATGAGAAGACAAAGTTCACTACGTGTTAAAAAAGAAAACTTCAAGTCAGCTGCACTCAGCAAAAATGAGGATAACAAGGCAGACGTGGCATTATAGCAACACCAAAAATTTCCAATCCAGTAGTCAAAGATTCAAGAAAGCAACTTACGAAAGACCGGTGCCAGCAATGTCAAATTCAAGATGGGTGCAAGAACGATCAGATGCAGGAGTATGAAGCTCCTTCCTCACAGCCACATTAGACCTACAAGTTAGGCGCGGGGAAGGGGGGGTGAGGTCAGAATTATCAAAGAATCATATCAAACAAAATGGCTAACTGGACATCTGGAAAAACCATTCTAGTGTACCTGCATGGATGTTGAGCATCATAAATAGCATGACCATTTGCATTACTCCACTTCTTATCCTCAAGGGGTGCATCTGCATGATCATAAAATACAACACGGTATTCCAAAACGGCAGCAGTGTATGGGGTAGAAACAGTTGTCACATCATCTTCATCGCGTAGAAGCTGATCTAACTCAGGCCATACTAATTCACGCCTAGAAAAGCAAGATAGTTCAATAATGGGTAAAGGGAAAAATGAACAAGCTTCTGATTCAAAACAGCATTGAAGTTCTTAATACCATGCTGTAAAGTCATCTTCCATGCATTGGTCATCGTCTCCGAGACCCAAAGGAACTATGCGCTTTGCTCCTGCAAATATAATAAGAGGAATGTTAGCAATAGGGGCCTGATTTGGTGAAAATAAGATGATGTATATGAAGCAAACGGAAAACAATCTTTTACAACATGAATCACCATGCCAAAAGTTTCATAAATTGGTTATCAAAAGATGCAGAGTGTAGACTATGATCCTGCCTTTGCAATGTATGTTAAAGTTTTTTATGGCATTCGGCACTACCAGATTACTGAGGTAGATCATTTTTAAAAGGTATATTTTTTCTGCTATTTGATCGAAAAGATATATTTTGAACTTCCACTTTCATTAAAAGGAAAATAAGAAGTATACCCTGCTCGGTAAGGATCTCGTCAACCACCTTTGCAACCTTGTTAAAATGTTCGTACTGTCTGTTACCAAGGCCGAAAACTCCGTACTTTAAGTTCTGAAGCCATTCTCCCCTCTCTTTTCCCTAACGACCAAACCACACATTTCAATAACAGCTAATTAAAAAAATCTAGATAACTTCAAACATCAGAGTTTGCTAAAACCAAACAAACTAATTATGGTGTTTGACTAATTACAATTAAAATTTACCTCAGTGAACCATTTATAGAACCTAGCTGCATTATCTGTCGGCTCACCATCTCCATAACTACAAGATCAACAAATTAACCATATCAGCAAAACTAAATTCCCAATAAATATACAAATACAAATATATTAATATAATTAGCAAATTTTAGATATGTGTGTGATTCAAAATAACTCACGTGGCTAAGAAGAAGAAAGCCAAGCTCTCTTTCTTCAACTTCTCCTGGCATTCATCATCATCTGCCGCATAATCATCCTGTTTGTAGTAGGAAAAAAATCAGCGACTAAAATCACCAATACGATTCCGAAAACATATACAGAAAAGCTGAACTTTAACTTACCAAATCTACAATTTTAAAAGTCGCCTTTTCATACCGTGCCTTTGCCTCCTCGGCTAGAGCCTGAGTATTGAAAAATCATATATATATAGCAAACAATGATCAAGAAAAAAATTAAGTAGGAGAATTAAAAAAAAGGAAATTAATAGATATAACGTGAACCTTGGCGAAGCCTTCGGCGGTGCCGGTTTGAGTACCGAAGAAGATGATGACTTTCTTCTTGCCATCATCGACTTCGAGGTCGGGTTCTTTAAGGAGCAAAGGCTTAGGAAGGTTGAGTTGCTTGGGTTTTTGAGAAGCGGATCTACGCCAGACAAAAACGACGACGCAGCCGATGAGCACAGCGATGGAGGTAGTTAAAATCATAACGAACTCTCTGTTCTGGAAAAGGATGGTGGATACCTCAGCAGCAGAGTCGGAGGAAGCGTTGGAAGGGTCCGTTTTGCCCTTGAATATGGCGGACATGAGATCGAGAGGCGAAACTTTCAAGGAACCAGAAGAGGAAGCCATTTGTTTGAGAAAAGAAAAAAGCAAGTGCAAAAATGCAGAATAAATGGCGTGAGACAGAGATAGACAACTTCTCTCAGCTTCTTTGTGTTTGGTGGTGGTTGAGAGAGTTGCGATGCGAGGGAGAATTGTTTGAGGGGTTAAAAAGGGAGGCAAGGCAAGGCAAGGCAAGGCTAGGCTCCGAAATTCACAAGAAGATGGAGGAGTGACGGTACCTAAGCGCCAACGCCTACCAAACCAGACGAGTCAAACCCACCTAACACCTATGTTAACCATGGTTAAATTTTATATTTATTTTTTTAACTACACAATTTTTTAACATCATGTGTTATCTTATAATAATATTAAACTCTTTAATAATATGTACACATTTTATAAAAATTATTTAAATTTAAATCTTACTTTTTTAACCTACGAAGATCCTTACTGTTTTTAACCTTCGAAAATGTTGAATTATATAATATAAAGATAAGTATCCACAAGTAAATATGACAAGATGTACGGTACATCCTATTATAATACAAAAGTAAAGAATTTAAAAACGAATCAATCAAAATAATAAATTCACTAGTGAGGGCATGGCTGGTCACCGTTTCTAGTACTGCAGTGGGGGGCTCCCCGTCAAAGGGCATCACCGCCAACAACTCTCCATTCTGCGGCAAGTCATTGGATTCATCCGACGGTGGGATAGATTAAATTAAACTCGGATAGCGATCGGTCATTGTTCGATGGGAATACCTCTTGTGGTGAAGTTTTGCGTGATCACAATGACCTTTGGTAACGTGATTTTTCCAAGTTCGTTGGGAGGTGCTCAGTGATTGAGGCAGAATTGTAAGGGATTATCACGGGTTTGGAGCTTGCCTGTGAGATAAGGTTTGACGTATTGTAATTGAGTCCAATAGTGCGGATGTGTTAAAAGTGATACAACATGGTTGCGCAAGGGTACTTCGATCGCTCTAATCAGTTATGTTAAGGAGTTATGTAGTCAGGATTAGAGCGTGTCCTATGCTCATATTACGATTCACAATAATGGGGTGGCGGATTGGTTAGCGAAATTTGTGTCGAAAGTCAATTTTGAGGTGGTTGTTAAAGAAGACCTTTTGACTGAGGTTTTACATATGTTGCATGTTGATGAATTAAGTTGATGTTTTAGATTGTTGGATGTGTTTAGGATATCCAAGGTTGTCTTTAGTTCCTTTCTTAATTTTTTGTAATTGTTATAATGTGCACTCTTTTTTCTCCATCTAGGTTTAAGGAGTTTTTTAACGAGGCTCGTGGTAACAACCACTTTTTCTACAAAAAAAGACTAGAGATGTATAAATTTATTTATTTTAATAATAATTATTTGAAATATTAAATGGGTTAGGATCCACTTATATTGTATAAAACTCAATTACTTATATATTTTTTAGACCGTTAGATGATGGTAATAAATGACTAAGGTTATTTTTTTATTTTTTTTCCAAATGATAATATTTACATTTTTTACCGTTAATCTCATCCACCATTTACTTTCATTAAACAATCTAAAAAAGTAAAAAAAAAAAAAAAAATTTACATAGCGTAAAAAGATTATATCTCATATTAAATAATGAAATTAATAAGTTTATAAAGAATGGGAAATGAAGGGGGGACTGTTTGTTTTCCTTTGGTCGTTTACATGAGTATTATTCGGGTTTTAGGCCTTCAATGGGATCATAAAATCCAATCACTTGGATCCTATTCTCACACATTCACTCATTTATTTATTTTATATTGGAGAAAAAGAATACTACTACAAAATAAGAGTAAAGTTTGTGGAATGGGTGGCACTGGCAGCTACAGATATTTTATGGCTACATTTGGCTGCCATTTTTCTTTTCTTTGATTGGGTGTGGCTGATTTCAGTTTCTGATGCTTGACGGACTCTTCTCAGCCTGGAGTTTCCTGCGGACTATATACAGCTAACGTGTTTATACACTTCCTTATTTCTTCATCTAACTTGTGTGTTTTATACAATATAGAATTTTTTACTTCTAAAATATCCAATCATATTCATTCTTGGCTCCTTAAAATCGTCGCCAATAAATAAATATACGTTGATATTATTTTATTAATGAAAAGGAAAAACAAATTGAAAATAAAAAGAATGTGAACGAGGAGTATTAATTTATTTATTACCGATTGATGCTCAAGCCAACATCTATATGGTGTGAATTGCTTATACTTGTATTCATTCAGAGATTAGTATTAAATTTGTACTTATAATAGTATTAATTTATCAATAAAATACGTGTTTAAAGATAAATAAATAAGGTCGTTGATAAAACCCAACTATTACTAAAATAAGTATTATCTTTACATTTTTAGGTTATTATTATTAGAAAAAAAATTATTAGATGGGTCTGGCTCACTACGTTATCTATGATCTCATCCAATAATAATTTTCCATCTCATTTTTTTTCCAAGATGAATTTTTACATATTTCTTACATGTCATTAAATGAATGAATTTTATTAGATGTGACCATAGAACCATGTAATAATTTCTCTATTATTAGGCTTCTAATCTAAAGATAGTGTAGCTATTTTTTTTTATCAATTTTAAATTCATAAATAAAATTAAAATCATAACAAATCAATATTTATATATATTGATGATAAATGCTATAATTTCACAAGTATGAAATTGGACTAACAAGTACTTGACATCAGGTTAAAAGATATAGTAGTATTTCTTTCTTGCCGGCTATTTTAAAGTCCTTTAAATACATTTATGACGATATTTAAAGAATATAATTGTGAGTTGCCAATATAGATTTTTATTTAATGTACGACTTTACACAATCAACCCTGAATCCCTCGTATTTACCGGCGGTTTTGCTTCTCTTGTTTTCTAAGGTTTAATATGATATTTATTTGATGTTTTTTATGCGTTGTTTGTTCAATTTGGTATCAGAAATTGATACATGATTGTAATTTTTTAATGTGATACTTGAATTTGACAAATATTATATAATTGGTATCTGAATGTGATATGATATTATACATTCGATTGATGTTTTAGTATTTTTTTCTTCCTCCTCTCTTTTAACCCCTCCTTGGAACCAGAGTCGGTTGGTATTTTCCAAATCGCCAAGGGTGGCTTGTTAAGGATGGAAATTTGAGCACCAATGCAATGCGCAGCCTGCACCACTCTATTTTGTCTGAGATTAATATGTGAATCAGTTGTCTAATACTTTGTACTTTTTTTTTTCTTAAACAAACAGGTCGATGAATATTTAAATTTAAACGAAGAGTGTGAGTTTAAACCCAGAAAAAGGAGTTCGTTGGTGCCGGTCAAAGTAGGTTGACGGCGACGAATACGATGACATGTGACGAGAAAAGGATACAATGAGGGACAGAGTGAGGACTGAGGAGGGGTGTTTGACGTTTGAAAAATGAAGAAAACCACTGATTTTTTTCACTAGTAGTAAAGTTCATTCCTACAACTTGACCAATCCAGATTTCTTTGTTTTTGTTTTTTCAGTGTGCAAATAAGACTTTCTTATTTTAATTATTGTTTTAAAATAAAAATATATATTTTAAATATAAAAGATTATAAAATCTTTAATTTTCTTTATTTTTTATTTTTAAAAAAATTATAAAATCTTTAATTTTATAAAAAAAACCCTAAAATCTTTATTTTTTCAATAAAACCCTAAATCCCTTTATTTTTTAAAATAAATTCTCCCCATCCAATCATCGATTCAACTAAATGTTAAACCCCGACTGATAACCCCAACCTTATATCACCAAAAATTGATAAATGAGCAGTCAAACGGACCACAAACGTCGAACATAAAATCTTCAATCGAACAGTGAAAGACAGATGAATGTATGGCATTGAATTTTATGAGTGTACAA
Organism: Hibiscus mutabilis; assembly: GCA_019671005.1. NCBI lineage: Eukaryota > Viridiplantae > Streptophyta > Magnoliopsida > Malvales > Malvaceae > Hibiscus > Hibiscus mutabilis. Next base: position 53,619,506 of record CM033752.1, on the reverse strand, counting down.
CATTTCAGTCTATTTTTATTTTTGTTTATATCATATTATTTATTAGTTTTGTTAAATATATATATTTCACAAATTTTAATCTTAATCATACCTAAACGGGAGACTATAGGGGAAGGAAGAGGTGCTCTCAGTGGGTCTAAAACATATGATCTAAGAGAATGTAAAGAAACAAAGATAAGCAGTTTGGTCAACCGACAAAATGTGCTTGCTTAGTCTTGTTAAATATATTCTAACTTTAAAAAAATATATGCATTAATAGAGGAACTGTTAATTAAGCCAGGCCTACGAAATTTGAGTGACATGTTTGACAAATTAAAGCGACAACGGAAGGACGTGCAATTTTTTGCTTTTGTTTTGACATAAACCATGGATTTCACTAGAGCAAAAGAAAGACAGATAAAAAAAATAGTAATCCCATGAAACAGCCACTTAGGGCAACAACCAACACTCAAAAGCACTGGAAACCAAAGACAAACGTCCCTCAGGACTAGAAACCCTAACTCGTGCCCTAAGGCCAATTGGACTGTAAAACAAGAATTTGTCAAATTCAAATAGCCGAGGGAGTTGAGTTATTTTGCACCTAACACGAGAACCCGTGCCCATAACTTAATCACCTTAACTTTGCAGCATTAAATTACATTTCGGTTGCGGATGATTTTACTCTTATGAATTTTGAATCCTTGATTAAAAAAAAAATAGTCGTTATTGTATTTCATCTCTTAAAATTTTCAAGTGCAAATGTAATAATATAAATATATTGACTTTAATTTGAAATTTTAATTTTTTAATAGTCTAAGTGATCAAGAGATAATATTTGTTTATATATATTCTTAACCATTTGACAGTATACACATTGTGAACAAAACGATTTGATTTTAATTTGATGCAATACATCACTTTTACATTTTTTTGTTCTATATAATATACAAATAATTATATTTTTTTAGATATATATATATATGCTTAACAAATAATTATATTTATTTGACATGAGATGATTGATTTTTTTTTTCAAATGCATGCAAGCTAGTTGAATCAAAATTTTGTTTATAATACAATAAAAAGATCATCTGTATAATTCCAACTAATCAAAATTCATGAATCATATGAGTAAGCAATTCCAAACATACCTTCTATTTTCCTTTTTAAAAACAAACATCAATAAATGAACGCACATTTCTTAGTTCCACCGAAAGTTTTTAGCTTTAAGCCGAAAGAAAAGCAACAAAAATGGTAGCCATTTACGGGTTTCCACCCCAGCATCTCTATATGCAAGGAATTAATCCGTCAATCTCCCAATTTGCTGCCCAACGGCTGTTGTTTTGCCCCTCCAAAGCAAAGCCACGGATTCCATTTTGCAACCTAACTAACCTGATACTGTTCATGCAGCAATCCTGTCAAGGAGCACGCATGCAAGAAGGAAGTTCGAGCTTGACCCAAATGGCTAAATATCTTCCGAAGAATCTTATTCCGGTTTTGCAAGAATGAATTTCTAGGGAGGGCCTAATACCTGAATATTGCCAAAAGTAACGGATCCACCATTTTCCTTAAAAAGCTCGATCTCAAATTTGCAGCATCCAACTATGAAAGATGGAAATCAGCACATAAGCATGGAATAGACAAAAGGCATGCGATGGATATTTACATACAATGACATGAAAGGGAATATATAAACCATGAACCCAAAAAAATTGAAAAACGACGAAGCCAATGCATCTCCCTAATTTAGTGGCACATATGAGATAGATATTTACTCAAGGATCATCAAATGCTAACGCAAAGCATCTACAATTTTGTATCTCCGCCGCTTCAATGCTGGCTGGATCCCAGGGTTTAATGACAGGTATACTTGAGCCAGCACAGACACAATTATCACACAGGAAAACTTCATAGAAACAAGTCTTCTATTAAACTTGACAATATGACATCCGATCACCATATTAGGTGCAAGCTCATCAATTTCGACTCAATCAGTTCATTAGAGTATAGCGGTCAACTTAGGTTGTATCTCAGAATATTCTTAAAACAGTTCAAACATGTTGTTTTAATTCAATTGTTATCAATATTTGAAAGGTGATAGATCCTTCTTCAAAAGCTATGAGTTCCGGAAAAGACAAATGACAGAATGAAACAATTTAAAGCTTGACAAACGCCATGAAGGCACACCTATTAGAACTGTGGCAGTCACTGATCCCAAAATAGATCAATTCACCCATCGGATTTGAAGGTTGATGAAAAGTTGTTTTAAATTGTTAACAACAACATCAATATACAGAGAGTCCAATTCGCTGAACTGGATATTAGTTAAAATTACCTTAATAAACTGCAAGGCTTCAACATAGACCAATGGGTTTCTTCCAGAGCAATGCCTTACTAACCAATTGCAGCTGACAATAAGAGCCACACGGAATAGGAAATGCTCATTTTCCCAATGGAGGGAATATGGACATTGGCTGGACCAATTTGAAGACAAACTCTTTCTGACTTGCTAGCATACTCCAAGGCAAAACAAGACAGCACCTTTCAACAGCATAAATTTCTTTCTAGGCATTAAATGGAGATGAAAAACTCTCCTTTTCAAAGTCTTGGAGACAATTGCTGGCCAATATAAACCAAGTCACATCATTGGGTATGATGCCAGATTCCACACCTCTTTGTAGAAGGTAAACAGGCCTCATCAAACCTGCCCCCTTTGCAATGCCAACTGATCAAAGTATTATAAGTAATAGCATCAGGATAAAGTCCTTCATCTTCTAATTTGTCAAACAAACTTAAAGCCTCCCTTATTCGTCCAGTTCTACATAGACCATTCAGCAGACTGTTATAGGTTACTAGATCCGGCGTTAAACCTCGATGAATCATTTCTCTTAGAAATTCGAGTGCATTATTGACTTTTCCAGCCTTACAAAAGCCATGTATTAATATATTACAAGATATGTTACTAGGAACAAATCCTTTCCTTGTTATTTCTTCAAACAATCCCAGGCCCTTTTCGATTGCCCCAGCTCGACAAAGGGCTTTTATTAGGCCATTGTAAGTGATTTCATCAAGGGGGCATCCTCTAAATAACATTTCATTTACAAGCTTAAGTCTTGTATCTCACCCCACCTTAGAAGAACACAAATCAGAGTATTGTATGTTACTTTGTTGGCAACAACACCCTCAATCAGCATGTTGTGATAGAGATCCAATGCCGCTTCTATTTGATTGACTTTGCATAAGCCAGATATTAGTGAATTAAATGTAAATATATCAGGCTTGCACCCTTTTCTTGACATTTCATCAAACATTTCCTGCACGTCATGGATTTTCCCATCCTTGCATAATGCACTTATTAGGGTATTATACACAACAGTATTCAGGCTGACTCCTTTTGCCGACATTTCGCTCAGCACGTTACCAAGTTCCTCTAGTCGGCCTTCCTTGCATAATCCATCAATGATTAGTGCTTGAATTATGCATTCTTCTATATCTAATTACTCATTGATTGGTTGTTTTAAGTTGCTAATATGGGCATTTTTGTTCATTTTCCATGCATGACAGTAGATTCCAGGAATGTTGCTTAAACTGCTGAAATTGTGCAATTTTTTATTTTCTGGATTCACGACTGGATTAGTGGGCATGAAAGTCTGACTGGCCGCCACGTCAGCAGCTTCTAGAAGACGCCACGTCAGTAGAAACGATAACTTATCAGCTGCATATCAGATAACTTATCAGCCGAATTTTAAATTCAAACTTTAGAATTATTTTTTGTAATTAATTTAAATAATTTAGGATTTATCTCTTATCTTTTTAGGGTTATTTTTAAGGTTTTAGGCTGCTATAAATACCCCATTTGGGCAAACTCAAAGATCATATCTCACATTCTTATTCTTAGCTTTGTTTTTACTTTTAAAGTTTTATAAAGTTCTTTCTTTTCTTTAGTTCTTGCTTTAAGTTTTTTATCTATTTTTCTTTTATAATGCTAAGTATGATTTTTACCATAATCATACTTAGCTAAGTTTTCCATAGCCTAGGGCTAAAGCAATGACTCAATTCCAACGTGAGGATTGAAAAACACTTAAACAATTTCGGGTATCTCTCTTAGTTTTCTAAACTTAATTTCAAAATCAAAATGATTTCAAAACCAAAGATTGACGTTGGTCAGGATGTTGTTTTGGTTAAATGTGTGGGAGGAAGGACCGGCTATTGAAGCACATTCGACTTCCTGGGAACACACTTAGCAAAATTGTTTGCTAAGAGGAACTGAGATCAGAATCAGTTATTATTGAAAAAACGTAGTCCGAGTCGGCTTACTTATTTATTTTTGATCTACAACATTGTTGTTGATTAGATCAATTTCCAAAATCGATATCAAAGATGACACTTGGGTATTCGGTATACAAGGCACAATCACAAGGATTGATCCTTGTAGGCGAGTAACCGACGTGAACCCCAAAGTGAAAAATCCTTATTCCAATAATCCGAGGAAGCTGAGTCAAAGCAAAAGCATGAGGCTAATCTTTACCATATTGAATCCACTTCTTAATATTCTTTACAATCTCTTATTATTTCTATTCAATTCCACAAATCCCCACCATATTTAAATATTATTCAACTATCTTCTCGGCTCACCGGTTGAACAAACATAAATCAGGAAGTTCTCTTAGTCCTTGTGGGATCGACCCTTACTTCTCTTTTACTACATTTGAATTCCTTTATTTATTATTTGAGAAGAAGGAATTATTTTGACGCGAAAACGACGCGTGTCAAATTAGCACCGTTGTCGGGGACTACGATGAAGTTACTGATTATTTTTGGTTGATTTATGACCAGGAAGAATCCGGGAGAACAAGCAGAATATAACCCGGAAATCGAAGCATACGCCCGAAGACTGCATGCCCAAACACTTCGGGAGAAGAAGCAAAGACAGCGACAACAACACTAGAATGAGATTTAGAAATTGCATCTGAAGCAGAATCACATTTCGACCACACAACCAAAGAACCAGTTCTGATGGGAGACAACGACCAAACTATTCGACAACTGACTGCGGCCCCTGATGATAACCAGCCGATGTGCATAACATTCCCGAATGGCGAGACATCATTCACTCTCAAGACAGGCTTAATACTCATTTTACCAACCTATCACGGTTTGCCAAGTGAAAATTCACATAAACATCTAAAGGAATTTCACATGGTCTGTTTAAGCACAAAACCACATGGAGTCTCTGAAGATCAAATAAAACTTCGCGCCTTTCCCTTTTCTCTGGCTGATATTTCTAAGGGTTGGCTATTTGATTTACTTTCCAACTCGGTTTCAACTTGGACTGACATGGCTCGCATTTTTCTTGACAGGTTTTTTCCAGCAGCTAAGGCAAGCGAGCTAAGGCGAAGTATCATGAGTATCCGACAAAAGGATACTGAATCTTTATATGACTACTGGGAGCGTTTCAAAAAGCTATGCGTAAACTGTCCGGAACACAGATTGTCTGAACAAACGTTTCTCTAGTATTTTTATGAAGGATTAACACCCATGGACATGAAAGTGGTAGACGCAGCAAGTGGAGGAGCTCTTGTTAACATGACTTCGACAGCGGCAAGAACGTTAATATCTACTATGACCGCCAACTCGCAACGATTTCACCCTTCAAGTGAACCATCTCGACGGGTTCATGAGTCGCTGGAAAACAAAATTGATAAATTAACTGATATTGTTCAATCTCTTGTTGCAGATAAAAGAATTGCATGTAGGCTTTGCGGGATATGTACGAGTCCAGAGCATCCGACGAACTGCTGTCTGATTATACAAGAAGATGACACTACGCAAGTGAATGCCATAGGAAATTTTCCAAGACCTCCACAAAGATAATACAACCCCAACGCCAACTCGTATAATCCAGGTTGGAAAAATCATCTGAACTTCAGTTATGCTCAAAATCAAAGGCAAATTCAACCATATCAGTAGAGACAACCCACTCAACAACAATATCAGCAACCGAAGTCATCATTGGAATCCATCGTTGAACGGTTGGCAATATCCCAAGAGAATTTTCAAACCCGCACTGAGGCCCACCTACAAGATTTGGATAAACAAATGACCCAGTTGGCTCAAACCGTGTGGAGACTAGAGTCGCAGAAAAGACTTCCTTCTCAAACGGAGTCAAATCCGAGAGAGATGTAAGTGCTATCACCCTCCGAAGTGGAACCGTTGTCACATCTGAAGTCCCAAAAAAGAATGCCGCACGGTCCAAGAAAGGGAAGGAAAAGCCACCCTCCGACGTCCAAGGTACATCTTCATCGCCACCACCACCTCCTTTTTATTCTCATGAAATCGCACCACCACCTCCCTTAGTTGATGAATTTGTTGAAACTAATTTTTTGATAATTTTTATAGGGATCTTGAACTTTGCCGCAAAGAGGAAGAAAGAGAGTTTGAACATATTTTTTTCTATCAATTCTAACTTATTTTTATCTCCCTCTAAAACTAAAATGTTACCTTCTGTTTTGCAGGCTCCAGAGATAGAACTAAAACAGTTGCCAGAGCACTTGAAATATGCCTTTTTGGGGAGAAAATGAAACTTTACCGGTGATAATCTCAAACAAGTTGTCCGAAGAAGAAGAGAATGTACTAGTGAAGGTATTGCGCACGCACAAAGAAGCCATATGATGGACTATTGCCGATATTAAGGGACTTAGTCCCTCAACTTGTATGCATAAGATTAAAATGGAAGAAGGAGCGAAACCCTCTAGACAAGGACAACCGTTTGAACCAACCAATGATGGAGGTAGTAAAAAAAGAGATACATAAACTCTTTGATGCAGATGTAATCTATCATATTTCCGACAGTGATTGGGTAAGTCCAATTCACGTGGTACCTAAAAAGACCGGAGTGACAGTGGTCCAAAATTCCGAAAGAGAGTTAGTTCCAACGCGCGTACAAAATGGATGGAGAGTCTGTATCGACTATAGGAAGTTGAACTATTTCACTAGACAATTTTCCTCTTCCCTTTATAGATCAAATGATTGAGAAATTAGTTGGGAAAACTCATTATTGTTGCCTTGATGGTTTTCGGTTTTTTTTTTCAAATTTTAGTTGCGCTAGAAGACCAAGAAAAAACAACTTTTACTTGTCCGTTCGGTACATTTGCATATCGACAGATGCCCTTTGGCCTTTGTAATGCATCAGCCACTTTCCAGAGATGTATGCTGAGTATTTTTTCTGACTATGTGGAGAAGGGCATCGAAGTTTTCATGGATGACTTTACGGTATACGGTAGTTCTTTTAATGAGTGTCTTAGTAATTTAACTAATGTGCTTAATGGATGCCTAAAATTTAATCTTGTTTTGAATTATGAAAAATGTCATTTTATGGTTGATAAGGGATTAATTTTTGGACATATTGTGTCATCTAATGGAATTGCCGTTGATAAGGCCAAGACTGATATTATACGCTCACTACCTTACCCCACAACTGTGAGGGAGGTTCGTTCTTTTCTTGGCCATGCAGGTTTCTACCGAAGATTTATTAGAGATTTTTTAAAGCTAGCGCGACCGTTGTGTGAGTTGTTACAAAAAGATAAAGTATTCAACTTTAATCCTGAGTGTAAAAAATCGTTCGATGTACTCAAAGAAAAGTTGACCACGGCACCAATCGTCAAAGCACCAAATTGGGAATATGATTTTGAGCTTATGTGTGACGCATCAGATATGAGCGTTGGAGCTGTTCTTGGACAAAGAATCGGCAAAGAACCACATGTTATCGCCTATGCTTCAAGGACTCTGGACTCGGCTCAGAGAAATTACTCCACAATAGAAAAAGAATTACTTTCTATTGTTTTTGCTTTATAAAAATTTAGATCTTATTTGCTTGGAACTAAAGTGATTGTTTTTTCTGACTATGTAGCTTTGAAGTACCTTATGAGCAAAAAGGAGGTGAAGCCAAGGCTTATTTAATGGATTCTGCTTTTACAAGAATTTAATTTGGAAATTAAAGACAAGAAGAGAAGCGAGAATCTCGTAGCTAATCATTTAAGTCGCATTCCTATTTCTACAGCCGACCCGCCAATTAACGGTAAGTTCTCGGAAGAACATCTGATGTTGGCGCAGAAAGTGGTTCTATGGTTCGCAGACATGGTAAATTACTTGGTCACAGGTAAATTACCCTTAGACTTGCCTAGATCTGGAATTAATAGAATAAAGCAGGAGTCCCGATATTATATTTGGGATGATCCTTATTTATGGAAGCACTGTTCAGATCAGGTAATTAGGCGATGCGTCGCTGAGGAATAGGTAAATTCTATCCTAGACTTTTGCCATTCTTATTCATGTGGTGGTCACTTTGGACCAAAACGAACTGCCCATAAAATATTGGAATGTGGTTTCTTTTGGCCTACTATATTCCGTGGCGTTTACTTATATTGTAAATCATGTGATAAGTGTCAACGTGTAGGGAATTTAAGCCGAAGGAATGAATTACCTCAAAATCTGATTCACGTCTGTGAGATTTTTGATATGTTGGGAATCGATTACATGGGTCCCTTTACTTTTTCATTTGGAAATTTTTATATCATTCTTGCAGTTGATTATGTTTCTAAATGGGTGGAAGCTAAGGCTACCCGAAATAATGATGCTAGAACCACTGTTAATTTTTTGAAAAATTCTAGCTTTTCCAGGTTTGGCACACCACTAGCGATAATTAGCGACCGATGAACCCATTTCATCAACAAGGTAATTGACGCGCTCATGAAAAAGTCCAGAGTGACTCAAAGAATTGCCATTGCTTACCATCTGCAAACTAAAGGACAAGCGGAAGTGTCGAATCGCGAAATTAAAGCAATTCTTGAAAAAAATGTTAAATCGGATCGTAAAGATTGGAGTCTCAAGTTGACCGACACGTTGTGGGCATACCAGACGACTTATAAAGGTCCTATTGGAATGTCGTCGTATCGACTCGTTTTTGGTAAGCCATGCCATTTGCCGGTTGAATTGGAGCATCGAGCCTTTTGGGCATTTAAGCAATGTAAAATGGAGATGGAAGCAATTGGAGAAGCGCGAAAGCTACACATCCAAGAATTAGAGGAAATCTGACGAAACGCTTACGACAACGCTCAAATATTTAAAGAGAAGACGAAAGAATTCTACGATCAAAGAATATCCTTTAAATCATTTACAATTAACCAAAATGTTTTGTTATTTAATTCAAAACTTAAATTTTTTGCAGGCAAACTTCGATCGAAATGGCTCGGCCTATTTACGGTAACTCTGATTTTTCCTCATGGCGCAGTGGAGATAGAAGACAATTCTGGAGCTCGATTTAAAGTAAATAGCCAGAGGTTGAAGCCGTATTATGAGAACACTCCGGTAGGATTAGCTGAGGAGATCGAATTAGAAGAACCTACGGTTTAAAAAATCGGCTCTCAAGCTAACGACGTAAAATAAGCGTTGGATGAGAGGCAACCCATTTTTAATTTATTTTGTTTATTTCTTTTTGTTACAATTTTTCTTAATTTATTTTCTTTCTTTCTATTTTATTTTTGCATTAAATCATTTGCTATCCCTTGTTGCTAATCATATTTTGCATCGATTATGTACATGTTTTTGCAAGCATGGAGCACGTTAGCATCCCCCTTTTAATTGGTGCACTATAACCGGCCCCTATTCAAATATTAGAATCAAAATTTGAAATTTCCCTATCATAATCAGTCAAATTTTGACCCAATCTTGTTGCTTTGTGAGATTCTGTGGGCCCCACTTGTGATAAGATATTACAATCCCTTCCAAATTCAATTTTTACGTTTCCCAGACCTAAAATATTACCCTTCTCTCTCAGCCGCTTCATCAACGATCAGAATCTCCTTCAAACCTCAACCACTTTTCATTGCTTCGTTTGTTTCTTTTCCAATTGGCAATGGTGCGCACAAGAGATCAAGCCCGCTAGATCACGCCGGTGGTGGCCGCCGCCGTTTCATGGTGCCTCCAATGATCAATGTCTCGAGCAGCTCAGACTCGCTGCCACAGCCCGACTCCATGCCTCAAACAGCCGCGCACTCGCTCGCCACCCCGAGCTAACACCAACGCCGTCCGACTTTATGATGCCGCCAGAACCAAGCCTCACGGTCGACATTAATTGGGGAGTATTTTCACCCCCTCTCTCTTGCACTTTATTTTTCCATAATGGGACATTATGATTAAGTGGGGGTGGAATTAGAAATCAAATTGACTCTCACTTATGCTTTGCGATTGAAATTAAGTTGTTTCTTGATTAGAATTGTTGATGACCTTGGTTGCTAGTCTCTTGTTTGATTTATTTTATTTGCATTTCTTTGTGAATTCAATCTTGTTCTTGTTGAATTTAGGATGCATGATAGCATGGCATGACTAATTTATGTAAATTTTTCTTGGTCGTTTCATGAATTTGTTGATTGAATTGGATGCATGACTTAGTTCAATAGACCTTTCGTGTGAGTTTTGAGCCTAATGAGCATATATTTTTATTCTTGCTCTTTGTTTCAATTGAGTGTGCCAAACTAATTGATTGCGTTCTAAAACTTGTAACTCGATGCTTGTTGAGACTACACATTTTGATTATGATGCTCTAATATGATAGAGGCATTAGGATTAAACCAACTTCTCTTACCAAACAAAATAGCCTACCCTTTTATTTATTTTCCACTTAGTGAACCATTTTTGAGCTTTTAATCCTTTTCTTTGTTTACCGTATCATTAAGCCAAGCCTATTTTATTTTTGTTTTCCTTTCAATTATTTTTGTCACCCTTTTTCAGGACAAGTTGAGGTTATTCCAAAGCGAAAAAAGAGAGAAAAAAATCAGATTCGAATCAGTTCGAGAAAAAAACACCATGCAGAAAAATAAACAGTGCAGAAAAAAATCACGGTGTAGAAAAATAAATCAGTGCAGTTTGGTTCGAACAGTGCAGGAAAATACAGCGCAGAAAAATTGCAAAACCATGCAGTGCAGTTCAAATATACTGTTATGTTTGAACAGTGAAAAAAAACAGAAAAAAGGACAGTTCGAATGAAAAAAATGATTGATTTCTTCTCCTCTCTTCGAATAAATTCTTTGGAATAATTTTATTTGTCTTGACTTTTTAAACCTCATTTTCGGCCTTTTAAGTCCTAATTTTACTTGTCTAGTTACAAGCCTATGGTAATGAGTTGATTATTTTAGGCTTGAGCGATTCTCTTACCCGAAATATTTGAGCGAAATGAGTGAACCAATGTGAGGAGCTAAGTCTTGTATTCTTTGAAATTGGTAGACGATTGAAATGCCTTGGTCGATTTACACTTAATTGATTATGTCATGATTGATTGATCTTGAATTTCAACATTTACTTGATTTAGTTTACTTTAGAAATCTTGGAAATTCTTTGAAATTGGAGCTGGCAACTTAATGTTTTTAGCATGATAATTGAGAAATGCTTGAGGACAAGCATTGAATAAGTGAGGAGGAATTTTATTAGTGCTTGAATTATGCATTCTTCTATCTCTAATTACTCCTTGATCGGTTGTTTTAAGTTGCTAATGTGGGCATTTTTGTTCATTTTCCATTCAAGACAGTAGATTCCAGGAATGTTGCTTAAACTGCTGAAATTGTGCAATTTTTGATTTTCTGGATTCATGGCTGGATTAGTGGGCATGAATCTGGGCATGAAAGTCTGATTGGACGCAACGTCAGTAGCTTCTAGAAGACGCCATGTCAGCAACAACGATAACTTAGCAACCGCATATCAAATAACTTATCAGCTAGATTTTAAATTCAAACTTTGGAATTATCTTTTATAATTAATTTAAATAATTCAGGATTTATCTCTTATCTCTTTAGGGTTATTTTTAGGGTTTTAGGCTGCTATAAATACCTCATTTGGGCAAACTCAAAATCATATCTCACATTCTCATTCTTAGGTTTGTTTTTACTTTTAAAGTTTTATAAAGTTCTTTCTTTTCTTTAGTTCTTGCTTTAAGTTTTTTATCTATTTTTCTTTTATAATGCTAAGTATGATTTTTACCATAATCATACTTAGCTAAGTTTTCCATAGCCTAGGGCTAAAGCAATGACTCAATTCCAACGTGAGGATTGAAAAGCACTTAAACAATTTTGGGTATCTCTCTTAGTTTTCTAAACTTAATTTCAAAATCAAAATGATTCCAAAACCAAAGATTGGCGTTGGTTAGGATGTTGTTTTGGTTAAATGCGTGGGAGGAAGGATCGGCTATTGAAGCACATTCGACTTCCTGGGAACACACTTAGCAAAATTGTTTGCTACGAGGAAACTGAGATCGGAATCAGTTATTATTGAAACAACGTAGTCCGAGTCGGCTTACTTATTTATTTTTGATCTACAATATTGTTGTTGATTAGATCAATTTCCAAAATCGATATCAAAGATGGCACTTGGGTATTCGGTATACAAGGCACAATCACAAGGATTGATCCTTGTAGGCGAGTAACCGACGTGAACCCCGAAGTAAAAAATCCTTATTCCAATGATCGGAGGAAGCTGGGTCAAAGCAAAAGTCCGAGGCTAATCTTTACCATATTGAATCCACTTCTTAATCTTCTTTACTGTCTCTTATTATTTCTACTCAATTCCACAAATCCACACCATATTTAAATATTATTCAACTCTCTTCTCGGCTCACCGTTGAACAAACATAAATGAGGAAGTTCTCTTAGTCCATGTGGGATCGACCCTTACTTCTCTTTTACTACGTTTGAATTCCTTTATTTATTATTTGAGAATAATGAATTATTTTGACGCGAAAACGACTCGTGTCAATCAATCAAAATTGAGTATGTTATCACATTGGGCTTACAACCCTTGCTTTCCATCTCATTAACAAATTCAAGAGCTGAACCTAGACATCCTTGCTTGCAAAGTCAATGAATCAGACTGTTAAATGTAAAAAACATCAGGCTTACAGCCAATACTTAACATGATATCATACATGACTGCCCAAGCTTCTTCAAAACGTCCACTTGCCACATATCCATTTATTAGGGTGTTGAAGAGAACACCATTTGGGCTGGGAACTTTGTGTAATAATGCCCTTGCTTCATCAACTTGGCCTGTTTTACATAACCCTTGCGTTAACAGACCATAAGTAAATGCATCAGGGGGAAGCCTCAGAGAAGCATCCGATCAACCATTTTTCCTGGCTCATGGATACGGTCGAGCTTGCAAAGGCCATAGATAACATCATTAAAAGTCTGAACATCAGGAGCACAACCCATCAGAAACATTTCTTCCATAAGTTTCAACGCTTCATTAACTCTGCTGCCTTTCGACAAAGCATGTATCAAAGTATTGTAAATGACCGAATTAGGCACGCATCCATGTCTCGTCATATCCCCAAGCAGCGAGCATGCAGAATCTACTTCATTATCCATACAAAGGGCTTTCATTGCCAAACCAAATGAATGAACATCGGGAGATATACCCTTATTCAGCATGACATAAAAAAACATTCGGAGTAACTTTATGACAATTTCCAGCTACCAGAATACTTAAGACAGTATTGTAAGACCTAAATGTTGGTTCACATAAATAAACACTCTTCATATCCAATAACAATCTAGTAGTCTGACCGGGCAAACCTGCTCTTCCATAACACTTCATTATCGAAAGGAAGAGGGACCTCAAGCTAAGAGTATCTCTCATGCGTTACATAACTGTGTATTCACAGAATCTGTCCTATCTATACATCTAGCATTGAACTTAATACAAACTATGCTTCTAACAGAATTAACAATATCATCTACACTACAAACCGTTCCCCTATACAATCTGTGATTTCTTTCTCGCCAAATTAAGTAAATGTAACTGCACCAAGCAACTTTAAGAATATGGACTACTAGGAACTTGCCTTTCAATCTCGTAATTGTCCACTGCAACTCATTGCCTCATTGTTCCACCATACGCGTCACCCTGCAAAGTTCTAAAACAACTCTCAACACTTCCCTTGAAAACGGACATTCAAAGAACAGATGCTCTCTGATTTTCAATGCAGCATTGCAAAGCAGACAATCTGCAGTTTGAGTGATCCCCCAACTGCATCAATCGAGCTCTCGTGAGAAGCTTATCCAAAATGGCCATCCAAACTATTATAGAATGTTTAGGGACGCTAATAATATTTTTGACCTTCAAACATTTTAAGAAAACTTACTTTAGTTTTTATTATTTCATTTTTTATTAGATTGAATATGTTAATAGAAATAATTTAAAAAATAAAATAACAAAATTATATTTTTTATGAGATAGATATCTAAACTATATTTTAATTATTTTATCATTTTACGTATTTTTTAAAAATAAAAATAACAAAACTATTTAATTTGGTAAAATATAAAAAATTATAAAAATATGTCTGAATTATGTAAAGATTATAAATTGTAAAAGAATCGAAAAAAATCGAAAAACACAAAATAACTAACGTGCTTAATAGATTTGTTACTTCTCGTTTAATTTAAAATTTAATTATTTTCCATCTTCTTTCACTCCTGAGCAAACCCTAAGTATTCTTTCAACGCCGCAACCAATTTTTCTTTATTTTTCATTTGTTTTTTGGTAGGTGATCGATAATCAATTTTAGTATTGGTTGTCGATCATTGGAGTTTATTATTTTTTATTTTTTATATTTTTAATAAGAATTCATGTCTTTGTGATACATGTTTTCTCTATCTTTGTGGCACGCTTTTCTCTGTCTTTGTGACACGTTTTTTCTTTATTTTTGTGATTTCGTTTAATTTGTCGGTTTGGCATGATTTTATCATAGCTTAGCGGACGTTTGATGCTTGTAAAGAGATATTCAGGGCGCTAGTTTTTGATTTTGATTTTGTTGGCGATCATAGAAAGATAGATTCTCACTCGTTTATGGAAGTATTTACTTTTATTTGCACCTTTGGTTTGTATGAGATTTTGGTAGAATAGTCTCCATTGTTCTCTCTTATAGATGCGTTGTATTTGTAATGTCTTTCATGATTTTTAATGATATTCAGTTGTCATTGTAAAAAAATTAAATTTAATTATAAATAAGTGTTTAAGCTATATTTTTTATGATATAGATACCTAAAGTATTTTTGGGTTTAATTTAATGTTTAACTATAAAATAAGTGTCTTATGTTTCATTTCATAACCATTTCAAAAAAAAAACATAGGTTAAATTTTTTTCGTTGACCAATTAAAATGTGACATATGTCAAATTCATGCTAATTTTATTTATTTTTATTCAAAAATATAAAATTTTTAATTTTATAAAAAAATCTTCAAATCTTTAACTTCTAAAAAACAAAATCCCTAAATTCCTAACCACAAATCCCTAAATTAATCTCATCGGACCGCCAATTTAGCCACTACCGTCCACCTCTTCTTTCTTCAATCTCCACACAATCAATAACTCTAACATTACATCGTCAAAAATTGACGAATGAGCGGTCAAATGAACCATGAACGTTGCACGTGAAATCTTCAATTGAACAACGAATGAATGAACGGCAAACTAAATTTTCTGACTTGTTGTGATGAGAGAAAGAGACCTCACTGCTATAACAGCGGCTTGATATTCGATAATGGTAGAGAAAATTTAAAGAATTGATGTTTTTTAAAGAACATAAATTTTTTAGGGTTTTTTGAAATGATTAATGATTTTTTAAACAAAAAATTAGAAAAATGTGATGGGTCGTACAATGAATGTTAATTTTTTTAACAACTATGAACAGAAATCCTTATTTAAAGATAAAAGGATGACGAGGCTTGTTTTTTTTTCCCTCTCAATGGGGTGCGGTATTGAATGGGCTTCGTAGAATTTCGTACACTTGTTCATTATGGGTTAGCTGTCGCACAAGGAAAGAGGACGTCATTGTGTTGAAAGAAGAGGTTAGCAGCAAGTGTGGTAGGTGAGTTGCATCCTTTACCACGAAAAGGTCATCCTAAATTTTTCATGTTCAAATTTCTGTCCTACTTTAAAATTAAATATGTGACCTCACTACTATCATACAACACTCAAAGGTTACCTGCGAAGATATAACCATTCCAATCATAATATAGTATGAACCACAATAACAACATTCACAATTTAAATAAACATTGAACAATTAATTTAAGGATTTTTGAAGACATGATTATTCAAATTCACGGGATTAAAATAAAACAATTCACCAACACTGGGGCCACTTACTACTTAGAATTGACTACTATATTTTACCTAATTTTTAAGAGTAAATTATATAAATTATTACTGTTAAATTTTAGACGGCGTTCATTTATCGACGAACAAAACTTTTCCAAGATTAGAACGATGAAAAGTTTCATCAGCACGAGAGAAATAATATATTGAAAAATAAGCTTGAGAGAGATCAGTGAGAGAGAAATATTTTTTTTGTCCAATTCATAGACTTTGATGCACTTTCTGGCGAAATGAAGGGCAGATTCAGACCTAGTAGTCGAGACGAAGTGACTTGTGAAATTTAAGATAGAACAACCACCATCTATGATAGTGAACTGTGGACGACGTCCACATCATAACTCTGTCAAAAAACTAATGAATGAGTGACAAAAAACGTTTAATGTCTATACCTTAGCGAGTAAATTAAATGTTTTAAAACTCCAATAACTAAAATAAAGCTTGGTAGTAAAATTAAGCGATAATTTACATACTTTGTCCGATTCATAATCGGTTAGCATTGCGTTACTCAATCCAAAGAAAATCCAAAACTCGGGCCAACCAGACCAGCAAAAAAATAAAAGGCTTAAATGAAAAATAGGCGTCTAAAGTATACTTTTTTTGAACTTTAGGTGCTTAAAGTATTTTTTTGTAAAAATAGGTAGTTTCAAAAATTATAATTTTAGGTGCCCAAAATAAAATTTTAAACACCTATTTCTACAAAAAAAAATATTTTAGACAAATAAAATAAAAAAAAGAGACACCTATTTTTCATTTAAGCCAAAAACAAAAGAGCTTGCTTTATTTTCGCAATACTCTAACTCATCAGTTCTTTCTCCAACTCTGGCCAACAATGGAGGCCAACCAAGATCGGCATGAATTCATCTTTCAGTCCAAATCACCTCCCTCTGCATACTTACTGCTTTGAGAACGTTTCCGACTTTAAAGATCGTCCTTGCTTGATCAACGCTCCTACTGGCCGGATATATACTTATGCCGAAGTCCACCTCACTTCTCTTAAAGTGGCCGCCGGTCTCAACAAATTCGGCATCCAACAGGGAGATGTCATATTGCTTTTGCTTCAAAACTCTCCCGAATTCGTCTTTGCTTTCCTTGGTGCATCGTTCCGTGGAGCCATCACTACTACCGCCAAGCAGTTTACGCAGAGAAAGTGAAGAGTTTCGCTAAAGAGAACGACATCAAGATCATAACGATAGATACGACACCGGAGGGATGTTTTCATTTCTCGGAGTTGACTGAGGTAGACAAGGATGAAAACCCAGCCGTCAAGATCAATCCTGACGATGTAGTGGCCCTCCCCTTCTCATCTGGAACAACGGGGTTACCAAAAGGGGTGATGTTGACTCATAAAGGTCTGGTAACGAGCGTCGCCCAACATGTTGGTGGAGAGAATCCCAACATTTATTTCCATGAGAGAGATGTGATTCTCTGCGTGCTGCCTTTATTCCACATATATTCACTCAATTGCGTCGTTGCTTTGCTCATTGAGAGCAGGGGCTGCAATCTTGATTATGCAAAAGTTTGAGATCCTTACGTTAATGGAGCTTGTGCAGAAATACAGGGTAACCATCGCTCCTTTCGTTCCGCCAATTGTTTTGGCCATCGCCAAGTCTCCAGACGTCGATAAATATTACCTTTCGTCTATCCGAATGGTGATTTCGGGCGCTGCTCCGATGGGAAAGAAGCTAGAGGATGCTGTTAGAGCCAGGCTTCCAAACGCTAAACTGGGACAGGTAACATAAACATTACTTGGCAAAGATTTTGAGAGTTCTAGATTTTCATATGCAACGCCAAACCCATTAGTAAAGAAATATTATTACAAGGCCTTATAAAGGCCCTCTAAAAGTACTCTAGATGTATGATAAAAAAAGTATTCTAGATGGAGTGACATAGTTAGAAGTGAGCATTAAATGGAGTCGAATAATTTTTTTTTAATTAATCGAATTGATAAGTCATATTTTATAACTCAAATTTTATTTGAATTTTTTTTCTAGTCTAGTTGTTCGAGTTTGTATTTAAATTTAATTGTAGATATTTACAATGTTATGATACTAATTGATTTCAGTTTAAATGACTTTCTACAACCATACACGATATACTTATATATTTTTTCATATGCGATATATATATATTAGGCAGAGTCGAGGAACTCAACTCGAACTTAAAAGCAAATGCACTAATTACTAAAAATTTTAAGTTATTCATTGTTCCATTTTCGAGTTATTTTTAGTCGAGACTAACTGCAATGTTAATGTGACTGAGTGCAGGGCTATGGGATGACTGAGGCAGTGCTAGCACTGAACTTAGCTTTTGCGAAAGAGCCGTGGGTGACAAAATCTGGTGCATGTGGCACAGTCGTAAGGAATGCAGAAATGAAGATTGTGGATCCTGAAACTGGGACGTCTCTTCCGCGAAATCAGTCCGGGGAAATTTGCATTCGGGGTAGTCAGATCATGAAAGGTATACTATTTATAACTCAAATAATGCCAAACCTGACCTCTATTAGTCTAAATAGATACTATATTTGTTGGTTAAAATAATATACCCTTGAATCTTTTAACTTGTCATTGAATAAGAGGACAAAAATCCTCTATTCTTTTTCTATGTATTTTTTATGTTTTAGCATTAAAAATTTAAACTTTAAGTCTTAATAATAAATTTTAAATCTTAAACCATAAACCCTAATACTTAAAAATACACCCAACCCCTAATTTCCTAAACTCTAACTCTAAATTTTAACTTTAAACCCTAAACCTAGTTTATAGTACGGGGCATATATAAAGATACCGAAAATGGGCAGAAAATTTCTATTCCCCATTAATCTTAAATTCATACTTGAATTGGATTGAATGGATGCCAATTACCCATTGTTGGATCCGAAACTTGTTCATAACTTTTTTTTATTTGTATTTTCTGTAATCATGACTATTTGATAAGTACAAAAATTTTATTAAAAAGTACCATCCAAATTCTCTTATTCAAATAAAAAATATGTATTTCCATTACCGATTGTGTTGCACTAGAATTGATTATCAAACATTATCTATCTCCAAATTTAAACACATGGTTAATTGTAAAACATTGATCGTACTTAGGTTATCTTAATGATCTGCAAGCTACAAAGAGAACAATAGACAAAGATGGATGGTTGCACACCGGCGATATTGGCTACATAGACGGAGATAATGAGCTTTTCATTGTTGATCGACTGAAGGAATTAATCAAATACAAAGGCTTTCAGGTGGCACCTGCTGAGCTCGAAGCAATGTTGATTTCTCATCCCAACATCTCTGATGCTGCTGTTGTACCGTAAGTCTCCCTCTCGACATAACCCCATGTTTAAACAGCACTAACAAACCACAAATTTGATTCAAATATATGTATGTATTTCAGTATGAAGGATGAAGCAGCAGGAGAGGTTCCTGTTGCATTCATTGTGAGATCGAATGACTCCAAAATCACTGAGGATGAAATCAAGCAATTCATTTCAAAACAGGTAATGTCCAAAGTTGTTCGTAACGTTAAATCGAGTAATCAATTATCTGGATAGCTTAGACGGATAGAAAATTGATCTAACTGTAATATTTACGGCACCCGTGGTTTGATTTATTATTGCATAGGTTGTGTTTTACAAGAGGCTAGCCCGGGTTCTCTTCGTGGATGTCATCCCTATAGCTCCCTCAGGCAAGATTTTGCGGAAAGATATACGAGCAAAGCTTGCTGCAGGTGTACCTAACTAGCCCAAATGGAACATGTATTGTCTACATACCACGTAGAAAATGCTATCAACAGATGTTGAATTGTTTCTTTTTCCTGCATAAACTTGGGAATAAAAGATACAAATAATGTGTTTGAGTGCCAAGGAATTGAATTGGTTACTTTTGGGAAACCAAGAATTGAGGAGAAGAGGAAACTTTACACTATTGGGGACTAACGAAAAATGTTTGTATTTGTTTATGTATATGATTCTGTGGTCAAATTTGAAAGAAAAAAAACATAGGTTTATTGTTTGGAAAAGTAGAAACTAACATTTGTTGTGGTTTATATCTTTCTTTTCTATTATTCAATTGGTAGTTCGACCTTTGCTTTGTTACTTGTGCTTGTGAGCTGTGGGGGAAATCTATCGGGCCCATAAATTGGGGAGCAATGAGTCCTATAAACTTTAAGATTCTAATTACTAACATAGACTCCTTGAAAATGGTTTTCTCCTCCGTTTTTGCGAACAACATCCCTCCTTCAATCCATAGGAAACGGTTTCAGCAAATCTTTCTCCACCATGGAAACGTAATGGATACTTTTATTTCACAAATAAAGAGCACAAGTGGTATAATTCAAGAGAAAAACTCCAATACACAGTCTATGTAAACTTTAGTTTACACAGATTGTTTAGTTTTAGGGGTTATGGGTTTAGTTTAGGGTTTAAAGTTTAGGGGTTTGGGTTGTAGGGTTTAGAATTTAAGGTTAGTGTTTAGAATTTAGGGTATAGGGTTTGGGGTTTAGTTTTTTAGGGTTTAGGTTTAATTTTGATTTATAGTAGAAATAAGCATGCTTGTGTAAAATTTATTTTACACAGCCTCTGTATCAAATTTAAACTCATAATTCAATACATGGTAGTATCTTAGTCAAACTATAATTTTAGATAAATTCACGCTGTCATGCACACCTGTAATGTAACACCCTAAACCGGGCTTAGAAAAGTTATCACTATCTAAGTGACTAACTAATTGAATTAGGTGTTAGTCAAATTAAAAGAATTGGAAATTAAGTGAGGGAAGAACGTTAGCTAACATAATTAAAGGGTTAAAATGTTACAACTAACAAGTTAGAGAGCCAAATTAAGAGGAGCAAAATAAAACAAGAATTAAACAAAGAATTTGCATGGTAATTAGACCATTTAGTGATAGTGGAATACATGTGGCAAGGTTTAATTGCCATTTAGTGATAGTGAAAAATATGTGGCAAGGTTATTATACATGTGGCAAAAGGAGATGTAATGGCCGGCCATACTTGATCAAAGAAAGAGAAAAACCAATTTGAATTATCCTCTTCCTTCCTTCACCTCCATAGTCGATCTTGAGAGAAAAGAGTAAGAGAGAGTGGTTTTGTTGATCAAACTAGCTTAATTGAATGAGTTAGTTGAATAGCTTCTTGTTAGGAAGGTAAATACTTGATTTCTTACTTGAATTCCATGTTTAAATCTTGAATTTTGATGTTATTGTTGCTTGATTTGATTAGGATGGAAGATATGAATGTTATTGTGATGTTAGCTCTAAGATTCTTGAAATATTGAGTGTTGTTGATTAAATTGCTATGTATATGTGAATGGTTGCTGGAAACTTGAATGTTCATGCTGGAATTTTTGCTGAAAATTGCTATGATTGCTGGAAAATTTGATGCCAAATTAGTATGATTGAATGTAACAATGAATGAAACTGTTTTGCTAGTTGAAATGTGTAAACTTGCTTGGTTGTACTTAATGTCCTGTTTTGATCATGTTTCTAGGTGAATTGGACTGATCTAGACATGTAAGAATATGTATATAAGTTGAATTATAATGTTAGAATCATTGCTTGAATGAATATGAAGCTAGAAACACCAACTAGTGTAATCTGCTCAGAATGCTCTGTTTTGGGCAGTAACTTTGAAAAATCACTAAAAAAATGTATAAATGGAATTTAAGGCTGAAAATTTAATGGATAGTACCTTAATATGTTTAAATTCATTAGGAGAAAACGGAATTGAATTTGGGATTGTATAATGGATTGTAGAAATGAAACACTAAGGACAGTGCAAACTGTCCAGTGTTGTAATTACCCTATCTTTAAGTAAAAAACTGTACTAATTGGTAAAGAATTAAAATGCAAGGCCTATATGGTTAGAAATAAAATTAAGTTAGCTTTCCAACGGTGTAAACCAATTGAAATTCTGACGTACAGAATGAAAGATATGTATGTTTTAGTAGACAGTGCGCATTCTGCCTGGCAGTAACAACAACCTTGATGTTTTGAATTGAATGTTGAATGAATTATGTATTGTTGCCTTGTTTTAAATAAATGAATGTGCTTGTATTGATCATGATTTACTTGTATGAAATGTTAGAACGAGAAGGGAACATTGGAGAAGGGTCTAAGGAGGAGCATTTGAAAGCTAGAAACAAAGAAGTTTGGATCCAAGACTAGCTGAGCTTGGAGTATTGTGAGTGTAGTTTAATATAGGGTTAGGACTTAGATCCTAACCAAAGATGCATGTATACTTCTTGTTATTGATGCCATGTTAATATGTTTGATTTAAGTTTGGTTGTGATGATAAAATGGGAGAATGGTTTAAGCTAAAACTTGAAATAATAATATGTATGATGTTAAATTACCTAGGAAGAAATGTGAAAACAAATACTTGAGCCTTGATGCCTTGACTTCGATCCATTCGAATGAATGCTTAATGTATCTCTATGATTTGAATACTTGTTAACATGATATAAATCATGAATTGAAGATTCTGCTTGATGTCTAAGAGATGGCATATGTTAATTGCTTGCTTGAATGATAAGATTAAATTTCAAAGTGTAAAGCTAAGGCTCAATTGGCCTAAGGGTTGTATATATAAGTATGATCTTGTAATGTATCACTTGAATTAATCCTTGAATAAGCTATTGCTTGACTTGAACA
This sequence comes from Hibiscus mutabilis, assembly GCA_019671005.1. Lineage (NCBI taxonomy): Eukaryota > Viridiplantae > Streptophyta > Magnoliopsida > Malvales > Malvaceae > Hibiscus > Hibiscus mutabilis. The sequence goes on along the minus strand of CM033752.1, from coordinate 53,596,658 downwards.
TGTAATACTTGAATAAGTGATTCATAATTGAACAAAGCCTTGGTTGTTAGTGGTCATAGGTAGAAGGACATGCCTTAGAGTCTAGAGCTCATTGTGTCAGGGTGGACTACGGTCCAGGGCTAAGGCCCCTAATTGGCGACATACGGGGGGTACGTATGTGTGGTCTTTGGCAACAACATGAGGGTTGACCAGTGCTACGGAACATCTTGTGGCGACAGTTGGTTGGAGACTCGATTACCTGGACAACTAAATACCAAGGGCATAAACTAAAGAAAGAAAATAAGAAATAATTAAAGAAAAAGCTTATTGATACATTGAATTACTTGATGCAATGAAAATCTTGATACTTGACTTGTTTGATTCTTGAAATACATGAAACTTGAAATTACTAATGCTTGATTTTCTTGCTACTCGAATTGCTACTTGAATGTCTTGCTTGAATGGATATGTTACAACAATTGAATGATAAATATATATAAGTTTAGTTTGACTTCTACAAACCATGACTAGGTTCAAATTTAACTAATTGATACATGTCTTGTAAATTGGTTAGATCTAGTTACTACCTCACTAAGTACATTCTTGTACTTATCACTCTCGTTTCTATTCTTCCCAACCACAGGTTAAGGATTCGAACGTTGCTTGATCCTGAAGCCTGGATTCTTGAGCTGGAAGCAAGACACAAGCATAGCTGAAGTATGGACATACTTGTTTTGTACTCCCCTAGTTGGTGGCACTTAGTTATATATATTGTCTAGTGCATGCGTTTTGAACACTTGAACTTGTATATGTATATATGTCTTGAATGGGCCTACTATTTTGTGAACTTGGTTACTAATATGAATTAAGTAATGAACTAAAATTTCCTGTATTGTAAGTATTTGCTGCGCATATGGTTATGTAAATAATGAATGTCCAAAGTGATCATCTAGCTTTGTACTATTCGAATAGCTTGTGAAAGAAATGATAATCTTGTATTGCTTGTTAGTAACGCTCCCAAACCGGTTTCCTGCCAACCCAGGTAGGGGGTGTTACATGTAAACTAGGTTGCTTCAAACCCAAATCACATAAGAGGAAGAACATGTTATCTTTTGCCACCGGTACGGCTAAATATGTAACACTCTTAACGTATACTCGTAAATCGAATATACATTAAAGATGTTACAGAGTCGTTTAAAGAAATCTCGACTTATAAATTTATTTTTACAAGTATTTACAAATTTTAGTTTATAAATCTAACCCTTTCTCGGTTTTCTTAAAACACAACCTATGTGCAGTTAGCTAGTTTCAACCCTGAATTAATTATTTTAAAACATATTTGGCAATTATTAAAAACAATAGTTCAATTCAGGGTGAAAACTAGATTCGCTATCTAGGCCATTTCTTGACTTTAAAATCTTTACACGATTACCGATTATTCTTATTAGCAAAGTAATTATCCTTTCTTCCATAGCTTTATTCTGTTACAATGCTAATGCCCTATTTTGCTTTATCCATATACGATTCGTCATCAAAACTGATTACTTATCTATCATTTAGTCTAATTTAATGCATCATACTCTACTAGCAATTAAATAATTACATGCCCATTAGAGATTATCATAAGCTAGAATATCTTACTAATGTTTTGCAGATTGAAGCTTGATCAACATGCTCGACTCCTCTTCAAATCTTCCATCTTAATCTATGTGTGAAACAAACACACGCTAAGTACGGACTTAGTGAGGCAATTAAACTTATTTATTTACACATGAAATGATGTTATATAATACTTCATATAAGAATGCATTTCATATTTCTCTACGACAAGGCAAGTATATCACAATGCACATGTATCATGTATCATAGCTATCATATAAATCATATTATCATTGCATAATATATTCTCTATCATAGACATGCTTTCATCATGTAATCATTTACGTAACATGTGTTCTATCATATAGCATGTAATATTTCTATCATGTATCATGTAACATTCTATCATATATCAATAACATTTCTATCTCGTATGTCATGTACTTCTCAGACATGTAACATGTAACTTCTTTTTCAAGTATCATGAAATCATGTAACATATGTATCATATATCATGTAACTTCTATATCATGTTTCATGTAACATCTGTATCATGTACCATCTCTGTCATATGAATCATGTATCGTCATGCAGTCATTTGCATGTTCATGCAGTCATTTGCATGTTCATGATCTACCATGTAATCATCTTGTTATTATTATCATCGTGTCTGGCTAGAGGCCCATGGAAACCCCATAACCTATATGCACCGTAGTGCTTTGTAGAGTACGTACTCGGGAGGACGCTCTTTGCTTGCTTCTTATATTAAAACACCTCGTTAGTGCATTTTGCACTATGGGCTTGGATCCCCAGGGTGTATCTTGTTTCATTTTAATCTTGTTATTGTTCATATTCCTTGTATAGACATACATTGCCATTATGCATAATGCATCATCATTTATGCAAACAATAATTCGTACCTGATATTCCATCAAGCTTGCCATGTCGAGCATTGTATCATATCATGTATTATAAAGAAATGCAATGTCAATTTTAATGTAATGCAAACATTTAGAAATGCACTCACCTGGGCCATTTATTAATATGCCTCACTAAGCTTTATTGATCATTTCCTTTTATAGTACCTCAAATCTTCTTTTGATTCGGATCCAACTTCTTTTATCACATGAATATAAATAAACATTTGTTAGATTCACTTCTAACAATATTTCAATTAAGCTATTTAATCATTCAACATAAAAATTTTCCATAAATTTCCTTTCTTCCTTATACTGTCAAAACCTCATTTTCGTTCTTAATAACCATTTTGAGCTTCAAATAATTCTTCTGAACTTGATAACCAACATTAGATACAAAATATCTAAATTTTCATTTTCGAGCAGCTTTGTACAACCTTCAAAGAAATATTTCTATAAAATAATCTACAACTCAAAATTTGATTCCGTTTGCTCTAAAATAATCTAGATTCAATAAGCTCTTCAACCATATAAATTAATAGCTCAAATTCAACTTGTACGATTTATGGTGAATTTTCAAAGTCAACTTCCAGGAATAAATTCGAAGCAGACTGCTAAACTGTTTTTCTGACCTTTTATCACTTAAAAATTCATATATTTTTACTCGGAACTTGAAATCAGTTTCCTTTGTTGGAAACAAAACTAGACGAACACATCTTTATATCGGTATAAAATTCACCTTCTAACCATTTTTGTGGAATTTATGGTGAATTTCCAAAGTTACTGCCAAATCCAGTTTTTACACAGTTTCATAAATAATTTCAAACATTATACTAATTTCTCTTTACTTTGTTATTTGTCAATTTAGTCCCATTATTTACTTTAAATCATCAACTTATCACCTTCTTCATCAAATAATTATTCACAATAGTTTCCCTTAATTTTCCTTCTTAACCGAAATAGCCACTAAAATGCAAAGATAAGGATTCTAGCTTCTTAACTTTGCAATTTAGTCCTTAAATCAACATTACTATCTTAATTCCATCATTATAACTAAAAATCAGATTTAATCGTTCTCTAAAACTTCATTTCCGAGTTGGTCACTTAATATTGACAATTTGTCAAAATGGTCACTAACTCGATTTAACATCGGTTTTGCATTCTAACTTCAATTTTATATCTTCAACATCCCTAATAACATAAATACACACCAATTCCATAAAAATCAGATTTAGTCATTCAACTTTTAAACTTGCTGAATTGGTCCCTAAACATTTAAATTATGGTTTTGCTTCCAAATAACAAATCAAGCTTACTAGATCATTTATCCAACATCACAAACCCTAAATCAAACTTGAATCCATAAACCCTAATCATCTTCATAATAATCAAAACATGTAGAGTTTAAATCCCAACTCAATAACATGATTTTAACATCACAAAAGCTTGATTTCAACTTGAATTTCAACATGGAATCATAAAATCTCAAAACCCCTAATTGAGTCCATAAACCCTAATTTCTTCTCATACAAGATTCTCATCAATCAAGAATGTTTTCCACAAATTATTTACACCAAAAGACAGAGCTTGATGAGTAGAAAAACTTTTTAGTTCGAAAGATTACCTGAAAATCGAGTTTGGGGCTTGAATCGAACTTGGAAAATTTTTCTCAATTTTTCTTTCTTTCTCCCCCTCATATTTCGAAATTTGAAGATGAAGAATGGTCTTCATCTTTTTATTTTCATCCAATTTGGCTACTTGTCTTGTATAAATGAATTTTAAATTCATTTAAATACTGAAATTACTAAAATGCCCTTTTCATTGAATGACCAAGATTTAATCTCATCAAAACTCAATGGCCAAGATCAAATCCATGTGTAATTGGCCTTTAAAAATTGCCTTTAAAGTTTCAAAATATTTCAAAAATGTCATCCATGGCAAATGTCCAATTTGTACTCCAACTAGTCTTTATTTACAACAAGTCTTGAAAATTGCCACTCCATTAAAATTGAACCAAATTGGTTCCAATCCAACCGGCCATGTCCCAAAATATCTTAGATTTTTATTTATGGCATTTATTCAATCCAAATATTCGAATTTCACTCAATACGATTTTCAAATTTTCTTCCTACGAACTTTAAAGCTTTATAACCATTAATATAAGCTTCGTACGAAAAATCTGGGTAACACGAAAGTGTCACTCTTGGGGGTGAACTATTCATTTACGGGGTTAACTTACATAACTTTTTGAAATTACACTTTGGTCCTTGAACTTTCCCAAAGTTTATACTTTGGTTACAAAACTTTCAAAATTTTCATTTTGGTCACCGAACTTCAATTCTCATTTCAATTTTCCTCAGGTTTTACCAACTTTGAAAGTACCCAATACAACTCACTATCTATCACATGATACTATTTCCTTTCATAAAGACTTAGAATGAATTTTCTTAACTCAGTCTAGTATTCCGATAATTATTGAAAATCTTCATAGCATAAGGCTTCTCGTAGAAATCCTTTATTTGAAATCCATACGAATATTTTCTACTTTTACTGAGTCCAAAATATCGATCAGAAGCATTTTTATGTGACCTTCCCAAAGGTCACCCATCTCTGTATTTCTCTAGCCTGAGCACGCTTAACAATTTTAGTCGATCCAAATTTGGTACCTTTTTCTGCATCTTAATTCTTAAAACCGATATCAAGGTACTTATTTCGATCCGATTCACTCTTCTACTGAATAAAATTACTTGTTGGAGAAATTTACACTTTAATCCCCCAAACTTTTTCAAGGTTTATACTTTAACCCCCTAAACTTTCAAAATTTACAATTTAATCACTAGCCAAAATTCGAGATATTACAAAATAAGTTTAATGAACGATAATTTATTTAATATATAGAATGTGCAAAAATTTAAACTGGTAACCTTATATTTGATTATTATTTTGTTTTTGTGTTATATACAACTCAAAGTGGGCTTGAGGAGTAACTTATGATTTGGGCTTCAAGTGATGAGTTTGGTGGGGGAATAAAGCCTGAAGAAGTTGAATGAGGAGAAGGAAGCGATGAAAATCATTGCCAGACTTGCAACGAAGCCGCAGAGCAGCGACCCTCCGATTTGGACGCAGAATCGAGTGTATTTATCGCACCACTTGAGCCATTGGAAGTTCTCTTCTCCCGTTGCTACTAATAGTGCATGCTCCGTTGCCGCTAAGTTCCCTGCAAACACTACGTACACTGCTGCCTGACAAAGCAATTCAAATGATACGAAATTAAATATTAATTTAGTTGATATTATGATACAAAGAAATAAAGTTCAATGGTATATTAGAAGATGTTATTTGGGAGAGTTGTCTCGTAATGGATTTTTGAAGTACCTAATTCAGATTAGTCTCAGATACTTTGGGTGATAAAAAATTGAGTAAAAGATATACCTGATCCAAAATAAAACGAAGCCATGCTAGATATGTGGAAGATTGCAGTGAGCTTCCTTTGCACCAAGCTGGGAACGAAGAACAACTTAGTTGAAGTAGGTTATAAGCAGCAGCCAATTAAGTGATATACACTGTCAAAAATTAAATTAGACTCAAGAGACATATGTAAATGATGAAAATCTTACACGAGAGCACGTAAATCCTTGAAGGAAGCTTTCTTTTCAATGTAGAAGATGACCTTTGTTTGAGAGTCGAAGCCAACTAAACAAGCAGTCAAAACCAACATTGATATCGCACTAAACCTGAGCAGGGCTTCCATTTTCTGAATCCCCAACTCCATCCCCCCTCTTTCTCTACTTCAATCCATCCTCCTACTTTCTGCCTCTTTATATACAATGAAAAATGCGAAGCATTAAAAAAATAGGAGAAAAGAAAATTCAAAATAATTCAATAAATTCAACTCTTCATGTTTAAAAAATTCATTAGTTTGTTTATATAATCTGTCACTTGCCCAATAAGAAGTGATTATATTTTTTGAACCATCATGTCTGTCGGTTATCGAGCTAATGAACAATAGCATGGAGTGAGGCAAGTGGTCAGAGGGTGCGTCAAGAAGATGCAAAAGTCGAATTTATTAAATATGAAAGATTATATTTATTGAATATTTTTTTAATTATGATCAATTTGATATTATATAAATTTTGAGTATTAAGATTGTTATTATATTTGGAGGAGACATTCGTATCTCTGAAAATTTCAAACTCTCACATAGTTTATATTTGGTTTTTTTGGTCCGAACAAACACCTAATGTTTCATTTTTGTTCAAATTTCACCCTCGTTAGAAGGAAACCATTAGTCAACTAACGGTCAACGCCTGAGGCTGACGTGGCATGTCTGCATGGCATGGGGCGTTGACGTGGCACTTTGCTAACGTGGCATCGTGATTTTTTGTAAAAAAAAAGTTAGTTATTTTTATATTAATTTCTAACCAATCAGACGCTGCCACGTGGCACCATCATATGAAATAAGCAAAATTCAATAGGTGTGCATTGGGGGATTCAAACCTGGGCCACAAGGTTGAATAACTCAACACACAACAACCAAGCCAACCTACTATATTATTATTTTTCCACCACTTATTTTATTTATTCATTACTTTATTTGTTTGAAAGTGAAGAAATACTCATTAAATTATTCACTAATTTTTCCTAAAACTTTAAACCCTAAAAAACTAAAACCTAAACATAAAATCCTAAACCCTAAAACTCAAAACACTAAAAACCTAAATCCATAAACTTGAAACCCTAAACCCTAAAATTGAAACCTTAAACATATAAAACCCTAGACCCTAAAACTCAAAACACTAGAAGTATAAATACATAAACCCTAAACCCTAAAATTTAAGCCTTAAACATGTAAAACCTAAAACCCTAAAACCATAACCCTAAACTCCTAAAAACATAAACCCTAAACACTAGATGCTAAACCCTAAAACTTCAAAACACTAAAAACCTAAATACATAAACCTAAAACCCTAAACCCTAAATTTGAAACCTTAAACATATACAACCCTCAACCCTAAAACCAAAACCTTAAACATGTAAAACCCTAAAACCATAAACCATACAGGTGAAACCCTAAACCTTAGTATTTTACATGTTTAGGGTTTTGGTTTTAGGGATTTTGGTTTAGGGCTTTAGTATTTTGATTTTTAGGGTTTTAGGTTTTATGATTTTGTGTTCAGGGTTTATGGTTTAGGATCTAAGGTTTAGGGTTTAAGTGTTTTGATTTATAGGATTTTGGGTTTTAGGTTTTAGGATTTAAGATTTGATGTTTTAGGTTTTGATTTTTAGGGTTTATGATTTAGGATTTGAGGTTTTATGTTTTATTTTTATGGTTTAGGGTTTTATGTTTAGGGTTTCAAGTTTAGGGTTTATGGTATATGGTTTAGGGTTTATGGGTTTACATGTTTAAGGTTTTGGTTTTAGGGTTTTGATTTTATGGGTTTAGGTTTTTAGTGTTTTGAGTTTTAAGGTTTAGGTTTTTATGTTTAGGTTTTAGTTTTTAGGGTTTAAGGTTTTAGGTTTTAGGATATATTAGTGAATAATTTAATGAGTATTTCTTCACTTTCAAACAAATAAAGTAATGAATAAATAAACAAGTGGTGGAAAAATATCAATATAGTAGGTTGATTTGGTGGTTGTGTGTTGAGTTATTCAACCTCATGGTCTAGGTCCAAATCCCCCTATGCACACCTATTGAATTTTGCTTCTTTCTTATGCCTTAGAACTAGCATCATCTAAAATGAGGCCACGTGTTATCATATGATGGTGTCACGTGGCAGCGTCTGATTAGTTAGAAATTAATATAAAAATAATTATTTTTTTAAATCACGATGCGACGTCAGCACCCCATGCCATGCATACATGCCACGTCAGCCTCAGGCGTTGACCGTTAGTTGACTAACGGTTTCCTTCAAACGAGGGTAAAATTTGAAAAAAAAAAAAACCGTTATGTGTTTGTTCGGACTAAAAAAAAAATAAGAGTTAAAGGGACTACAAAGTCAAATATTGAGGCTACTTTTGACTTTATTCCTTTATATTTTGCTAGCTATTGATCGCTAGAGAATCGTATTGGAAGATTCACGCTTGTCCTAAATTCCCAACCTTTCTAGCTATGGGAAATTGCCACGAGCATTTGGGTACTTTTGTTAGGTCGGATGCGAAAGTTTGCGATAAGAATTAAAATAATTAAGTCACGTCAGAAAGATATTTAATAATTCCAAGTAAAATTTTGATTTCAAGTTTAGTAAATAAAATAAATTACTGTTGAGAAAATTATTCTTTATTTGAGTCTTTTTTTTTGGTTAAAAGAAAAATAGAAAAGAACAGAAATAAAAGCAGTCTCCTCATGCAGAAGGTGGAGTAGGGAACTGGACCATCTCCAACCCTCTAGTGCTAACAAGCTTCGCTAATTGATCCGCAATTTTATTACCAGCTCTCGGAGTATCCTGGAAAAAGATAATGTGACATATAATTGATATTTAATTATCTTTTAATTAAATTATATAATTGATTTTTGGTTGTTATTTTGTCTTTGTAGTTGCTTTATTTATTGATTTTTTTAATAAAACACTCGTTGGTCACTGGTTCAAAAAAAATTAAATCATATAATTGACTTACTAACCACGGACTAATAATCAGACTTTTAATCAACTACCATTTAAAATCCATGTACAATCCAGTGATAGGAGAGTGAATTTAGATGGGCCCACTAATTATGGAGTTAATGAGACCTGTCCCTCCAGTTACTTGGAAAATTATTAGACGAGTTTGATTCACCACGTCATTTATAATTTTATCTAATAATATTTTTTATGTCATTTTTTAAGCTAAATTTCCATCTCTTTCTTACATGTAATTAAATAGTAGGTAATTACTTGAAAGTTACACTTAAATAAGTAAATATTATTGAATGAACTATAAATAACGTGGTGAACCAGATCCCTCTAATAATTTCTCGGTTAGTTGGAATATCCAACTGCATCAATAAATACAGTTGTTTGTTCTCATTATATGCCTTCTAAAATCAAACTACTGTTATATGCGTTCTTTTTATATAAAACTCTACAAATCTTTTTCGGTTGTTTGTTTTCTATTTCTGAAGGATTTGTGATTGTAAATGATGTGTAGGGTTCTTGAAGCACCAAAGAAACGTTGCGTTTAAATATTTATTTTCGTTTCGGATGAGAAGTTAGGGTTTACAATTTTGGTACATTGTTTTTTTATATAGGAAATTGCAGGGACTGGAGGTTTGACTTTTAGGTTTTGTTTTGGGTTGATTGTATAAACGGGAAAGATATATGGGGGTTAGGCTTTAGAGAATAACGTGTATGCTGTGTGTGGGAAAATATTGAATGGAAAGGGACTGAAAATGTGTGGATGTCTGGAGAGGATTGGTTGGAGAATGGCAACTGCTGGGTCTGTTTCAGGGAAGCCTAGTTACTGGCAGAGGAATGGCACTGCGGATTTTGGTGGTTGAATTTCCTTTCACAGATTGAGTCTTTAGATTTTGTTGTAAAACACAAACATCTAAATTAATTTAGCCTAGAGGTTGATTCTTTGGATTTCTTTTTATAGTTCCTGAGTTCAAACTTTGTACGAGGCGAGGCAATGATTGTTTCTTAGTTTTTTAACCAAAATGATACGTGTCATCATTTGACTGACTGATTGATTTTATTTAATTAAACTAAAAATATGACCAAATTGATATAATAGGTAATTAATAGGGAGTAATTGCATAATTATATAAATTTTTGTTAACTACCATGTTATTCTCCATTAAATTTTTAACGGTTGGTGGTCAAAATAAAAATACTTTAAAAGTTTATTGGTCTGATTGACAAATTGTTTAGTTAGATGGTCAAATTAGGAACAACCCTGCAATTGAGTGGTCATCGAGATAGTTTATCCTTAAAAATATTAAGTTGGGCTTGAGGTAGGCTTGGCCAGACCCACCCACCCACCTACATCACTCATTATTTGATTTAAAAAATAATTTATATTAATATATATAAAATTTAAATTATATTCACTCCGATAACAGATCAACCAGCTCATAGACAATGACAGATTTTGATAGCACAATTTAAAGGTCCTATTTAATTTTTTTCAAAAAGAAGATGCTTAAATTAAAAAATTTAAAATCTTTGATTTAAAATTTTCATAAAATTTAAGTGTTTAACTAAAGTTTTCAAAAATTTGAGACTTGATAAGAACTTTTAACAAATTTAGGTGCTTAAACACAAATGTTTAAAATATAACATTCCAACCGAAGATATGGGTCATCAAATAATGTTGTAAAATCAAACAAAATAATCTCATTATGAAATCTTATGTTAATAAAAAGTAGTATAAAATTATCCAAACTAAACATATGATTGATACTAATTTTAGTCTCTTCTCTTGATAACAATTGAAAAGACCAGATTTGCTAGTTCGACCATTTGGTAAAGATGCCATGCCTTAAGAAAATATTCTACTCCAATACTAGTATTTATTTTGTGAGTGTGAACATGCCCCCGAATTGGGACATATGTATTTCCCCTATATGCTACTTAAAATTGAATTTATTCATTATATGTTAGACAGGTAGTGTGAAAAGAATAAGAGCTCTCAGTTTGACAAATATATGCTGATAACATTAACTAATAATTATATTGGGGGAGTTGTATCTGCTACTAATAATAATTAATCAGTTAAATCATAATATAGTAATTCAACCCAAATCCACAAGTGTAACAATTCACGTTAAGAAACAATAGAAGAAAAAAAATACTAGAATATAATATTATATTCCAATTTCTTGATTTTCAACTAAAAAACAGGGAATAGATAAATTAAGCCACTACAACCGCCTAATTCATCATACAAATCAAAATACTAGAATTAACAAATGATTGATTTTTTTTATTTATAAAATGTGTGTTGTATTTCATCCAAAGCGTAACAAAGTTACAAACGATTTAAAAAGTCTATACAAATAAGCCCCATTTTGAACAAAGAATAGTATTAATCCGATCTGTACAATCAATATTCTTCCCATGAATTTTGACCCTAACTATATCTTGGATGCAGTGTGTTAGCTCATCAGAAGACCAACTGATCCCACGAAAAAACCTTTTATTCCTTTCATCCCATATCATATAGATGAATGCACACCAAGCAATTCTGAGTAAATGAACCAGCAGAGACTTACCTCGCGTTTCAGTCCATAGGGTTCCGACTGAGATAACAAAGTCTAAGAATATTTTTCCACACTTCCCGTGAAAGATGACAACCCAAGAACAAGTGATCTCGTCATTCTATCTCTTTATGACAAATCAATCAGACATCATTTTCAGTAATCTCAAATCTTTTGAGCCTTTCAAGATTGAAAAGTCTATTTAAAATGGCCATCCAAGCAACAATGAAGTGTCTGGGTATATGAGATGGATACCATATGATTGATTAGTAGGATCTAGGTATTTAAGAATTTCGAGTTTTGTTTTGTATAAATTATATGTAGGTTTTAGTTTTAATTCTAGTTGTTATTAGATTAATTATACAATTCAATGTAAGTAACGATTGTAACTATTGCTCTATTTGACGTCAAATCTTGCAATTGATGATTATAAGAATTGATTCGCTGAAAATTGTTCATTTAAAAAATAATCATAATTTTTTTAAAAAATAATTTACTCACTATTCTAACAAAGTTCGTCTAATGTTTTTTTTCCCTGCCATCAGACCAATTATTTTCATGTACTTGGTCAAACAGTTTTGAAATTTACAAGCTTTTTAATCGAAAATTCTTAAATATATTTTTTATTTTAATACCCAAAGAAGCAGTAAAAACTGCTACAAACAACAACATCAACAAGTATACAGACACTATGAAATTTCCCTAGCAAGACAAAGTTGGGAATTGACAAGGTCTAATCTATCAATACCTTTCTTGCTAAAACGGATACGAATCACCTCTCTTATTAAGCCTAAGAGAGTCTCAGGAGAACGAGAAACACCTTGGAAGATCCTACAGTTTCTTTCAATCCAAACAAAATATATGTGAGCTCTCCCAGCTACCTTCAAGATGCAAGCAATCAAAGATTTCCCCTTAAGAAGAGAAACTGCCCAACTAACCTCCTGATCCCATGGCATGACATCATGAGACTCGATATTCCCTTCCAGACTTCTTCTTAAATGTATTGCAAAAGTAAAGACAAGTGTTTTTATATTATTGAGTAAATTAAACAAACCTTTTAAAATTGTTTCAAATTCATACATTTTCGTCGATCATCGCTCAAATGTGATAGTAAAACTTATCAACTTAAAGCCACGTGTATCTATATTAATGCCATGTGACAGAAAAAAGCTTATTTTATTATTGGAGCATATTTACGTATATCAAAATATTGAATTTTAAAGGTATTAATTTGATTATCGCTAAGATTTAAATTCTTTTCATTTTATAAAAAATTTAATATATAAATTGATATTATAACAAAATAATAGATTAAATATAACATTTTTATAATAACTTGCGTCAAGCAAATCATAATTAAAAAATAGTCGTGCAAATTCTAGATTCGAAGGTATTGGACCAACACACATTCGTAATTTTTTAATCCATTTTAAGTTGGGTCTGCTAAGTATCTCTTCCACTCTATAAGTAGTTGAAACGGCAAGCCCCTCAATCCACGAGACTAAAACTAGTCGCATCTTTCCAATCTCTAGATAATGGCTTCTCAACAAAATCAATCCACGTTTGAAACCCAGAATCCGGGTGAAATCCTTATCGGTCGCGTCATTCAAATCCATACTAGGATTTCCAAGCTCGAGTCTCTGAGGCCATCAAAGCAGGTGAATAGCCTCTTCACTCACCTCGTCAAACGATGTACCCTTCCTTCAAATATTGACATGAAGGCCTTGCCCCAAGATGTGCAACACATGCGTCACAATCTCATATTTCTTTGTGGCCGTGAAGAAGGCTTGCTTGAGCTTGAATTCGCCACTTTTTTATCCAAAATTCCCCGACCATTGAGTAATCTCAATCTCTTCCCTTACTATGGCAACTACGTGGAGCTAGCCAGTTTGGAATATAGGATTCTTAGCGACAACGGTGTGGTGCAACCGAAGAAGGTAGCATTCGTTGGCTCGGGTCCAATGCCTCTCACCTCCTTTCTAATGGCTACCCATCACATGAAATCTACACATTTCGACAACTTTGATATTGATGAAGCGGCAAACGAAGTGGCTCGTCGGCTTGTTGCTTCGGACAAAGAGGATGAAGTTCGTGACGTGTGATATAATGGAGGTAAGGGAGAAGTTAGCGGATTATGATTGTATATTTTTGGCGGCTTTGGTCGGGATGAGTAAAGACCAGAAACTGAAGATTATTGGGCACGTGAGGAAGTACATGAAGGCAGGAGGGTTTTTGCTTGTGAGGAGTGCCAATGGTGCGAGAGCATTTTTGTACCCTGTTGTGGACAAGGTAGATTTGCCTGGTTTTGAGCTTCTTTCGGTTTTTCATCCCACAAATGGAGTCATCAACTCCGTTGTCCTCGTGAGAAAGCCCATTTTCTAAAGTTCGGCTCTACTTTATCAAAAATGATCGATGGTTATATTAGGCCTCCATCCCCTATGTCTACTATTTCAGAATAATTATGGTACGGTCGTTATGTTTGTGATTTTTAAATTTCTTTTTTCATGCTTCATGTGTGGTTTGTTTGTTATCAATCTGAGTGTTACTAGTATGTTATTAGCAGAACATAATGGAATGGAGGAAAGGAGTTTATTTTTTTCCTAGTATAGAAACGAAGCTAATAATTACATACTATAAAACTTCAACCAAAGTTAGAATCTATACACTGTAGCTACTCCTACTCAGCATTTGGACAATTTTATAGTTTCTGTTAGCTAGATCCCAGAAAAGTAATCAGCATTTAACAGAGAGCACCAATCAAAGCTCTCCTCGGGCAAACTATAGTTGATCTGGTTGTTATCCACCTCAGAGACTTCATTGTCGGGCTCAGAATTATGCCAGCAACTAGTACCGGATGGTGATATCGTTGTGCCATTCCACACAGGTTCGGTCACGCCATTTACAGCTAAGACTGTAGAATCTGGATACTGCACATTATTTGTAATCCCTGCATATTTTGATATACAACTAACGGTTGAACTAAGTGATGAATAATCAAATTTAAGGAAAGGGATGATGACTTAGTACCATAAAGATGATTTGGAACTGAACTAACTGCAGGAGGAGGATGAAAAGCTGCATTTACGTCAGGTAGCATGGAGTTTATATATGGGGTTCTATAAAACCAACGACTGCTGGGAAAGATAGTCTCAGGCCCTCCCCATCAAGGTATGGTGGTGACTGAGAAGTAGTCTCGGGTTCAAGATTATGAGGCTCAACATTCGTTTCTAAGAAGTAATCATCGTAAACATCTGACGTTTGAAAACCATGTGTTTGAAATGGCACTTTTGGAACCGGTGAGCTGTTAGACGACGGCATTAGCGTGTCCCCATTGTTGGGCCGAGAGAAGAGTTCCCGTGGCTGAAGGAGTGAACGTCGCCAAAGCTTGGAATCGTTAGACGGCGATCGGCATTAAAGTTGTCAATTTCCAATTTTCTACGGCAACTAGTTGCTTCGAATTGGAAACCTTGTTCGTTCATTTTAGCAGCTTTGCGTTTTTTCAACGACATTCTATATTTCTATTACAAACAAAACAAAGAAGAAGAAAGAATCAGGAGAAGAATGAAAGGAGACTAGCAATAGGCGTAGGAGAACGTTAAAAATTACCTGTAGATGGCTAGCAACATGGTCCCGAGTGAGTCCTGGTTCGTTCATCATGGCCAGTATCCTCTTAGGATGCGCTATTTTGCTACAAACCCAAAAGAAACACAGTCATAGTCTCAGTAATTACATCCAAGGATAGTCAATCTTTCTCGAGAACTATTAGTAGCTACTTACTTACTTTTGTCTAACATCTGAACAGTGTTTACAAACTTTGCCTCGAGCTCCGGGGTCCAAACCATCCTTTTTTTCTTCCCATTTTGCGAATGCCCATATTTATCTGATGGAGCATCCTCTTGAACTTCAGTAAGAGAATTGGAAAGTCGGAAAGGCTTTTGATTTTGGTGATCCCTTGTCTTTTCATGAGTAAAATGGTGTCGAATAGTATTCATGATTTCCTCCTCTTTAGGGCGTTTTCTGATGCAATCTAAAGCCCCGTGAGATAGAGCCTTGTTTTTGTTTTCTGGGCTGGTATCTCCTGTCACCTCTGCATTATCCGGCCAATTAATTACTACTTGGTTGGAAGAGTAGAGAAACAAAATATCAAAGCTCTTTGGTTTGGCTTGCTTACTTATCACCGGTAACTGCATTTCATGCCCCATCGTCTCCAGCAGCTTAAAAGCATCCGAGCTATCAGTATCAACGTCCACAAACACAAGGTCAAAGCGGTGTTTGTTTGCATTCAGTATCTCTACTGCTTCAGCGGCATTCTTTGCATCTTTAACTGCGTATCAAATTTCATCATAAAATTAAACCCACATCCACACCATCTACTCAATTGACAGAAAAATGCTAAAGTTTTTGAAGATTCAGATCTTTATCGAATTTCTATTAGCAGTTTCCCCCTTGATTTCAGTAATTTCTTTTTGAAAAAATCAATTTGAAAGGTGAAGGCCACCTTGGTTTTTGCTAAACAATGAATGAATCAATAATATATACGATTTTATTTTATTAAAAACTGTTCTTTTTAGTTTTGGAGGAATATATGCACACTTCATTACATAATTTTAGGTAAACTCGTTCCTATGTTTTGTGACAGTTGTGGGAAGAAAAACCAAATTGAAAGTTTAGTTTCTTGCGGCTAAAGGAACTACAAACAAATAAAATTAACCCTGATTTTTAAAGAAAAGACAGATGAAACACTTTCAGGCATTCCCTTACATCGCAGATTTTCTTGTCTATAGAACTTCAGAAAAAAAAAAAAATTTATCAGAAGCATCAAAAACAATTTCAGAAAAAATATATCTACAGAGTCAAACTTAATTATTAGACGTCATAAAGAACATCCCACCAAACCTGAGTTCCAGATTTCTTTTAAGCCTCAGTTTGACTATAACCTAAGTAAGCAAGACTTGTGCTTTTATTGTCCAAATCTCGATTGTTGAAAAAGAAAACTACTCAAAAGTAAGAAAATAGAGAGAAATACCATATGTACCTTTAAATTTGCAATTTACGAGCGCAGCACAAACATACAGAAGGCTGTCAAAATTAGCATCACAAGCAAGAACTCTCAATTCCTTGACGGTCATCGTCAATCTGAGATTCAATGTGTTTGTTAAAAATTTATCTTCCATGTTGCGTATCACAGTCACAGAAGAAGAAAGAAAAACATTAAAAAAGAAAAAATATGCCAAGATTTTATCTGATTAAGAAACTTAATGTTATGAAAACGTTTGGACAGACTACTTTACTAATTATAATCCAAGGGAGATTTATACAATGTTAGGGTTTCAGGGAAGGATGTGATGACGGGAGCTTAAAGGAAGTATGTCAAACGCAATACCATAAATTAATTATTTAAGCGTGGTTTCCTAGTTTTGGAAACAGGACCCACCAATGATTTAATTATTTAACTTTTTAATTCAGATTTCTCCCTAGAAAGTCGGATGCTAAAGTTTAGCTATATAATTAAGGTTTAATGATCCTTGAGTGCTTATTAGAAAAATCAATTCAGCTCATAATTTTTTTCACTCAATAAACATTTTAAATTCAAAAAATTATTTAATGTGACATTTTTATCGATGGAAACTGTCGTTAATTGGTACATTGATGATGTGGTGATTCACGATGATATTATGACGATTCACAATGCTAACATGACAACACACATGTATGTAATAACGTCAGATTTAAAAAAAATGATGACTTAAATGATCATAATTATTGTAAGGTAAATTAAGATCAAAACCATAAGTACAAAAATACAAAGTATAAACCCTTTATTTCAAAACTGTAAATAATAACAAAAAAGCTTATGGAAAAACACATCAAGAAGACCACTTATTTAACTTGGTAAATCAAATTCTCATGTTTTGGGGTGTAAAGTAGATGTATTGAAAATGCATCCACAATCGCAACTTAGATCACGATGGGTAACCGTAATGGTTTTAGAGTACGATGGAAAAGGCACATTCAGTTGGAAGGCCTTGGGGGAAACGCTTTGTGTCTTTGCAGTAATCATAGATCATGTAATTATCCTGCACCCATCTCATCTGCCCTTTCTTGGCAAATTTAAGCTCTTCCCAAAACCAGGCGTTTTTGTTTGGGCCGCAATAAGATGAACCAAACGACCAAACGCAAGCATCAGCCCTGAATTTCTTATAGGAAGCTTTAAAGGGGGCTTGACTCCAATCTGTCTTCACAAGTCCGCCTCGTGTTGCCCAATCATCGGCATTCCAAAGCGTAGAGTACAACCGCATTTTTTGATTCTTGGGGAATGGAACACCCAGGAACTCTAGGTTCTTGAACTCTCTAATGGGGATGTTATCCACATAGAATCTGATGTACAGTGAAGGAGGTTATATTTTGCAGGGAAAAAAAAAAAAACAATGCAGATTGATGAGATGCAAAATGCATGTTTGGTTTTGGTAGCTTACACAATGCGCTGGGGATTCCAAAGGATGGAATAGGTGTGGAAATCTGCAGTGGGGTCAAACCATAGGTAGAATTGCTGCTCTCTCATGCCCTTGCCTTGGCTGAACACATTGGTATGGAGAATGTAAGGTTGTCCGCTCTCGTTTCCCAGGAATTCAAAATCTATCTCATCCCAAGTTTCACCTTTCGAGGACAACTGTGGCACACATGCATCAATTAATATCACAAGAATTTAAATTATGAACAAGTGGAAGACTTACATAATAGGCGGTTACTGTGCCAGCAGAATTGCCAGGGACAAGCTTGAGTTGCATCTCGATCTTTCCAAACAAATATTCATCCTTGGATTGGAATCCAGAACCAGAGGTTTTGTCCAGAGACAAAGTAAGCAGGTCGCCACCTTCCTGAATCATGGCATGGCTGCCGTGTCCCCAAACAACGTCGCAACTTTGGTAAAAGTTACCGGCAGCTACTACCAACAAGCTGATGAGCAACAACAAAACCATCCCAGCCGAAAGAGAAGGAAATGCAGCCATTTTCTTGATGTAAATTCTCGTTGTTGCTGATAATAGTTCAGGTTGTTTGATTTTGGTTGTATTTATAGGTGATTAAGAGATAGAGATGGCAGACAGAGAGGCAGGCGAGGTCGTGAGGTACATTAGTTCAACATGTATTGATATTTAATAGTATAAAAACGAGTGGATGTGGCATCAACTACTAAGGCACTGACAACAGCAATATTATGATATAACCGGACGCGGTTTTCGCAGA
Source organism: Hibiscus mutabilis (assembly GCA_019671005.1). Taxonomy (NCBI): domain Eukaryota; kingdom Viridiplantae; phylum Streptophyta; class Magnoliopsida; order Malvales; family Malvaceae; genus Hibiscus; species Hibiscus mutabilis. Next base: position 53,577,743 of record CM033752.1, on the reverse strand, counting down.
GAAAGGGTCTGAGGAATCTAAACTCTCCACTGTACTTAGAGTTTTGCCCTCCTCTCCTATGTGTTGGTCAACTCCAATAATATATGGATGGCGTAGTTTCTTCTTCTGGTTTAATTTCAATCCAGGTATCAATTTATCATTTTAAGGTCGTTCTGAGACTAATTGACGCTGAGATAACCAGATTGGAGAGATTATATATATGGGATCCATTTTCTATATTAATGTAAATAATTTATGATTTATAATTATTTAATTTGATTTTGTACTCATACACCCATACTATGTTTATAAAGCTCGTGCACTTCAAATTTCAGGTAAATTTTACTGTTCGGATATTTTCTTATGTAAATCATTTGTAGAATAGTTGTTGAGTGAATACATGTAATATTTGAATCTGATATATAATAATCGTAACTTTGTGAATATTAAGTAATACATGTAATATTTCTTCTTTTTTTGTTGTTGTGGTTACGGTTTTTCATTTTATTTCTTTTCTCTTTTTTCTTAAATATATAAAAATATTAATTATTTTTTATAATTTATTTTATTTTATGGAAATGTAATAATCTCGGGCACCCTTATTTGAATAATAAACTATTTCTATTCAAAAAATAATAAACTATTGAATATCATCTCATAAATAAATGGAATAATATCCATATTTGGTACATACATTTCCACAAAAAGTCCAATATTATACAGTTATACTACACTTTGATAGAATGTCTCATGTGATATAGATATATGCATTTTGAAATGTCAAATGTGGTACCTATACTTTGTCAAAATGCTCATTATGATACTTGAACTATAATTCTATATATTATTATGGTATTTGAGGTTGGCAACATTAGTAAGTGACAAATTGGATTGGATTTTTTTTGTTTAACTATCGGTATCCGACGAATTGGTCGATAAATTCGGATTGGAATTTGTAGAGGCTTAATATGGAGGTGACTCTTCCAACCCTTTTTCTCCATTCACAAAATTAAGAATCGAACTCATGACCTTGCTTAAGGTACCTAACGACTCATCCGGTTAGACCAATTGGTTGTTTGTGAGAAATTGGATATTTTAAAATACATATATAACATTGCATATTATGAATTGAGTACTATTCATTGTACTTTAAATGGGCTGTTTGTCACGGCCCAGTGTTTGGCTGGCGGGTCTGGATTTCTTTGGATGAACCCAAAATGATCGTGTCATATCTGGTCCAATATGTAATGAGTTTAACTATGATAGGTCGATCTTGGTCCGGTCCAAAATTGTATTTCCCTTTGAGATATATTTTAACTTGTAAATTTTCTTATATATTTATTAATTTTATTTCATAATTATTAAACGGGAAAATAATAAGAAATTGTAATAACAAAATCAATGCTATTGCTATTTTTGGGCTTGGTTTGCTGCCTTGTCACAATACAATCTTAAAGTAATATAATTGCATTTATTGTGTTTGAATACAGACGCTTCATGGAACCACCATAGATAGATCTTCTTTTCGTCTGTTTTGCTTGGGGTATCATATCATCAATCTCTCTCTTTCACTGGCTTTGGTCTTTCATCGATACACGAGGATAGCCCAGTTGAAGCTGCTGATCGTTTTTCCATTGTTTGCTCTGGGGGTTGTTTATCTGCTGCATGTTTCATCTTTGTCTTTCTTTTGGCTTCGTCTTTTTTTTCTTCTCTATTTCATTTTTTTTCATATTTGTCTCTGTTCCACCCCCCCCCCCTTCAATAATATTCGATCGGCATTATTATCAAAAAAAATTATTATTAAAAGCCCATTTACACCTTAAAGAATACACTTTGAATTGAGTTACTATTTTGGGTTGGATTAAAATTTTTGGGTTTACTATTTTAAATTGAGTTAGGCAAACTTTATTAATTATTGGATGTTACTCAACATTACAAACGGATGAAGAATTTCAAGGTTTGGACTGTCGATTTCAAAAGAAAAGTTTATTTTGGAGTTTTGATTTTGGGCAATTTGCTGAAGAAAAAAAAAGCGAGAGAAAAAGAAAAAAGGAATTTTTTTTGAATTATTATAATATTTTTAATCTAATTTTCTTTAATTAAATTGGATTTTAAAAACTTTGAGGACTAAACTGAATGAAAATAAAATCTGAAATAATTAACATGTAAATTACCCACTTTTATTAATTCTAACCATATATTTTTAAATTAAAAGAGCCACGTAGCATACTCTGATCGGCTGAAATTATTTTTCTAACTGGCATTACAAAAAAGGAGTAATAGAGGTCGCGATTTAAAGTTTAGGAAGCAAAACGTCCCCAAAAATTCTTTAAGAGACAACTCGATAAAAGTGTATACTTTAGGGGGCAAATGAGCCTTTAAGCTAAAATAATAATAATAAATTTTCATCGGCAAAGGGGACTTTGCAGTAGGGGTGTTCAAAAATGTCTGACCTGGTTGACTCGGCTCGTTGACTTGCCGTTCAGAACCTTAAAAAATTGAGTATTTAAAAAAAAACAATTATTTGGCCAGGCTGGGTACCCGGCCCAAAATTTTTCTTAGGTAGTTAGGTCGGGTCTGAGTCGATTTTTTTTGTAATCGGGTACCCGATCCGACTTGATACTTTTAATATATTTATTTTAAATTTTGAATTATATTTTTATTTTAGATTCTTAATATTTTTACCCTAAAATTAAATTTAAAATTTTAAGTTCTTTCTATGTTTGTATTAGGTATATATTTTTTTGAAACTCAGAGGGCAGTCCCCAGTACATCTTTGCATTCAAAATATAAATGGCATTGAGGGCATATGCGAAACAAAGCTAATTAATTTAAAACTATAATTAACTAATGCTCTGGAATATACATTTCACTTGAAAATGCCATTTGCTAGTTGCCACTTCCCCCACCTCAGTCCCGACAGGTTATCCATCAATTGCACGCTCTTCGATGGTTTCCAGTGCCGCTTTTTTTATTTATAAACCAGTTATCGAAATATGTATTATGTATATATCTAAATATTTTTATGTTAAAATTAATTTTAAATTACTAATATTTGTATTTAAATTATGTATTATGAATTATTAATTTTATATAATTTTTTTTAAATTTGAAAACAGTTTTATTTAGCAATGTGTTTAGTCAAGGAAAGGGCAACAGGGAACAACAATTTTATTTATGGTTTGATCCAACAGCAGATTTCCATACTTATTCCATCCCAACGCATCATCTTCTCTGTGGATGGTACACCCATCAGAGAGTTAAAAAAACACGGAATCAACCGGTGTCTCATTTCCAAAGAACCAGCCGATGAGAATTTACTCCAGCTTGTGGAATGCTGATGACTGGGCCACAAGGGGTGGTCTGGTTAAGACCGATTGGTCTCATAATCCTTTCACTGCCTCTTACAGGAATTTCAATGCTGATGCTTGTGTCTGGTCCAATGGAGCTTCTTCATGCCAACCATCTTTTTCTGCATCATGGTTCTCTCAAGAGATGGATTCAACAAATCAACAAAGATTACAATGAGTGCAGAAGAACTACATGATCTATAACTACTGCACTGATGGCAAGAGATTTCCACAAGGCCTACCTCTAGAATGCAACATGTGACTTTCCAGTTTAAAATAATTAGATTTAGAATGGAGATCAATATTCATTGTTCTTTTTTAAATTTGAGATTTATCCTTAGATTATTATGAAAAATATAGTCTGTTTTTTTTTTTTAATTTGAAAACTAGCAAATGTTGATATGACTTAATATATGGTTTACTTTTGCTCACAAGACACTTTTTTTTTTCGTTTGCAGTTATAGGATAAAATTTATTTTTCTTGCTTTTTTATATATTTTATCAATGATTTATGCACCTGTATCTGTGATTATTTTTCAATGTTTTATTAATTAATTTTATGATATAAAATTATTGCTAGAGTATATGAATTCCGTTTGCAGTGATATGATTTATTTTGTTGTTAATATACCATATTAGCAAAGTTTTAAAATTTGGAAAAAAAAATAGAAAATATAAATTTGAAAAATAGTTTCCATTTAGCCAAAAACTAAAAGCTGTTTTCTTTTTATTGTAAACAGATTGATTAGCTTTCAACTAATTTTTATTAGCTAAAAAGAAAAGCAATTTGGCAAGTAATGAATCAGGTGAGCAAAAGGAAAACCACAGATTAATCAGAGCTTACAAAAAACACAAACTGATGAGAGAAATTAAAGGAAAAGAATTGCCGGGTGAAGGGAGAACCCAGTCTGATACGACGCCGCTTCTGGGAAAACATAAACAACAAAATCATCCAATAATCCGCTTCCATTCCCCTCCCTCCGCATGTTCCCACAGCATCTCCTCTCCTTTGTTCCTTGAAATGGCCGCCGCTATCTCCTCCTCCCCTACTTCCCGTCGCTTCGCCTTCCTCGGCGTCGACGTCGGCACCGGTAGCGCACGCGCCGGTCTGTTTTCTTTCTCTCCATAGTCCATATGATAAGAACTGCGTGATTATTTATGGTTTTGATTGAAACGCTATACACTTTGGAGTAATTTGGCATAGAATTTGTGTCTGACACTTCATTACAAAAGTAGACACTGCCTATGTGATTGCTGCAACTGAAGTAGGCGGAAGAAGAAAAAGTTTGACTCATCCTTTTCTCTAGTTTAAACCGATGCATCCACTCTGTTATCCCCTTTCAACTTTCCTTTTAATCTCTACATATATTGATATGAACCGATGATTTTCAACTTTTTTTTGATTTGGTGTTTATGCCTTTTCCTTTTAGTCAATTTTGATTCTTGCTGCTTCTTTCTTATATATAACTTTCCTTACGAATTTATATCTACTTTGCCGAAGATAAAAGCGAATAGCCTAAACATTTGAAAATGAGCCAAGATTTATGAGATGATATCTTCTAATATTTTGCGAACTTAGTCTATTGGAGGATTGTTTAAAAGCTGAAAACTTATTGAATTCCAATTTGAATATGGAATTTGCTTTCTTTCTTTTTCCAACGTATTGCAAAAAGGCACATCATGTCTTTTTTTTTGGTTTCTTTTGCAATATTGCCCTCTTTTTTTAAGGGTGAACCTTGTTACTGCGTTTTTTGTTTATATATTACTTCCTGCTTCAGGTCTCTTTGACGAGCAAGGGAAGCTTCTAGGATATGCTAGTAGCCCAATACAAATATGGAAAGAAGGTGACTGTATTGAGGTAAAAAGAATTGGAAATTTAAACTTAGTGGCTGAATTAGTGTTCAGTGATCCTATTAATTTTGTAGCTGAGTTTATGTGGCAACTTACTTTGATCGGAAGAAACATTACCATACTTATAAAGAATACTTTTTAACCGAGACCCTTTCCTTTTATACCAGCAATCTTCAACTGATATCTGGCATGCAGTCTGTTCAGCTGTGAAATCAGCATGTTCACATGCAAAAGTTGAAGGGGAAGAGGTGAAGGGCATTGGATTTGCAGCTACTTGTTCACTTGGTTTGTATTTGGAAATATTTATCCAACATAGTGTCTGAATGAGAACTCTTTTTGTTTATGCTGTATGCCATGTATTGCAATGAAAAGGTAAATGCAATGATAAGGACAATATGGCTTCTTTGTGCAGTGGCTGTGGATGCAGATGGCTCTCCAGTTACAGTTTCTTGGAGTGGTGATTCAAGAAGAAATATTATAGTCTGGATGGATCATAGGGCTGTGAAACAAGCTGAGAAGATTAATTCTCGTAACTCACCTGTGTTACAATACTGTGGTGGATCTGTTTCACCAGAGATGCAGCCACCAAAGGTACCCTGAATATGCAGTCTTTTGATGGAAAAATAGTCATAAAACCAACTTATTCTGAATGTTTGTGTTGAGAAGATAGAGCACCCTGTATTCAGATATTCATAATAAATAAAATGGAATTTGAAGTTATTTTACCCATTTCCAGTAGGCTTAATCATAATATTATATTTTGGAATGTCAACCTAAAACAATAATGCCTGGTTTCTTTTTCTCCGCCCAGTTTTTGCACCCTGGTAATATAAGTGGATCTTTTTGTCAAATACTTGCTGAACAAGAACCCTCCATCACATGTTATTGGTTCTTATATTGAATATTTGGTTCTGAGCCTTGAATCTTGCAGGTCCACTTTTTGTTGAGACAGGTCTGTCTAAAATAAGCTCCTTAGATTAATTTTGGTTAGATTAAATGATAACATAAGCCTCCTTTTCCTTAATTTTGGTGAATATAGCTGTCTAAAGTAAGCTCCTTAGATTAATTTTGGTTAGATTAGATGATAACATAAGCCTCCTTTTCCTTAATTTTGGTGAATATAGCATGTTCACAGCAATAAGGCAATAAAACTAGTCTGACT
>CM033752.1:53403911-53571301 GCA_019671005.1 Hibiscus mutabilis | reverse complement strand
GGTTGCTAAAGTATCAATGTCGAAGAATAGAATATTCTTGTTGAATCTCAAGACGATCAATACAAAGTGCTTGAAGGCTAGCGTAGAAAATAAAGTTTGGTGTTGGCACATGAGATTTGGTCACTTGAATTTTGGAGCCCTCAAAATGCTCGGAGAAAAGAAGATAGTAAATGGAATTCTGACCATTAGTCACCCTAACCAATTGTGTAAGCATGTCTTCTAGGCAAGCATGCAAGGTCAAGTTTTCCAAAAGAAACAACGTCAAGAGCGATCGAGCCCCTTCAACTTGTTCATACTGATATATATGGACCCATCAAACCGCCATCATTCGATAAAAGTAGATACTTCTTGCTTTTTATTGATGATTGCAATAAGAAGACTTGGGTGTACTTCTTGAAGCAAAAATCTGAAGCTTTCGTTGTTTTTCAAAATTTTAAAGAACTTATTGAAAAAGAAAGTGGCTATGAGATAAAATCTCTAAGGTCCGATAGAGAAGGCGAATTTGTCTTCGAGATGACTGATGTGTGTCTAATATGTTATTATTTGAGCCTAGAAGTGGAACAATTCGAGGATAGAATATTCATCTCATAAAAGGGCTATACAAAATAAGTGTTGAAGAAATTCAAAATGCTCGATTGCAATCTTGTTGATACTCCAATGGAATGCGGAGTAAAGTTATCAAAGTTCAATGATGGAATGAAGGAAGATCCAACTCTCTTCAAAAGTCTTGTGGGAAGTTTGAGATACTTGACCTGTACAAGACCTGATATCCTATTTGCAGTTGGTGTAGTGAGTCGCTACATGGAAGTTCCTACGTCAACTCACATGAAGGCTGCTAAAAGGATTCTTTGTTACCTAAAAGGTACTATTGACTTTGGGTTATTCTATTCATCTTCTCATGACTTTCAACTCGTGGGATTTTGTGATAGTGATTTTGCCAAGAGACATTGATGATAGAAAAAACACCTCGAGATTTGTGTTTTTCTTGGGAGATTGTTGTATCTCTTGGAGTTCAAAAAAGCAACCCATTGTGACTCTTTCCACATGTGAGGTAGAATATGTGGCAGCAACTTCTTGTACTTGACATGCCATTTGGCTTAAAAGATTAGTGAAAGAACTTCACTTGCCACAAGAAGGACCTACTAAAATTTGCATTGATAACAAATCTGCACAAGCACTTGCAAAGAATCCGGTTTCCATGATCGAAGCAAACTATTGACACCAGATATCATTTTATTAGAGAACATATTGCCAAGAATGAAATGGAGCTCAAGTTTGTTTAGACTCAAGATCAAGTTGCAAACATTTTTACAAAACCTCTCAAGTTTGAACATTTTCGAAGAATGCGTGAAAGTCTTGGCGTGATCAAGAAAAGTTAAAATTAAGGGTGATGTTGAAAATTATAATTTAACATTTTTTTATGGAAAGGTGTAACTCTTCATGAACCTATATTGATGAATGGATGTAACCATTCATCATGAATAGATGTAACTTTGCATGGTGAATGGATGCAAATGTAGAGTTGTAATCTTTCGAATAATCAATTACAACCTTATATAAAGGATTGTTAGTGATGGAACAAATAATCAAAAATTTTGTACTCTTGTAATAACATTCTATTTCTTTTCCTCTCTATCAAAGTCTTACAATTTTTCTTCCACCTATTCCTAACAGTTCGTGCATGTCAAGAGTGGCGGATTCATAAATATATTTGAGGGTGGGCACAACACAAGTCATAAATAATACAAAAAATTAAGGACTAGTTCATAAAAATTAAAAAAATGAAGGCAAATGTGTAAACTTTGAAAAGTTTAGGATGGGCACGGGCCTACCCTACCTTACATGTAGATTCGCCATTATGTGTTAATTCGAGTTTAGTGTCAGAATCTATATTTCTTTTAGTCTTAGCCTTTGCTTTATCCTTTGTTTTGTAAGGATGGGTCAGAGTTTGCTTTGATACAGTCTTAGGGGTTTGTTTTGCTTGTGTTCAGTTTGTTTTGACATTCATGTGATCCACTATATAGTGGTGTTTTAATCTATTAATAGAAAGTTCATTTTGCCGAGTAAAAAAATGTATGCAGCAAAGTTAAACACATGAGAGACACAATCAGACATACATAGACTAGGAGACCTAAACAAGTTTCCTGTTATGGATATGCATGGTAATTTTCTTACAAAAGTAGTGTTGGAAAGGAAACGAAGGTTTGTTCGGCAATGTCTTTCATGCGCGCGTGTGCACCAAAGTTTCGAACTCTGAATATATAAAACATTATATAAGAAGCAAAGCCCTTTCAAGCAGATTTTGAGTTGCCTTGGAACCAACAATCTCCAAATATAATGAACTAAGGGCTAGGTTTTAGTTATGTTTTGGGAATTGAAATTTTACGCAAAAAGGTAGTTAAAATTTGTATTTACTTTTTGGTCGGTAAACCATATAGTAGAAAGAACTAGTTGAAGTGACCCGTTGCTGTTCATAAAGAAGAAAACAAACAACTTGTTGCTTGCAAAACAAGCATGCATCTCTCCCCAAATGTTTTACCTCAATTTTATAATTCTTAAAATTTATTGGCATCATCTACTGTTTAACCTTATGCACATATTTCATACATTGATACATAATAGTTGTCAGAACTTAATGTTTTGGCATTTTATAAAAAGATAAAATGGTAATAATAGTATCGTAATTTACCAATATAATTATTTTTATAATATTGTTCTATTTACTTAATTGTTCGATTTTATGAGGATTATTTTTTTGTAATTATTTTTTTAAAGAAACAATCATTTTTTTGTATCTTCAAATATAATATAAATATAATGACATAATATGACACAAATAAAGAAATGAAACAATACCCATTTTCGTACCTAAACTTTTTTTGGGACGAAATGCCCCTAAAGTTTTCGACGTTACCTATTACACCCAAAAAACTAACATCGTTAAAAAATCCGTCCTAACCAATTAGAATATGCCACGTCACTTAATTATTTTTTTCTTATTTTTTGGTTTAATATACAAAATAATTAAAAATAATATAAATATAATATAATATTAATAAAAAAATATTTAATAAACCCATCTTCCCCAACCCCATTTCCCGATTGAAGCTTGGGAATTTTTCAAGCTCATGAAATATTTGCCGATTTTGATCCACGAATCTTACTTTCACCGATTTTTCAAACCCCCATCTCTTCAAATGATAATTTTATAAAAGCCTCTGCAAATTGAAGCTTTAAATTTTTTTGCTTTTGAGAAGGATTTCATCAATTGAAGCTTTAAATTTTTTCAAGTCCCGTTTTCTTGATTGAAACTAAAAAGAGAACCAAACATATTAAATAGGAGGATAATCGATGGCCGTGGTACTCTGGTGCATGTTATCAAATAAAATAATCAATGGCCATAGTACTCTGATTTTGTGGCTTATACTTTCATCTAATACGTTCTATTTTCTCAGCCACCCTCGAATAAAGAAAAAGATGATGCAAAATTTGCTCAATTGTGAAAAAAAAATAATCAGTAATTTTCGGGAGGAAAAAAGCATGGTTTAGGAAAAATTAAATTAATAAATATTTTAATATATTAAAATTTAAAAATAAATAAAGAAAATAATGTGGCGAGCACTTATTGATGAGAGTAATTTTTTAAATAGAATTACTTTTAGAGTAAAATAGGTAACCTTAAAAATTTTAAGGGCACTTCATCTCGAAAAAAAATTAGCTATCAAACTGGGAAAAGGGTGTAGTTTAGGGGGAGTGAATTACGCCTAAAGAAATATTTTTGGAGATCAGTTTTGTTCGTGATGAGTTGATCCAGTCGAAATGGGCCTTTGATCACAAAATCGGAATAAAAATGAGTTGACCCAATCCCAGCAGGACTTGATCAGGAAAATAGCATGAAAAGTGGAAAAAGAAAATAAGCGGTGAATGTGGATCAAACACTCTCCTAACTGAGCTATCCCGCACGTTGTTAGTCCCTTTCAAATTAATAATATTAATAAAATGGTATAGGAGAGACAATTGTAAGCACTACATTGCCCCCTTTTAACCATATTGTTGTAAGCTGTTAGATGAACGCCTTGTATATCTACAGATGGAATCTCTGCTGTCCTTGTACTCTCCGCGGTAAGAATTTTTCTGCAGTAGGAGTTGTTGCTGCTGTTCAACTTGAGACACCGACTCCAGAGGACCTTTCATGGAGAACAATGTGTAATAATACGCGGGTTTCATATTTACGTGCCGTTTTACAGTTATGTGCAAGAAACAAAGCAGCCATCCATGGGAAAGCATGCCATGCACGGGCAACCCGTTTCGGGTTGCAAGAAGACACCACAACATCCAACATTCTCATGAACATGTATTGTAAATCCGGTCTTTTGTCCAGCGCCCGCAAAGTGTTCGATGGAATGCCAGCACGAAGCTTGGTTTCTTGGAATACCTTGATTGGTTCGTACCCAAAACGGGGAAGCCCATGAAGCATTAAATCTTTTCAAGCTCGTGCAAAGGAATGGAAGCTCGTTTAATGAATTCACCGTTTCAAGCGTTCTTTGCGCCTCTGTTGCAATTTGTGCTGTTTCTGTGTGCAAACAACTGCATGCCTTTGCTATAAAGGCTTCCGTTGATTCAAACATGTTTGTGGGAACGGCATTGGTTGATGTTTATGCAAAGTCTGGTTTGGTAAAGGATGCTAGATGGGTTTTCGAGAGCATGCGAGAGAGGAGTGTTGTTACATGGAGTTGTATGGTGGTGGGGTATGTTCAAAATGAGTTATTTGAGGAGGCTTTATTGTTGTTCCGTAGAGTTCAAATAATGGAAGTAGAACATGATCAGTTTTTACTCTCTTCCGTTATATGTGGTTGTGCGGGGCTAGCTGCTTTGATTGAAGGAAAACAGGTGCATGCCATTATATCTAAAGCTGGTTTTGGTTCAAACATATTCATAGCTTCCTCCCTTATAGACATGTATGCTAAATGTGGCAGCGTAGAAGACGCTTACACAGTATTCACTGGTATAGAAGAGAAAAACGTTGTTTCTTGGAACACAATGATTTCTGGGTTCGCTAAGCATGCTCGTGCCTTGGAGGCAATGATTTCATTCGAGAAAATGCAGCAGATGCGTCTTTACCCTAATGAAGTGACGTATATTTCTGTGTTATCTGCATGTAGCCATATGGGCTGGGTCGATGAAGCGAAGAGCTACTTTGATCTCATGTTAAGAAAGCACAATATATCACCTAATGTCATTCACTATTCATGCATGGTTGATACCCTTGGTCGAGCCGAAATGATGTCTGAAGCTTACGATTTGATACAGAGAATGCCCTTTGTTGCCACTGTTTCTATGTGGGGATCTCTTTTAGCTTGTTGTAGGTTCCATGGGAATCTTGAAATAGGTGAGGTAGCAGCTAAGCATTTGTTTGAGATGGAACCTGATAATGCTGGAAACTACATTCTGCTCTCCAATATTTATGCAAGCTAATAAGAAGTGGGAGGAAGTTGTAAGAGCTAGGAAATTTCTTAAAGAGAACGTGTTGAAAAACGAAAGGGGCAAGAGTTGGATTGCCATCAAGGATAAGGTCCATGCATTTATGGTTGGAGAGATAAATCACCCAAGAATTACTGAAATTTATGCCAAATTGGACAAGTTGGTGGAGGAAGTGAAGATCCTTGGTTATAAAGTAGAGACTGAACAAGACCTTCATGATGTGGAAGAGAGTAGAAAGCAAGAACTTTTGAAACACCAGTGAGAAACTGGCGCTTAGTTTTGGGCTGCTCTGCCTACCTGCTACTGCCCCGATACAAATAATGAAGAATCTCAGGATTTGTGGGGATTGCCATTCTTTTATGAAACATGCATCTAGCATCACGCAGGGGGAAATCATTGTTAGGGATATAAACCGGTTTCACCATTTTAGAGAAGGTCGTTGCTCTTGTGGTGATTTTTGGTGATAAATTCATTTCCAGCGTGTTACACAAGTTTTACTGGTTTAGACACTCCATCTGCTGTTTTAAATCCACAGGATTTAAGCTCACCACTTAGAAAGCCAACAATAGACTTGGCCACTACTCCCTTATACGGCTGAAAAAGGACCGTATATTCAATACAATCTTAATATTTTTAATAATATTTTCATTTCTTATTTTAGTCATTACAAACCTTTCTATTATAGCACCTAGTTGTATATTTCTTATTAAGTCCTTAATTGAGTACAGAATTAAATTATAAACAAATATTTATCATATTACTTATATTTTTTAATAAACTTAAAAAATATAATTTTACATAAAATATTTTTTCTATCCATATTATAATTTTATAGAATCTAACGTACATTTATATTTCTAGTTTAACGGAAATAAATCTCGCCGTTGTAATTATTTTAAAAAAATAAATAAATATGCAGTTGTAACTCGAAACTAAAATTGTTCAACTGCGAGCAAGTATATTTGGCCAGTTGGCAAAGCTGCTTATCTTGATTTTTTTATTTTCCTTAAGTTATAAGTTCTAGACCCAGTAAGAACATCTTATTCTTTCTCCTAAAGTATCTTCTTCCCTTTTTCTCCCCTTTATACAATTAGAATTAAATAGAATTTGTCACAAAAAAAAAATACCCAACTGCAGCCGTTATATTTCCCTCCCAAAATTCAAGGACTGCAGTCTAGATGTAACCGCGTCAGCAACTTACCTTTCCAAAAAAGGAACACGTGGCCCAATAACGTATTTTTGTGTAGCAGTTCCATACCGCACAAAATTCCACCCCATTCTTTCCTTTCTTCGTTGCTTCTGCATTTCGATTCGATTCCCAGGAATATATTAGAAAAGCGCCAAAAAAAGAAAAGAAAGAAGTTTACAGTCTTCGCAATTATTCACCGCTCTATTTCTCGAATTCTCAATTTCACCCCTCTCGGGATCTCAAGTCCTCTTGCAAGCAGGCCCTCTCCTTTTGTACAGGGAGAAAAAAGAAGGGGTGCTGCTTCGCAGATCGGATCCAAGATTTATGCTCTGAGAGATCCTTTTTTTTTCTATAGTTAACGATATGGGTATTCTGTTTACAAAAATGTTCTCTTCTCTGTTTGGTAACAAGGAGGCTCGGATCCTTGTTCTCGGCCTTGACAATGCCGGCAAAACCACCATTCTCTGTATTATTTCTCTTCCTTATTATGCTTTTTGTGATTCCAATTCTGTTTATATTGGGATTTATTAAATGAGCAATTGCCATTTTTTTAATTTTACGATTCGATGCTTTTGGTTGCAGATCGACTCCAGATGGGTGAAGTTGTCTCGACAATTCCAAGTTAGTCTTTTCTTTTTCATTTCTTCAAATTTCTATTTTCCTATTTTGTTTGTTTGAAATAGATTTATTGAGCGTTTCATGTGTTACGGAATAGTTGGTATTTGCAATTAAGCAGATCAATTAGTTTCCTTTTTTATTTAAGAATTGCTCTTTGATTTACTTTGTTCTTGATGGTGCAGCGATTGGATTTAATGTCGAAACAGTACAGTACAATAACATCAAATTTCAAGTTTGGGATTTAGGTATGCCGACCACTACTCCTTGATCTAGAATCTAGATCTTTAACATGTGGACTGTGGAGTGAATTTTCACAATTTAAGGGTATTCTTTCGTCTTAGACCGTAGGATTGGACTGAAATATAATATACCTTGTTTCGCAATTTTGCTTTCTTTTATCATTTGCAGCTTTTTTTTTCCTTTTATTTTAACGTAAGTGCTCTCATTGACTTCTTTACCATTTATCAATGCAGGAGGACAGACAAGTATTAGGTAACAACTTTCCTAAACATGCATCATTATTCTTTGGCCTTTAAGTTCATCCATTATTTGTTTATTTTCTGCAGTCAACTCTCTCCTCTGAGATGGTTGGTTTGTGGAAGCTCTATGTAAAGTTTGTCTCTGTGAGTCTACAGCTCGCCATTGGCTGCTTAGAAATTTAATTAAATAGTTTTTGCTCTTAAACTTATATGATACCCTGTGATTTCTTTTCATTTGAGAAAGATATGGTGTATCTCTTTATTCAGTTCACGTTGTTAAGGGGTGTGCATAATAAGAGTATCTCAATAATAATAAAAAGTATCAAGTTGTACACTTATCCTACGACATTTGTGATTGGATAGACAATAGGATTTGTTTTTGCATTTGATTATTAGGATCCGCTTTTTGTTATCAGTTCTTTTATTAAGTTTAGCAAATTTCCATGTTTTGTATAAGTGGTTTTCTTTTTACCTTTAGAACAAACCCCTAATTTCTTGTTTCAATTTGCTGTACAGGCCATATTGGAGATGCTACTTTCCAAATACCCAGGCTATAATCTATGTTGTTGACTCAAGTGACACAGATAGGCTGGTGATAGCTAAAGAAGAATTTCATGCAATCTTGGAGGTAAACACATCAGGATGCATATCTTCATATTACAGTATTTTATTAGTTTTCCTATTTGAAACATCCTAAACCCTTGTTAAGGTACATGTTATAAATGTTCCATGCTGTGAAGATAACATATAGATCATTTGCAGGCTGTAACGTTTATATCATGGTCTACTGTAGTAATTGTTGTAATTTAATAGTTTGACGACAAGAAAGAATGATACGTGAAAAACATTCTTTTGGCTCCTTAGAATGTTATTTCCCTACAAATTAGCTTCAAGTTTTAAATGGCATTTCAGGTTGTTATAGTCCTGCTGTATCATCTTTCCCTTTTGTGTTGTCTGTTTGTAGTCTCCCATGAAAAAGAAATTAACTAAACTTTTTTGATTTCCCCTTCAGTATCAATTAAGATGACTTATTTATGCCTGTAACCAACAACTCATGCTTGGTGTTTACAATCTCCTTGTTGTACTTGTCAATGCTTGTTTTATGTATTTTATCATGCCACTTCTGGATTAGTTTCAAGCCTGAATCTTTTTGCAGGAGGAGGAGCTAAGAGGAGCAGCAGTTCTGATTTTTGCAAATAAGCAGGTTGAGGCTATTCTTTTTCCTTTGTGGTAGTGCAAAACCTTGTTTTTTTAGGTGCTTTTCTTATCTTTGATTTGACAGTTGACATTGAGCGAAAGCTTCTCATGGGCTAGGAATTAGAAGCCCTTATTCCAAAATGGAATAAACATGCAGTTTCTAATTCTTGTGGATTTGGATTTTGTTTGCTAGACATTTTGGGGATGAATTGACGTATCATGCGTAAATTAGTCGTGAATATCATTTTGTATGTATGTCTATTGCTCTAATATTGGTACTGAGTATATATTATCCAAGTCCGTTATTTAAAATTTAAATTCCCAAATACAACCTTAGGAAAGAGGAATAACATTTTAATTTGCTTAACAAAGATTGTAAGCCATTTTGATACTTTTAATTTATTCAAGTCTTGTAAGTCCCATTGTTGGTGTGAACGCAGGATCTTCCAGGTGCACTTGATGATGCTGCAATTACAGAGTCTTTGGAGTTGCACAAGATAAAAAACCGACAATGGGCTATTTTTAAAACTTCGGCAATAAAAGGGGAAGGTCTTTTTGAAGGTTTGGACTGGTAAGTTTCGTATGCAAAATTGCTGGGAATTCAACCCTCTAGCCTAATTAAACTGTGAACCTTTTTTCAAATCTCTCTTCTTGTTTGATCATATTCTACAACTCCCGAGGGAATGTAACTTATTGGTCATGATTGCAGGCTGAGTAATACCCTTAAATCAGGAAGCGGTTAATGCTTAGCATGGAGAATCAGAAGCATTGCAGCAGCAACGGATGATCCATCCTTCTGAATCACTTCCAAAGCTACTTTTTTTACACTGCTTCCAAAGCAATTAATTATGAAGATGTGTGATGTCCAAATTAAAACATTCATGTATTTTGTCGTCCCCTTATCTTTAATGGTTTCGCTTCTCGAATGAATATAAAGAAACTTTTTTATGAACTTCGATCGTAGAAGTAGAACTTCACCAGTTCTGGTTATTAACGAAATGAGATTTTTTACTTTTTATGAAGTAAATGTATATGACTTGAACATTTTGACATCTTCAATATTATTTTTTTATGAGATAAACATTTCGTTCTTTTAACAAATGGTTTCAAGTATTGCTCTAATCTGAGTGACCAAAAATATTGCACTCTTTGAGATAATTTTCCAATGGGTAAAATACTTAAATCATCATTCAACTTTGCTCTCTGACCTATTTTTGTCGCTGAACTTTAAAAATTACCAATTTACTCATCGAACTTTATATATTAACCTAGTTTGATCACTCCTTGGTGATATTGATTATTTTATTATTATTTTTATCCTTACATGCCAATTTTATTAAGGGTAAAATACACAAATCATCACTGAACTTTATTATTTGACCTATTTTGGTCACTAAAGCTTCAAAACGATCAATTTACTCATTAAACTTTACACATTTTTTTCATCACTCCTCTGTTAATACTCTAACACTATTGTGACTTGGAATAAAAAATAATTATTTAAATACATGTTATAAATATTTATTTTTTTTTTTTCTATGTCATAACAGTGTTAGAGGATTAATGGAGGAATGATAAAAAAAAAATCAATGTGTAAAGTTCAGTCAGTAAATTGGTTGTTTTAAAACTTCAATGATCAAAATAGGTCAAATAACAAAATTTAGTGATGATTTGTGTATTTTATCCTTTTTATTAATATTAAATGGTAAATGATTTAAAATTAAAAAGTATTAAAAACCCCACAACAACCCGTCTTCTTCACCATCTCCTCAACCACAACAAACCTCCTTCTTCACCATCTAAGTAGCTTGGTCTCTACACCATCTTTGCTCCCTCTGTTCGTTTACGTAACTTTTACTCAATCGAGTGAAGAAGAAACATCAGTCGAACTCGAAAGACCGGCTCATGAACTTCAAGAAGAAGAAGAAGAAGAGAAAACCGCTGCTGTGACCGCCAGCTCAAGAATCGGCATCCAGATGAATTTGATAATTTGTTTATAGCTGCTTTTATAGAATGAATCACAGGTCCTGCATGTTTTACATATAATTATAAATTTGAGACACACAGACAAACATTCCTATATTGTAAAACACCATTTATATTGGGAGTGAAGAAGATGAAAAAAAAAAAAACAAAGTATTGAACACTGTTTAAATAGTGCGAAAGAGTTGAAGAAAAAACTTGATGGGATAAAGCGGGCTGATCATATATTGATACGTAGTTCCCTTGATGATTTTGCAAGTCCGCAAGATTGCGAGATATAGCTCCAACAACAACCCAATACCCTGCATGATTGGCCAACTAGTAGCTGATAAAGCTGATTCATGCTTGTATAATTATCTGCATGTCATGTATTAAGGGGAGGGGACTACAACTAAGAAATGGCGGTAATATGAATTAAAAGTATAATAAAAGAGAAGAGAAAATTGATTCTGAAATCAGATGTATTACCTCATGCCTAAAAACCTGTCGAAGTTGAGAATATGGATGATTTGCACGGGTTTTGATATAGTAATTGGTGAATCTACAGCCAAAGCGCTTATCGAATTTCTTCAAAATCTTTCTCAATCCAGTGGCATTCATCTCAACAAAAAATAGAAGCCTTAAAAGATCATATCCTACTCCTCTGTATGCTTGTCGTAACTCGAATATTCTAGATCCATTGGACAGCTGCTAAATTTCATCATGTTGTTCCCTAAGATCAGATAATCTGTTTGCTAGTTTTCCTTGTTGTTCCAGCAAAAACAATACAATGTTTTTAATCTAAAAAAAATACCCCAACGAGCAAAAAATAAAGTAGTAAATAGGCTTGTTTTTGCACTACTTTTTGTTGTAAATAAAACTCATCAAAT
Organism: Hibiscus mutabilis; assembly: GCA_019671005.1. Classification (NCBI taxonomy): domain Eukaryota; kingdom Viridiplantae; phylum Streptophyta; class Magnoliopsida; order Malvales; family Malvaceae; genus Hibiscus; species Hibiscus mutabilis. The sequence goes on along the minus strand of CM033752.1, from coordinate 53,559,485 downwards.
TTGTTTAAGCTTACTTAACTATCTAGCATTCTTGAGAAGTCCTTGAGAACATAGTGGTGATCATGATCTCCAACTTCCAGTTGTTGAGTATATCAGTTAACTTTCTTCTTCAATAACTTGTAGTTAATATAACACATGAGGGGAAAATAAGCACATTTTAAGAAAATTTGAAGAAATTACAAAGTAAATCAACTATCAATAAGAGTGTACATATGTAGAGGAGAGATAGTGAAGAAGGCGGGCTGTTGTGGTTAAGGAGATGGCGAGATGGTGAAAAAGGAGGGTTGTTGTGGTTGAAGAGATGACAAGATGGTGAAGAAGGCAGGATGTTGTGAAGATTTTAATATTTTTTAATTTTAAATCATATTTGGCATTTAATATTAATAAAAATGACATGTCAGGATAAAAATAATAATAAAATAATTCATATCATTAAGGAGTGATCAAAATAAATTAATGTATAAAGTTAAGTGAGTAAATTGATTTTTTTAAAGTTTAGTGACCAAAATACACTAAAAATGTGTGACTTCTGAGGGAATTTATGACGAAATTTAATTTTACTAACAAAATTTCCGAGTGAATAGAGGGGTCAGAGAAATGTTGGTCGAAACCAATATTTCCGAGGGAATAAAGTAGTCCGTCAGAAATTTTGTGACGGAAATTCGCCAATAATTTAGTGACGAAATATTTAAAATTCGTCAAAAATTTTATATATAAAATATTATATTTTATGTTTCCGACGGATTACATCTTTCCCTCAAAAAAATAAATTATTGACGGGACATTTAAAATCCGTCAAAAAATGATATACATGAAATACTATATTTTATGTTATCGACGGAATACATCTATTCCGTTGAAAAAAATTTAGTTTTCGAGGGATTACATCTACTCCGTCGAAAATTTAAATCTTAAATTTTTTATAAAAAAAGAGGGAAATTTTCTAGGGATTCCTACCCGAAAAATTTGTGATTCCCTCCAAAATAAAAATATAATTTTTTTTATTTATTTAGTATCAAAAATTAATAATTAATATAATTCAAATAGTTATATTTCCTCCGTCCTAAAAATAATGTCCTTTGTTGACTTTTTATGTAGTTTTAGGAATAAAAAGTTAGTGTAAGAGATTTGTAAAGTAATTAAAATAATAATTTTATTCTTAAAAAGTTAAAGTTTGTTTTATTGGATTAGGCTTAAAAGAAAAATAAGTGCCCAAAGTATACCACTTTTGAATTTTAGGTGCCTAAAGTATTTTTTTGTAAAAATAGGTGCCTAAAGTTTCAAAAGTTAGAATTTTAGGTGTCGGACTGTTAAAAAACCGTTAACCATTTAAAACGCGACATGTGTCATTTTAATTTTTTTGTTTAATAATATAAATTTTTCCAAAAAATCTTCAAATTATAAAATTTTCTAAAATAATCCCTAAATCTCTAAATTCTCACCGCTGTCGCCGCCATCCGCCGTCGTCGGCCCTACCCTTTCAGTCGCCAGACCCAGCCGACCATTTCCCCTTACCCCGTCGCCGAAAATCGGCGAACAGTGTGCGAATCGAACATTTCACGTCGAACTTGAAATAATTGTTCGATTCGCACACCGCTCGTCGATTTTCGGCAACGAGAGGTGAGGGGAAATGGTCGACTGGGTCCGACAACCGAAAGGATAAGACCAGCAATGACGGCGGCAACGGTGAGAATTTAGGGATTTAGGGACTAATTTGAATATTTTCATAAATTTCGGGGGATTTTAAAAAATAAATTTTACTTTTTAAAAAAATAATTTAAAAATCAATATTTTATGGTACACGTGTCACGTTTTAAATGGATAACGGGTTTTTTAACCGTCATGCACCTAAAATTATAACTTTTGAAATTAAGCACTTATTTTTTCAAAAAAATACTTTAGGCACCTAAAGTTCAAAAATTGTATACTTTGAGCACTTATTTTTCATTTAAGCCTATTAGAAAACTAAAAAAATGGTAGAAAAAGAAATATATTTAATAAAAGTTGTTGAGTTTTTTAAAGAGACAATTTAAGTGAGCCAATTTTAAAACATAAAAGAGACAATTTTTATGTGACCAGGGAATAGTAATTTTGGAAACAAAACAAAGAACATGTTTGATGTATAGACTTTCCCATTATACACACTTGAATCCTCGTTTTTTACATAACAAAAACAAAACAAAGAACTCCAGTGTGTGATCAACCCCAAATGGTGAAGAAGTTGACAAAGATTCTAATTTTTTGAGCCTCTTTCAGTTTATTCCAAATAAGAAATCTGTCTCTGTAACCTCATCTGCTCATAAAACTTGGCTTTGAACTTCTCAGCGTTTGAATCAATTCCTTCATCCTTGATTTTAGATGAATACAGATACGAACTGTTTACTTTCTCATCACAACCTTCATATCCACACTCTTTCACTTCTTCGACGTCAGTCTCGGATCCTTTCGAGCAACTCATTCTTCCATCATCATAATCCTCAACGCCGAAATCGTAATCGAAATTGACTTCCTCGGCGCTAATGCAGAGACCGTACCCCTCTCACTACCCTACGAATACACAAGGAAAAATAGAGAAAACACCTGCAAAAGTGAAAAGAAGCAATGAGTTCTGAAAAGTGAGGAAGAAACCGAACCATTCGTACCTGTTTCTGACGACCGGAGTAACTCTTTGCGATTCTGAGCGGTGGATAGCTGCACGACGGTGAACGAACTCACATACTCGGACGATATTTCGGTCCGACGACACATTACTGAGATCGAGCAAAGTAAACGTCGAACTCCGAAGTACTTTTATTTCGCTGAAACTAACTTAATTTTTAGACTGAGGGGCAAGATACGAACGAGAAAATACTCTTCGATATGAGTTTCGGCCGTCGCCTGTGAGAATAAGTGGCGGCGGCAGGTGGTGTGTGCATGTGTTGATATAGGAGAGTATTAAGTTTTCTTTAGGTTTAGTTGTTGGAAAGAATGGAAGAAAATGAGTTTATAAAATATGAAATTTGCCTTGCACCAGCGGGAAGAATTGGAAAAGAATTTTAAAAATTCTATTTAATTGAAGTAGTGGGCGGAATTTGGATTTGGGTGGGAAAGTGTCCGCTAATTTTTTAGGTTTAGGAAAAATCATTGCTTTAGTCCTTTTATGCTTTACGTTTAGGTCCTAATTTTTACCTTTAGGTTTTAGTTTAACTCATTTTAGTCCCGAGTTTAGATTAGTTTAATTAATCTTAGGTCTCTAAATTATTTTTCTGTTGTATATTATATATTTAAAGTGTGATGTTAGTTTTAAAAATAAATAAGGTAGCCGTCTCTAAAAATCTCTTTGTAAATCCTAAGTGAGAAAAAACGCACTAACCTTGTGGTCTTTTCATTGATAATCAAATAAAAGTACAAGAGCACTACAATTCAACAATACATCGGATAATATTCAAATAATTGAAGTAAAATTAAAAATCTAAAAATAAATATCATCCGATATTCAAGATACATTTTTCTTTATTGTATTGTTATGGTGATGAAGGAATCAGATGATAAGCTTTATCCTGACTCTTGGGTGGCTGAACAAAAGGAGTGCCTCCTATCAACATTTGAGATGCATGTGAATGTGTCAAAGGTGTGTTACCTCATGGTAGATATGTCGTTTGTGGGTACAAGGGCATCTGTGTACCAGCTGAGTCAGTGAATGTTGAATACATAGGAGGTTGTATGCTGCTGAACCGTGGATAAAGTGCAAGATGGTACATCGGAGGGTAAAAACCTAAAAAGAAATCGTTAGTTGGAAACTAACATGTAATTGATAATAATTATAATGATATATAATATTTAATTGAAACATAGTTTTAAGACCTGATTGTCCATTATAGTTTGCTTCAAGAAGCATATAAGAGTATCTATGTTGTTGTGGTTGCTTCTACGGTTGATGTTGTGGTTGTTGTTGTTGTTGATGTTGTGACATCACTAAAGCCATTAGCATATATTGGCATTCTTGGACTTGCCTCATCTGCTCTTTTAACGTATAGATCTCTTCTTGTTGCTCTGGATTTCACGGCATTGACCTTTTCAAAGAACTAGAAGCCCAAAAATATCTTATTTGGGTTAGCTGATGCTGAAGATGACACATCCTCACTTGCAACCTCCTGAGTTACTGCTACTGTCTGCAAATACTTGTTCTACAAAAAGGGGTAATTTATTATATTAAATAAAAATAAGTTACATTAGTTAATGGGAAACTTTTAAATAGAATATTGAGAATAACATACAACGAATTCTCTATGATTGTCATTGAACCAACCATCATCTTTGTTGTTCTTGTTTGTATGCGTAAACTTGTAAAGAGGGAATGCACCTACTGTCTCCCTAGTACGACGTTCCTAAAACAAACTCATTTACATAAGTGAATTAAATATATTGATCTTGTATCCATTATATAAAGAATATATATTATGAGAAACATATCAGTCATTTCTTCCACTCTATTGTAGAAATAGAACCTCCCGTATGGGAGCCTAATGGTTGTGCCTCCATGACCCCATGACGACGCTTTTTTTTTTGCTTTCTAACTTCTTTTTTTTAAACGCAAGAGAATCCCAATGATCTATGTAAGATTGTCAAGTCTGTTCCGACATACATGGTGGTCATGTCTTGGTATTACAATGCCAATGATGTAATGCCTCGGCGTATGAAACCCTATTGCCTTGTTCCAACATTTGATCACATATGGTTCTTTATCAGACTCCTACCAAAATATTTTTGCAAAAATTCAATAAAGTAAATTATTAGTATATACTAATAATAATAATAATGATAATAATAATAACTTGTGCAATTAAAGTGAATAGTTTTACACTTACCTTGAACTCATCAAAGTAAATTTATTTCGTCTCTTCTGGAACAGTTCCCCAATTAAAGTCAGCTGTGATGTGAGATATCTATTTTTATTTTCTTTTGTTTTTTATTGTTTTCGACGAAATTATTGTTCTTGTAACACCCTCTTCCCGTATCCGTACATTGAACATGAGTCAGAGATGTCACGGACTTTTAAAAACATATTTTAACTTAAAAATCGGGGTAAATTTAAAAATTTTAAAATAACTTCCCAGGTGGTCACTCATCTTGGAATTTTCATAGTTCAAACACGCTTAACTTTATCTAATTTATAAATAAAATAATAATTTAATACTCAGTAATAAAACTTTTTACATAAATAAGATAATCATATCAGAGCATGTAATAATAAACATATTTAACGTTCATAAAAAGTTAGTAACAATATTACATGGCCGATTAAAGTACTTTATCAGAAAGATAGGATTAGCCAGTACATGCCACTATTAAACTCAAAAGCATGGATGTCATAAGTACTGAAATTAACCTGTCGATTCGGTACTCCCAAAAGAGGCAGTGATGCAAAGCTCCACTCCTACTTCCGTTTACCTACGTGTACAACCGAACTACACGCTGAGTATAACTCAACGAGGCATAAGGTAAGTGACATATATAAACATTCATAAATACACGATACTTTTCAAAACGTGATAATCATTAAAATCACATACTTTGTAATGCAGGAATGTCTATGCAAGAAAGCATACCGTATTCATTATTTAACCTAAAAACATAGGTTATATCGTGCAATCATATAGCCAAAGGTAAATATCAAGTGTCTAATATTCGAGTCGCGTACTTAAAAAGTACTATCCTTGACATACTTGTAAGACACAATCAAGTGTCTATAACTTTATAATACACATTCAAGTGTCCGTTACTTTATAATACATTTGAAGTGCCAATAACTTTATAATACTCTTAATGGTATAACACAATATTATCCTACTCGACATTTTATTACCAATGGCAAACTTGAAAAACAATTCATGCAAATAATGGCAAGTAAACCAAATTCCATACATATATATATATATATATATATATATAAACATCTTCATACTGGATCAATTAATACTCTAATATGCTTTATAACATTTATGGTATACTGTCATTTAAAATTTGTATCAAATAACTTGTCCATCACGTGTCATGTTATAAAAACATTTGTGATCATAAAATATGCCATAATCTTCAGTAAAATAAAGTATCATGCTAAATATATTTTATGCTTTCATAAAATCTGTACCTTTAGGTCGACTTATCACAAGTCTTCCTATATTATGTATGTTAACTAACATACAATTTAAAAACATGTACGCACTCACCTTAGCCTTGCAATGTATCTGCCCTTACTATTCGATTTCAGTCTCAAACTACTTCTTTTTCGGGTCTACTAGTACGACCTCAATTTTTATCGGAATCTACACCAACAATAATATATACCATTTTAAAGTATATGTTAGCACATACTCATTCCATATACAATAATGGAAAGTAAATAATTAACTATCCATCAAACGTAAACTTGATCCGACAAAGCTTTCTATATTCGAATCGCAATTTCTCATACTTTTTTTAAATCTCCAACTTTTCCCAAAAATTCTATTTTAGTCCCTAAGGACTCTTTTAACCTTCAAACCATAAATTCCAGGTCTGATCCTTATATTTCTCATCCTTTACACTTTAGGACCCAAACTTTAAAAGTTTACACTTTGGTCCCTGAAGTAGCCGAATATTCAATTTAACCCAAAATGTTGTTTTAAACTTCAAAATCAACATTTAAATCACTAAACTTAATTTTTCCAACATAATATACTTCAAATACAAGCTCAACATCAAATCCCTAAGCTTTTCATAAATTCAAGATTAATCCCAATTTTCTTCAAATTGTTGAATTAGTCCTTGTATTTCCAAAAATGTTTATTTTGATCCTTAAACATCAATTTATGTTATTTCAACCATAATTCATCAATTCAAGAGCTAAAATAAAACTTTCAATAATTTTTCCAAATTTTTGAAATGGTCCCTATAACTTTAATTGGGGAATTTATTTAATCTAACATCAAAATTAAACTTCCAACATCATAATCCGTTCAATATCATCTTCAATTTGATTCCCTAACCAAAACCCCCAAATCTTAGGGTTAGGGTTTATATCTTCAAACATGGAATTAATCCAATTTCAAGATTGATTCCATGTTTATAACATTAATTCTACACAAAACAACCTTAATTTCATCATCTACTATCAATTCCCATAACCATCTTCATCCATGACATAACTTATACTCAACTTAATCAAACAAAATTACTATCAAAAGAAAGAGCATGAAGCATAGATCAATTTTTCTTAAAGCAACATACTTTGATTCTAATTTTGATCCTTGAATTTTGGACTTGAAAATGAAAAAAAATCTAGTTCTCTCTTTTCTTTCTTGGTTTCGAAATGCCCAAAGGAAATAAGATGAGAATATTTTCTCATCTTTTTAATATTGATCCACATGTCTAAAAAATGATTTTTTAATTCATTTTACATAGTGAAATTACTACTTTACCCTTTCCATCCAATGGCCAAGATTCAATCTTATCAAAAATCAATGGCCAAGATCTCATCCAAGTGTATTTGACCTTTCAATATTGCCCTCAAAGTTTCAAAATATTTCAAAAATGCCATCCATGGCAAATGTCCAATTTGCCCCCCAACTAGTCTTTATTTACAACAAGACTTAAAATTTGCCATTCCATTAAAATTGAACCAAATTCGTTCCAATCTAACCGTCCATGTTCCAAAAATATCTTAGATTTGTATTTGTGGCTTTTATTCGATCCAAATATTCGTATTTTACTCAATACGATTTCCAAATTTTCTTCCTACGGACTTTAAAGCTTTATAGCCACTAATACACAATCCGTACAAAAAACTCGAGTAACACGAAAGTGTCACTCTTGGGCATGAACTATTCATTTATGAGGTTAACTTGCATAACTTTTAGAAATTACAATTTAGCCCCTGAACTTTTCCAAAGTTTATACTTTGACCCCCAAACTTTCAAACTTTTCATTTTGGTCACTGAACTAAAACCACCAATCTTTAACTCTTTACGTTTTAATCACCAAGCAAATATTGGGGCATTACTGTTCCATCGCAAATTAAATTGATATTTTTTATTGTTTCCGACGAAACAATTATTCCATCGCAAATTAAATAGACATTTTTTATTATTCCGACGGAACCATTGTTTCATCGCAAATTAAATTGATATTTTTATTGTTTTCGACGGAACAATTATTCCCTCGCAAATTAAATAGACATTTTTTATTATTCCGACGGAACCATTGTTCCATCGCAAATTAAATTGATCTTTTTTTATTGAAATCAAAAAAGTTTCTAACGGAAATAACAATTTCCGTCGAAAACTTCATCTTATATCAAAAATTTGTGACGGAAAATTTATTTCCATCGGTAAATTATGATGGATTTTGAGGTGGTCAGAATTTTTCCGTCGGTAAATTAAAATTTTTTTGTAGTGAATTGTATCTATGGAGTATTAATTATAAAAAGTACGAATGCTAAAAAAAAATTGAGAATAGATGAAATAAAAAACTATTTTATAACTAAAGAGTTGGTCCAAGTGGTAAGTAACTTGGTATCGCTTAAGCATATTTTGAGTTCAAGACATTTTTTATACAGAAAATTTTCGTTAAAAGATTCACCCAATAAAATCAGATGTACGACACAATTCAGTTCGGATTAATCAACAACGTTGTGAGAAACCGAGAGAACAATAAAAAATATTTTATATTTCTAAATCACTGTCACTATTTTACCTAACATCAGAGTGGCTATCGTCTAAACAAAAAGTCAAACTTATCTAACCAACCGCTTCTAATTTATACAATTGAAATCATGCATGACACGAGCTTTATATCTCAATGCTGATGATTATTACATGGTGCAGAATAAAATGATGTTTATAAAGATTTATATTCAACATATTATTAATTTATATACCATAAATGTGAAAATAAGAGCACCGACGTAACCGACGCTCTGCTTTCTACAATTGAAAATTACAATTGAAAATTGGAATAGGATAAAATATTTAAATTATCACTCAATTTTATTCTCTAATCTAATATAAATGTTACATTCACACTTCACAGGCATTAATATAGTGTTTAATTATCCATCAATATAAGAGCTTATTGTAAAATAAATTGACTATTACTAGTATTTTTTGTAGAAGAATTGACTATTAGTATTTAATCATTTGTGGAATCGGATATTATTAGTAGAGAAAAATTTCCATATACAATTTGTGTAAACTTTAGTTTACAAAGACCTTTTAATTTTAGGGGTTAGAGGTTTAGTATAGGTTTAGAGTTTAGGGGCTTGGGTTGTAAACTTTAGAAATTTAGGTTACTGTTTAGAATTTAGAGTTTAAGGTTTAGGGTTTAATTTTTTAAAATTTAAGTTTAATTTTGATTTATAGTAAAAATAAGCATAATGTGTATCAAATTTAAACCCTTATTAGTAGTAGTAGGACAAAGCAGATGCTAGCTAGCTGTCCCTTGTTTTTTTATTTATGTACGAGATTTCTGTGTCGAACAATTATAAAACTGATGATCAAGTATGAAGTTGAATCGGTTCATAATTTATATTGCAACTTGAGAGTTTATTTAAAGGATATTAAATTATTTATCAATTAGATAATTATAATTTGTGTTGACTTGATTTATATTATTATTATTATTATTATTAGCGTCGACTTGACAACCAGGTATCTCCTAACAATAACACGGTTGTTGTTGAGTCATTGTTCGGTTAGTCTGGTGGTGAAGTGGGTATGTGTTATAAATGCAGGGGAAGGTCCTTGTTTCCGAAACAAGACGGTAAAAACAAGTTTGAGTGAGAATCGATCCAGTGGAGAAGATGGAGTATTTGGAAGTCATTTCTCTTATAAATAACCTTGCAAATGTAGGGATCCAATATGTAGCGGAACAGGTTAGGTTGATTCGTGGAGCCCCGGAGAAAGTGCAATCACTTCGAGACGAGCTGCAGTTTATTAACACGAGCCTTAGAAAATATGATGGCGTTTTCATGGAAGACGACACCGTCAAACTTCATCTGACCCATATCCTTAAATTAGCTCGCGAGGCCAAGGACATCATCGACGCATTCACCACCCAAACATATGCCCAAGAGTACCAGAGGACAGCCATGAGCAGGGTCCTTCACGCTTTGCCTCACGATGTAAAGCTTCTTCGGATCTCCGAACGAGTTGACGGCATCAAGAAAAAGATGGAAGAAATGGAATGCTACTACACCAAGTATTGCGCTGGCCACCCAGTCCCAATAGCCAACCCCCGGAACAATTCAGAGTGGTTGGAGAAACAAAGGAGGGAGGTTGAGGAGAAGAACGTGGTGGGGTTTGACGTTCCAATACGTCGAGTTAGCGATATGCTGCTAAGTAAGACGCCAACGAGTGAAGTTATTTCAATTGTGGGGACAACAGGCTCCGGCAAGACGACTTTAGCCAAAAAGATTTACGAGGGAATTAGCCAACAGTTTGAACATCATGCATGGGTTTTTGTGCCCACCAAATACACACCGAGGGACGTGTTGTTGGGCATCATGCTTGGGGAGGGGACGTTAAAGGGCTCCGGTAAGACGACTCTAGCGAAAATTTTTTGGGACGTTCTAATTGTTTCGAATCTTTGGGGAGGAGACGTCAAAACTAGAGTTACTAGACGATGAAAAGTTAGTTGAGAATGTGAGGAGATTATTAGAAAACAAAAATATCTTGTTGTCCTTGACGGCGTCGAGGAAACTCAACTATGGGAGACTTTAGAAAAGGATAAGGTATTCCCTAAAGAAAATCATGGAAGCAGACTGTTGACCACTCGCTCCAAAAGCGTGGCTTCACTAGCAAGCTCATCAACCCATGATCAATTTCATATGGAACCCCTTGATGAGGGGGCAAGGTGGGAACTCCTGGAGAAGCTGGTGTTCCAAGATGGAAGCTGCCCTCCACAACTGCAGAATGTTGGAAAACAAATTGATACCAACTGTTCCATTTCCATGCTTGCCTAGTAGGATTTGGGAAATGGAAAACCTTAGGCATCTTTTGTTGCCTCGCAAGACAAAACTGCCTAAAAGTCCCTATCCACCTGGAAAATGTTTGCAGCATTTCCAAACCCTTTCAGCAATAACTCCTGATGCAAACACTGAAGATCTCATCATTGGTTCCAGGTTTCCGAACTTGATTAAGTTGACCTTAGATAGCCAATACATGGTGAAGACTAACAGATGTTTGTCTTGGCTTTGCATGTTGGATTGTCTTCAAAGGCTAAAGATTATCAATCCAGTTGCGTTCCCATCAAAACCATTCCCAGAAAATCTGGTTAAGGTAACCTTGGTGAAAACCAACCTAGTTGCTGGCGATGTAATGAGAAAGTTGGAGAATCTGGATCACCTCCAAGTGTTGAAACTGCTAAAAGAGTCGATTAGGGGGCCCAAGCTGGAAATGAGATCCAGCTCATTTCCTCAACTCAGATTCCTGTTCATGGAAAAAATAGGTGTTCGAACATGGACGATGGGTGATGGAGCCATGAGAAGCCTTGAAGAGTTGACCATCATTAGGTGCCATCAACTAGAATTGCTTCCACAGCAAATTGGGAAACTCCATAACAAGCTCCAAATAAAGGTGAATTCTCCCTCCGATTGCTTGAGACGACAACTTCAGCAATTAAGTTTGCAAAGAAGTGATTTCCAGGTACATTTTTAACGACTTCTTTACGGAAGACAGTCGCATAGTTTGGAAAGTGGTGCTTTTTGTCTTTCAATTAAGGTTGGTATGGCAATTAGTTGATAGTTAATAATGTTAGCTAATAACTGATTTTATTAGTTGATTTGATTAGTCAACTGTATAAAAGTATTTGGTAAAATTAACTAATAGTTGATAGTTGTTTGATTATTTAAACAAGCAAAATAGCATATAAGGACATGATTATGATACTTGTTTGAATATTTTACTAGTTATCAATATTTTGTCTCTATTAATATTAATTAGAATATGAAAAATAATTTTTTTAAATATAACATTACTAAGTATATTTGAAAGATCTATATATTAATTTATTATTTATATAATTATTTTTAATACGATCTAATTAATTATTAAATTTAAATATAAATATAAATGTGTGAAAATAAAAAGAAAAAAATATTAGTTTACAAATGTTATAATATAGATATGTGAGGGTGAAGAATTAAAATAGAAAATGTTAAATTTAAGTTATTTAGAATTTTTTATAATTATTAAGGGTAAAAAGATCTTTATAACTCTTATGTCAAAACCTTTTATTTTAAAAGGCTCCTACTAGCAGTTTTTTCAAAATTAGAGATTTTATCACAATCTGTTATTTCAATATGCTATTCACTAAATATCCAAATTAACGAATTTTATCAGTCAAACTTTTAATATTAATTCAAACCTTTAATTATAGTTTAAACTGCTATTTATCGAAGTATTTTATCGTCTCTTTTATCTTTAATGATTTCGCTTGTCGAATGCATATAAAGAAATTCACTGCGCATTCGACATGGCTATCTTTAATTCTTCGATTGGGATTTTGCCAAAGCCTAATGTACAATTTGGGCTTCAAAGAAATCGTGAGGCCTGTCGAATACTGAACATGAGACCCACATCACTCCCATTTTTTTATTTTATTTTCTTGTCTTCGGTTCATCCTGTCCGTAATAATCCTAGAACACGCTTAAAGGCCTGGATTTCAAAGTGCAATTGCATGCCTATCGGTTAATATTCAAGTACTATGTTAAAAAGTTTATTTTAATTTTGCTGACCGTAGGTTAGAAAACTATACAATTAAAAATTTTCGTTAATGTTGTTAAAAAATTTGACTTGAAATTCAATTTTATTATGTAATGTTTTTTTTAACAATTGGACATGTAACATATTTAATGATATGAATTCTTCCTATCAGATCCATTTATAATCTAAAAAAATCGAATTTAATCTTCAAATCACTCAAAAATAAAAAATATCTTTTTTAAATACAAAAATAAAGTTGTGCTTTCGGGGCAGGGATAGACCTAGAAAGGGCAGTCGTCTCCCTAAAATTTTGAAATTTCTAAGTGATTTAAGATTTTTTAAATTTTTTTATGTATTTCCTATTGAAAATCTATTTTTGCCCCCTTAAAATTTTATAAGTTCGCCCCCTTAGAATTTTATAAATTCGCCCCCTAACATAAAGTTTTGCGTCCATCCCTGTCCAGGGTCGAAACTAAGCTTGGTTGGTGAAGTTTATCGAAACCATTTTTTAAAAAATAAAAAAATAGCTTGGACGATTTATTTTTGAATTAGGCGTTTTCTTTTAAATTTTATTTTTATAAAGAATGAAGTCACCATCAGTCACTTTGGTAGACCAAACACCATAAAAACAAGAGATTTTAAAACTTTAGGGTTCGGAAGTCGATTACGTGTGAGGAAAGATTAGCACCCCACAAACGCTTGAAATCAGTACCTTTTAATTTCGTATTTTATTTTAGCATAAATAATAATAACAATCATTCGAATTTAATTTAACTCATCCATTACTTATTGTGTTTATATTTAAAATAAAATTATTCATTTTATGATAAAGTATATTTTTTCGAATCTAAAATTAAAAACATCACTATAAGATCAAGGTATCGTCGTTTATATTCCAAAAATATATTTTAATTCTACAAGGTTTTTTATGCATTGTAATTAATTATTGTTTGTTTGTCTTAAGTAAATAGACTAAAAAGCTCTAATTAATTCATAAATTTTTAGTCTATAAATATTATTTAATTTTAAAATTCACGTAAAATAATACCCAATTGCATTAGGATATCATTCCTAATTGAATTCAAAAATTATAGATAATATTCCCCCTACAAATATTTATTCTAAGTATTTAAAGTGTTTAATCCTATATAAAGCTCTATATTATTAATCTAGTTCATTTAATATTTTCTAGGGTTTTAATAAACATTGTCTCTTTAATTCAGGAATTCATGTTGAATGACATTCAATTACATTTGGACACCATTCAAATTTAAATTCTTAATTTCTTAAATAAATTTTACTAATTTACTACAATTAACTAAATTCTATTCAAATTATTTTATTAAAGTCATAATTAAAAAACTTAAAACTAAGGCTCTAATTAAAAGTCTTTATTAGGCATTAAATAAAATAATTAATCTACATATAAATGCATATATTAAAAGAAAAAAATATATACTATATATATATATATTTAAATGTCTTGAACTCACAATTTAAGAGAATGACAATGTGTCATCTAAGATCTTTTAACCACCTACTTTAGAAATATATTAAAATATTAAGTTTTTTTTCTTCTTAAAATCCCTAAGCGCTGCAACCTTGTTTTCTCTGTAAAAACATAGAGCGTAACTCTTTCGTATTCAATTTTGTTTAACCGAAGACAATACTAGATTTATTGTTGGTTGTCGATCGTCAGTTTTTTTCTTTATTTATTTAGTTTGTAATAAAAATAACTCTGTTTTTGTGGCACGTTTTCTTCTGCTTTTGTGGCACGTTTATCTCTGTCATTTGTCATGTTTTTTATTTTTTTCTCGGTCGTTTGACCGTTCTTTTATTCTATATTTTTTTAAGGTTGGATTTGACGACGCCACAACTGGTAAAGATGACGCTTTATTTGTAATCTTGTTGATCTTCCCTGTTCTTGACCCTCATATTAAATTTGGATACACGGTTTGCGTTCGTGGATAGTTTCTCACGGTGCTTGGCTATGATCTGCTGTTCTTGATGGTTTTTCAATAGCTTAATCGTCTTTTGTGGTTCGTTTGCTGATACGGTCAGATTTGTTCATATTTTTTTCGTTCGAGCCTTTTGGTTATGTTTTTTACTTTTTTCATGTGTGGTCCTTATATGATCTAAAGTGACTAGTGTCATTATTATAAGAAAATGTCTAAATTATGTATATAGTTTACGATAATAGTTGTAAACCCTTATTAATGTTAAAAAAGCATTTAAAGAATATATATGTATATATATATGATAGTCAAAGTAAATTGTATATGCATATGGCATAATTTAAAATTAACATAAATATGGTATTATCATACAATCAATTAGCTAAATTATATGAATCATTTAACTCAAACAATTAACCCATACGTATTTTTGATAATAAAAAAACACACACACATACATATTAAATGATTCAAATATCTAATTAAAGCAAGAATCACGACTAAATTAAACAGATATAAAGCTGAATTAAAAGAAAATGAGGACTAAATTGCATTTTATTGAAATATGGTGTTCAAATTACAAGATTCACCTAACTTAGGCGCAAATCCAAACCCGGGTTCAGGTCCGAATATGGGTCAAGGTATAAAATCCTGCCCAAACCATTTTTTATCATTTTCAATCTCCCCTCTCTCTCTCTAAGCCTACTCTCAAAATTTCTCTCTACCCTCTCTCTAGAAAACACAAGGTTTCCAAAAAAACCACCAACAATGGATCAAGACATCATTTTTGTTTAGTGTTCTTCAGTGTTCATCAAGAACACGATGAACACTGGTGACCTTCCGTCACTCTCCCAACTCCGGCCAACACCAAAACGATCTCCGGCCAGAATGTTGATTTTTTCGGCACCACCAAAATAGCTCCGACAACCGCGTTTCTAACCCTAAAACCCGATTTTTGCCCTAAACCCTAAAATCTAGCCCGATTCAACCAAATCGCCCTTCTTTGCCTCCTAAATCTGTCAACCCAAATCCCGAACGTCTTCAACTCCACCATGCTCAGAAATTCTCCGGCCGCCATACAACTCTTTTCATTTTTTTTCATTTTGTTCTATTTCACTTTTTTATGAATATAAACTGATATTTTTTGTTGTTTTTTGCAGGAAATGAAAGATTCGAAAGAGAAACTACCTCGAAGTTGGCAGTGAAACGATTCAGTGCCATCTCCGATGAATTTTCGGTGACCGATTGCCTGCTCTGGTGAGTTTTTCAGATTTTTTAGTAACTATCCTTTTCTCTTCCCTCTTTATTATTTTATTAATATGGTGGTTTTAATCTTTATTAATTATTGTCCTTAAATTTTCTGACAATTCTCTCTCCTCATTTATATAGGTGTTGACTCACTGACGTCATGTGTATGACGTCATACCAGCTGGTTATTAGTTTGGGGCGAGTTTCGAACTTGCGAGTTTCATGTTAAAAAAAAGCGCAGAATTAATTTTTTTTTACCAATTTACTCGATACAAAATTCGAATTTTGTGGAAAGCGAGATTTGAACTTCATTTTTACATAAAGGGAGTTATTTGTTGGAGTTATTTTTTTAAATAATATTTGTTGGAGTTATTTTTGTAAATAATTATTTAAAAAGGTTTTTTATATAATAATGCCAAGAAGCACAATCCTTGTGCTTTTTTATGCTAAAGCTGAGGTGCCACGTGGCATTACAAGCTGTACAGACATTAATTTGGGTTGTAATTTTATAAAATGGGCTTCAGGTATTTATGATTGGATCGTAAATGGACACTTATATAAATACTATTATTTTTTGGGTTTTTAATACATGTATTTATTTAATTTATTTGGGCTTTATTTATAGAGAATTACTACTAATAAAAACAATTCCGGACAAACTACGGTTATTACAAAGTTAATCCATAAAACTTGCACGGTTTCTATGTGAGATTTATAATCTAGCTTATCATGTAAGTTAATGCCACGTCATTCACTATTAGTCTACATTTTTAAATAAGAGGGGATTAAATTGTCTTTTTGAACAGTAGAGGACCAAAAATGAAATTTTGGTCCAATACTTTAACGAAAACCTATGCTACGTTAATTTCAATACCGTGTAGAAGCAGTGTTTATAGTGTTTGATTTGAAGGTTCCAAAATTGTGTTCCACCACACTCGAAGGAATCTGATTCCGTTTCCAGTGTGATCCCCGCATTACATTCTACGTTAATATCAAGTCCAGCTCTACGAATAGCATCTCATTCACCACAATCGTCACCCATTGTTGAGAAAGTTTGTTTTTATTTTCTTAATAATAAAAATATATAAAATGCTATATAAACCTATTAATTAATTAAAACAATTACTAATAGACATAAGTTTATGGTTAAAGCCAACCTAAATGGTTTTTATTATAAAAAAGGGTTTGTTTAAACGTCTTCGTTGAAGAATTATTTAATTATTAAACTAAACTCCTTTTTTGTATTTAATCCATTAGTTTAAGTGAATTTAAGGGGAAAACCCAGCAATTGCAAGTCTTATAGTATATATTGTGAATAAATAAATATATATTTTATGTGCTAATGTTGTATACACACATGTATTATGTATATTGGCATCATAAATATTTTCTAAAAATTAAATGCATAAAGAAGATTTAAATTCGAGATTTTATTTAAAAATATCCACCTACTTAGTCATTGTTGCTTTGTTTTAGTGGAAGTGAGTTAAGATGGGGTGGGGTATGGTAATGTCGTGTTGGGGTGTTATAAATGCAGGGGCAGGGGAAGGTCCAGCTTCCAAAATAAGACCGCAAATACACTTTCTGAGTGAGAAGCGATTCAGAGGAGAGGATGGAAGTCATTTCCCTTATAACCGAGTTTGCAAAATCAGGGATCTCCTATGTAGCGGAACAGGTTAGGTTGGTTTGTGGAGCCCAGGAGAAAGTGAAATCACTTCAACATGACCTGCAATTTATTGGTATGAGACTCAAACAATATGAAGAAGAAGATAGCACCTTCAGCAAAGTGGGGCTGACCCAATTCAAGAATTTAGATCGCAAGGCAAAGGACGTCATCGACGCATTCAACACCCAAAGGAGGAAACCGATGATCAACTTGTTTTACGCTTGTCATCACCCTGCAAGCCTTCGTCATATCGCCATACAAGTTGACGACATCAAGAAGGAGATAAAAAGAACTTGAAGATAACCTCACCATGTATCGCGATGGCCTCCCTGAAGCTACCCCCAAGCACAATTCAGAGTGTTTGGAGAAGCAAAGGAGGGAGGTTGAGGAGGACAACGTGGTGGGGTTTGACGTTGCAATACACCAAGTTAGCAAAATGCTGTTAACTACAACGCTAAAGCGACAAGTTATTTCAATTGTGGGTTCAACAGGCTCCGGCAAGACGACTTTAGCCAAAAAAAATTTACGGGCAATCAACCAACAGTTTGAACATCATGCATGGGTTTTTGTGCCGAGCAAATATACCATGAGGACGTGTTGTTGGGCATCCTTGGGGAGGAGACATCAAAAGGGTCCGACAAGACGACTTTGGCCAGGATTAGGGGCGTGTTGCCGGGCATCCTTGGGAGGAGACGTCAAAACTAGACGATCAAAAGTTGGTTGAGAAGGTGAGGCTCTTGTTACGACGAAAAAGATATCTTGTTGTCATTGACAGCGTCGAGGAAACTCAACTATGGGAGACTTTAGAAAAAGACAAGATATTCCCTGATGAAAAAAAACATGGAAATAGACTACTGTTGACTACTCGCTCCAAAAGTGTGGCTTCACTAGCAAGCTCATCAACCGATGATCATTTTCATATGGAACCCCTTGATGAGGAGGCGAGGTGGGAATTCCTGAAAATGCTGGTGTTCAAAGATGGAAGCTTCCTTCCACAACTGGAGAATATTGGAAAACAAATCGATACCAAGTGTGCCGGCCTCCCACTTGCTATTGTCTCTTTGGCTAGTTTACTAGCTAGAGATAGAGAAGTCAGCAAGTGGAAAGACATACTTGACAACGTGAGTTGGTACCTTAATCAACACGGTAGCCCACCATGTTTTGGGGTATTCTGTTTGACCTGTAATACTATGCCTCAACAGCTTCGAAAGTGTTTTCTCTAATTGGGTGTTTTCCCCAGCGGTTTTGAAATCCCTGCAAGCCAGGTCATCAACCTTTGGATAGCAGAGGAACTTATAGAGGAAACAGGCGGGTCTAGAGCTGAGGAAATTGCATGGAGATACTTGGAAGAACTAATTAATCGAAGCTTGATCCAGGTTGTTAGAAAAAGATCAGACGGTGGTGTAAGAACGTTTCGAATCCATGAATTGTGGACGGAGTTTTGCGTTTCCGTAAGTGAAGGCGAGTTTCAAGTTCACACCAAGCCAGGAGTATCAGATCCACGCATTACCGAATATGGGAGGCTTTCCATCCAATACGATTTGAAGTACATATGGTCTAATCCAGATTTTATAAACCTAAGCACTTTGTTGTGTTTTCACAATAAGGACGACTTTGATTCCAAAGGGCTTAAGTTGGAATTCCATCGTTTCCCAAAGCTCAGAGTGTTGGACGTGGTTTTTCCCAGATTCATACTAAAAACATAGTAAAACGTTTATCTCTTGTGAAGTATTTGAGGATAAATAATACTTCCTTGAACCGTATTCCTTCTTCCATATGCAGTCTCCCTAATCTACAGACACTTGATATTAAAAACACTCGTGTTCCATTTCCGTACATGCCCAGTAGGATTTGGGAAATGGAAAACCTGAAGCATCTTTTGTTGCCTCGCCAGACAAAGCTGCTTAAAAGTCCATCTCAACGTGGAAAATGTTTGCAGCATCTCCAAACCCTTGCAGCAATAACTCCCGATTAAAACACTGAATATCTCATCATTGATTCCAGGTTTCCGAGCTTGATTAAGTTGACGTTAAATAGTCAAGATAAGGTGAAGACTACAAGATGTTTGTCGTCGCTTTCCATGTTGGATTGTCTTCAAAAGCTAAAGATTATCAATCCTGTTGCGTTCCCATCAATACCAAAGTCATTCCCAGCAAGCCTGGTTAAGGTAACCTTGGTGAAAACGGACCTAGTTGCTGGCGATGTAATGAGAATGTTAGAGAATCTGGATCACCTCCGGGTGCTGAAACTGCTAAAAGAGTCGATTAGGGGACCCGAGCTGGAAATGAGACCCAACTAATTTCCTCAACTCGGATTCCTGTTCATGGAAGAAATAGGTGTTCGAACTTGGACGATAGGTGATGGAGCCATGAGAAGCCTTGAAGAGTTTACCATCAGTGGGTGCCATGAACTAGAACTGCTTCCGCAGCAAATTGTTGAACTCCGTAACAAGCTCCAAATAAAGGTGAATTCTCCCTCCGATTTCTTGAGACGACAGCTTTCAGCAATTACGTCTGCAAAGAAGTGATTTCCAAGTACATTTTTAACGACTTCTTTACGAAGAGAGTCGCATAGGTTTTTTCAATAAAATGAAGCAATATATTTTTTTTAATTTCTTCTTCATTTTGTAATCCTGATACATTCCTTACTTTTAGACATGGTTTGGATTGTGTATTTGATTTGTCTTTGCTTCGATCGCAAAATACGTGAATAGCTTTTTATCCTCCAAAACATAAATTATTGTGTGTGAAACCTGGTTATCAGTCACAAACTAGAATCTCTTCCAAAGCAATTAATTATGAAGCTATGCGACGTTCAAATTAAAATTGGGCTTCAAAGAATTAGGGAGGCCTGTCGAATACTGAACATAGGATGATGAGAGACTCATATCCAACGTTTTAACGCATGTGAGTTTTTTAAAAATAACAATTTATTTTTTTTATCCAGATCATTTAAAGAGTCAAAAAATTTATATAGTGAATTTTTCCCATAAATATTGCACCTGCTTTTTTTTTTTTCCAAAATATGGCATCAGCCATTTTATTTCTCAAACTATTGCACTTTGAACAGTGAATTTGAATTCGGATTTAAAAAGGTCCGACTTTAAACAGTAAATGGACTAAATTGAATAAAATATTAAAGTCGGAACCAAGAGGGTCCGACTTTGAACAGTAATTTTACAGAAAAATGATGAAATTTATCAAATTACTGTTCAAAGTCGGACCCTCTTGGTTTCAACTTTAACATTTTATTCAATTTAGTCCATTTACTGTTTAAAGTCAGAATATTTTAAATTTGACTTCAAATCTACTGTAGATTTTACAATAGTTTGGGAAATAAAATGGCTAGTGCCATATATTGGGGAAAAAAACTTGGTGCAATATTTATGGAAAAATTCTTTATATAGTTAAAGAAATTTCATTAACTGTTTGAATATTATGTTGTTAAAAGTTTGAATTTATATTAATTTAGTTATGGGTAAAATTTTGATACACAGTCTTTGTAAAATTAATTTTATACAAGTCTACATATTTACACTATAAAACAAAAATCTTAAATTTCTTTTTTGATCAACAAATGTTGTATGTTTTATTAAAGATGGGAGACATACAACTAACGTCAACGAGTGCATCGTTAAAAACCTCCCTAATCCTAAATGAAAAAAAAGAGTACGACTCGTCGACGAAACACAAAACGAAACAACAAACAAAGTCAAAAGAAACAAGCACAACCCAAACTGACACGATACAATCTCCAGAACAAGCAAGAAGTCACTAAAACACCATGTTGTTCCTCACAAGCTCGCCTGAAACAATGTCCCGCGCGTCACCCCTTCTCGGGCTAGGGCGCCAGCTAAACCATTAACCTCTCAAAAAATATGATGAAAACAAACCGATTCAATACTAAGACACGCCCTATCAATCGCTCCAAAATACTCCCATAACCTCCACGGCTTGCAAACCGACTGAAGCACTCAACCTAACGCAACTTTAGAATCCGACTCCACCACAAGGCAATGCGATGACCAACATGACTCAACAAAAAATGACAATGCAAACTCGATTGCGCGCAGCTCAGCCTCATTGGATTCGATGCAACCGAGAGGTCCTGAAAAAATCGCCAAGATCTTTCCCTTATCGTCTCTCAATACCCCCAAAACCTGCAGGACTTGGTTTCCACTCGTCTACCCATCCACATTAAACTTCACCGTCCCGCTAATCGGAGGCTCCCAACACACTCCCCCACGACATGACCTCGGAGGTAGAATCACACTACATAGACTCGGACAAGACCACCACATAGCCTTTCTAATATTCACCCCATCCTTCAAGGTCTTTACCCAATAAAATGATAGTAATTTGACCAAAAAACAAATCCCAGACTTGGGTAACCTCTTTTTGTTAAAAACCACCTCATTGCGTGCCAACCAAAGCGACCAAAGAAGAGCTGTGACACACGAAACCCACCAGTGATGCATCTCGCCAGAGAACGAGCAATGAAATCCTGACATAAATAATTCCTCAAACAAGCGCGACATCAGCAAACTCACCCCAAATCTTAAATTTCTAACCCTAACCTTAAACCCTATACTATAAACTCTAAACACTAACCTTAAATTCTAAACCGTATAACTTAAACTCCTAAATTTTAAACCCTAAACTAAAACTCTAACCCCTAAAATTAAAAGGCAGTGTAAACTTTAATTTACACTGCATGTGTATCAAAGTTTTTTTTTAGTTATATAATATTTTTTTAAAACGAATGATGCGTAACAAATTTAATGACATGAATTCTTCTTATCTGACTCGTTTATAACCTAAACAAAATCAAATTTAATGTTCAAATCACTCAAAAAAAGAAAACAAAAAATATTGTTTAAAAATATAAAAATAGAGTTGTTGCCTCCGTGGTCGAAACCAAGCTTCGTCGGTAGGCAACTTCACCGGTCCTCCAAGGCTTAACTTCATCATTGCATACATGCATCTTTATACCTTTTTGTTTATCTGATTTTCGATTGTACAAGTAGAACTTCACCTGTTCTGGACTTCTGGTTATTAAGGAAATCGAATTTTTTTAGTTTTAATGAAATAAATTCATATTATTTGACCTTTTTAATATCTGATTTTTTATGAAATAAAGATTTCATTCTTTAACAAATGGTTGCTAGTATTGATCAAAATTCTAAACTGAATGAGAAAAAAGATTACACTCTTTATTTTTTTTTGTAAATAAATAAACTCTTTTTTTTATTAAATAGAGAGATATTACATTTTTATTCCGGAATTTAAACTCATATAAAATGAGATAAAATGAACATCCTTAACCACTAGGCCAATTAGTGAATCTCAGTAAATAAACTCATTTAGTACAGAAGAAATCAGATTTAGATGAGCAATAATATTCCAAATTTCAACTGTAGAAATTAGACCGTCTCATTTTTATGCACAATCTGCTTAACTTTTCAAAACTGTTCCGTTAAAAAAACCTCTTGGGAGATTTGGGGAATTCTTGTTCAAATTTGTAAAGGGATTTGACGTTGGTTCCTACTATTTTAAGAACAGTTGTGTAGTGATGTCCCCTCTCGCTAAAAAAGTGTTTTTTATTTTGTTTTGAAAATAATGTCTTACGCGTGGGATTTTAGAAAACCCGTGTTTTATTTAAAAATGGAGTCGCCACCGGCCACTCAAGGTGGACCGGACACCGTAAAACCAGAGATTTAAAATTGATGGGTTCGGGAGTCGGTTACGGATGGGGAAGGATTAGCACCCACACCGCCCAAAATTAGTACTTTAATAATTACCGCTTTATTAATATTAGACTTTCCGGATTAAAGTGACGATTAAATTAAAATTCGGTTATATGTGCGAGTAAATTTTAAAAGCTCCGTTATTCGAGAGTAAACGTCCAACCACTATCACTACGTAAATCATCGACCCGTTTACACTCGAATAAAAGGGCACCGCATTGACAATTTATATCCGAAATGCAAACTTAAAAAAATGGCAAATATATATAAATACATTGTGATAAAAATATAAATAAATACTAACATAATAAAATACTAATATAACATAAATAAAATACTAATCTAAAACATACATACATAACTATTAATTTAACACATAAATAAAAACAAATCTAACATAAATAAAATACTAATCTAAAACATACATACATAAATATTAATCTAACTCATAAATAAAAACAAATCTAACATAAATAAAATACTAATATAAAACATTCATACGTAAATATTAATCTAACTCATAAATAAAAATAAGTCTAACATAAATAAAATATTAATATAAAACATAAATTTAAAACATACTAATCTAAAACATAGATAAACATACAAATTAAAAACACAATTTTAAATTAACTACTACTTCATTAAATCATAAAAATTACAACATAAATAAAAAGGAAAGAAAATATACCTAACTAGGAGTTCGAATGGCGAACCCCGACTGGACCCCACTGAGGTCTACCACGACCTCTCCAAAAAATAACTAGATCGGATCCAAAATAGGACTCCGATCGAACCGGTTAGAACCGATGACACTGTCCCAGTCCTGGGCTAGCCGGGAGCTTAAGCTCCTTAATTGGCCTGCCCACCGCCGATTCCATGCTTCTCAATCCCCCTCATGCCTTTATATAGGCAATTGGGGTTGTTAAAGGGGGATGTGGAACCTTTAGCTCCACACAAATTTTTCTTTTTTTTAATTAAATTCTTTTAAATTTTTTAATTTTTTATATTAGTAATAATATTATTACAACAATACTAAAAATACAAAAAATCCGGACAAAAATGAGTGATTACAAATTGTAATCAAAATTTTAACTATGCAGGATTAAATTGTGTTTTTGAATAGTAGAGGGGCCATTGCTATTGCTAGGTTAATATGAATCCCGTAAAGGCAGTGGAGGCTCCAAACTTGTGTTCCACCGAACTTGAACGAATCAGATTCCAGTGCTCCCAATTCACATGCTACGTCAATATCAACCCCAGACAAGTTGAGCTCTATGAATAGCATCTCATTCGCCCCTATCCCATATCAATAGAAACCAAGATTAGAGAGACAAAGTACAATTAATCAAGATAAGAGATATAAGCTCGAATCATGCATGATTTTATTTGAATAAAATTTGTTAGATAAATTGACTTTTGTTTAGATGTTAACAGCACTGAGGTAAGGTAAAATAGTACTAGTGATTAGGGTAGGTAAAACACGACTCGAAAAAAAATCGAACTATTTGATTCAGTTCGACTTAAATCGAATATTTTAAAATAAAATTTAAGTTATACAATGAGAATTCGAATAATTTGAAATTTTTAGTAATTAATTGATGCATTTTCAAACTGGAGTAAACTTTCCTTTGATAGTTGTGACTCGTTTTATTGTGTTAACTTGATTTTAAACATCGTAGACTTGATAAGCAGGTAAATCCTAAGGTAGTAAGGTAGGGAATAGGGATCCCAAATGTCGTGGGACATGTTAGGATTGATTCGTGGGAAAGTGCATTGGACATGTAATGAGAAAGTTGACCATCATTCAACATGAACTAGGCAAATGGGGAACTCTAGTATATAACAAACCCCAGATAAAGGTCAATTCTCCCTCATATTGCTTCAGCAACTAAGTCCGATTTTCTGTATGATATATTCCTTACTTTCAGGCATGGTTTGGATTGTGTATTTGATTTGTCCTTGCTTCCATCACCAAATAGGTGAATAGCTTTCATTCCTCCAAGTTTGCAAAGAAGACTTGTAAAGATATAAGATGAACGGAATTAACTGCAAATACACCACAGATTAACTATTCCTAGCTTGGAATTTACAAACCCACATTTTACATTGATTTAATAGATGTTCACTCTCCATTCTCCAACTCTTAATCTCCACAAGCGTTGAATAATCCTTGCTTATAGGTAGTTTCCACGGCTCGCCATCCATCTGCATAAATACGTCTTTCCACTCTCCACCTCTCACCGATGAAGCCTGCGATAAGAGACGTAAAACTCATCAACTATGTTTTCAACACTTGAAAACATGGCACAGTAGAGAAGAGAATACAACATGGATCAATGTTTGACTTGTTACATTACCTATGAGTTCAACCATTACGAATGATGCATGCCATCCTTGCTTTAAACCTAAGATTTCTAGAATCCTATCATCAGCACGGGCCTCAACAAACCCCTTCTGCATAAATAATGAGAATCCGAGGCTGCTTCAATAACCAAGCTACAGCTGTTCTGATTTGCAAATAAAGTATGCACAACTTCTTTTATTTATTTACATATGAAGCCAGAACAGATTCTAAGGCTCAGCTTTTGAAATCTAAATTCAACAAGCAAACAGTAACGAGGAGGGGAGAAAAAAGACATGACTCCATACTAAGTAACCTGAAAAAATGTTACATACCTTTTCCAAATACTCTGGCTTTAGATCGCCCCATAGATTTCACCCACTTCCATAGTTATGAAGATTTAAAGCTATAATTGCCCTCACTAACAGGATGATGAAATCACATGCCATAGCAAGGGAAGAAATGCTCGAACATCTATGTTGGTGGAATTGTGTCAGGCAATGTTCAAATCAATTGGTATTGGGTGAACCACAGAAAATATATATATATATATATATATATAAAATAATTACACAAGAAAATTTGTGTAGGCAGTATAGATCAGTCAAACAATAGTAACATTTGCAGAGCCTTGGCTTAGAAATAAGTTACTTGAGAAATAAGATCTTCTAACATCAATGTATAACTCTCAAAAGAATTTTGTTGTATCTTTGTTTGGTTGAATAAAAAGTTTGTTATGATTGATTAGTCCGAAGTTTTCAGTTTTTATACCAATGAGAATTCTATGAAATAAATTTCATATTTGTCTCCAAAACACGTCATTCAATATGAAAAAAATCCTCTAGAATATCGCAGCACCATTCAAACAAAATATACCAACAAAATGAATTCAAAATGTTGTGGTCGAAATTGACTAGATTAATGCTGGACCCAATGGACACTATTTCAATCACTGATAAAGAAAAATCTGTTTCCACTGCTTCTGCATCAACAATCTATGTACTCCATTTGATGTCATATTACTTAAACATATGGCTTGGTATTTGGAAGCTTCAATAAATAAATATTACGAAGGTGAAGATATCAAATGAACATTATAAGGTTACAAACGTATGATAAAGGCTAGCAGCTGATTGGCAAGAGCAATAACTCCCCTAGAACAATTAAGATGCAAATGTATCACAAAATAAAATTAAATATATAGAAATGTATCTTTTAGGGATTGGAACCCTCTCCCATTCTGAGCAGTTGTCCCTTTTAATATACATCCTTAAAATGTTCTTGAGTCCCCTGCAGTTAGAAACAATTTTTAAATATGTTCACTTCGAAAAGAATGGTCATTCACTACCAAATACCATTCAAAGATAGCGTCACACTTCCTCCACGGGATTCAGGGATTACTTATTCCCAGCTAACCATGAGTTGGACCCAAAGGAAATAAAATTGTAGACCATATTATAATATCAACAGTATTTATTAATTTGACAAAAAAAAAGGTGGAGAAAGGCTGAAGGCATCGTCAAGGTAATAGGACTTGTGTAATTACCAAGGCACAAGAGTGAAAAACAAGGAAACAGTTGCCTAAGCAAAGCAAGGTGCTGATATAATACATAGATAAAGGGAATATATCACCATTAAGACACCCTCAAGGTACTAGAACACGTGCATTCCCAAGCCTTGCCTCTGCACGAAGGCCTACAGTACTGTCTGAGGAATAATCAAACCTTAACTAAACGCTTGTTATAAATACACACGCACACCCCAACATGCCGAGCAATATACATATTGTTATTATACAAAAAAAATAGAATATGTTCATTATAGAATGAGATGAAAGGTAAACGTTCTATCATAATATCTAACCTTAAACCTGGATCACCTGCGCAAGGTGTGAGAAACCAGCCTTGAGTGCAACTGTAACCGGAGTAGATAATCTACCAAAAAGATGAACCAATTACAATATTATATAAATTTTGGCAAAAAAAAACAGTAACTGAGGTAGATAAACTAATAATTTGAATTTCGAATAGCAAACCCCAGACTACAATCTAACTTAAATTTAGTGAGAAAATAATTTTTGCACCTAATAGAAATCAAGGAATAATAAAAAAAGGTACAGGAGAAACCAAACTTATATTTAAGCTGTTTACCAGACAAATCAAAAGAGAAAGAAAATAAATCTAAACATCTAAGCATGCATCCCTAATATTGCATACATCTATAGTTCTACAATGGAACCTTTATACTGCCTGAGGTGCAAGGAGCAAAACAGCACTTGTCTAAATGAAGGTGCACTAAATAAGCTATATAGATTTGTTAATAAACTGTAAAGGGTGGAATCCATAAGCAACTTACGGATATTATAATCTGCCGTCGATGGCAGTCAAATCCAAATACCTTATTTGTAATAGGACCTTGTGCAAGAAAAGGTTTCTCATTACGTAAATGATGGAATCCATAAGCAACTTGTGCATCCATTCCTGAATGTAAAATGGGAAAAAAAGAGAGAGAGAGAGAGAGAGAGCAACCTTATCAAAATATCCCTAGTAAGTGAAAATCTCCCTACGTAAAATGAAAATAACCTAGAGCTAGAAGTTAAACTGGTACACTATACCTATGCTAAAATAATTATAGAATACTCCTTCATAGCCGTTCACTTCATCTGGAACATCCTCATCAACCTCTAAAGTCTGTGCCACAGACAAGATTTTCCCGTTTGAATTTAAGACCACACAAGATAATAGAATCATAATGAGATGGTAGACCAACATGAATGCTTAGAACGATATACAATGTCACAGTTCATTTCACAATGAGTTATAAAGGATTAAATTTTTGTAGCAAATTTTGATGTATGACTTAATTAAGTAGTATGTCTTTTCAAGAAAGTTGATTAAACAGAGAAAAGATGGATTAAAGCAGAGAGATTCATTACCTTTTCAAGACAACACACTTATGTAGCATGCAAAGAATGGGGAGGATCATCAACTTCACCACCAGGCATTTGCATCACAAAATTCCAACTGCATCGTCAAAGAAACAGTTAGCCATACCCATATGTTAAGACGTCACCGACTTCTCAAATCTTCTTTATTGTTCTAGAGAGCTCTAGGACGTAAAGTATAGCCATGTAATATTATTATAATATTATATTGTAAAATATCTAGCTCCTAAACCGACATAGCGAGCCTATAAATTGGTGTGTAATTGCTAAAGTGAGTGTGCGCAAGTTGAGAGTTAGTTGCGTGGTGTGTGTGCAAGTTGAGGGAGTATGGGTGAAGAGTGTAGTATTCAAGTGAGTGGCGTGAAGTGTGTGTTAGAGTGGGTGCAAGTGAGTGTTGAAAAATATAGTGTGTTGAGGCACGTGTACTTTTGTTTTTTAATAGAAGTAACTTTGTAACTATAAGTTTCTCGGTTTAGCTTTAATTTATATAAGTACTTAGTGCACTTGAATTAGTTACTATATGGTCGGCATTGTCGTTTAAATAGTATATGATCAGTTATACCGCCTAATTTATATATGGTCGGTATTGCCGTTAAATTGTTGTGCACTAAGAAATTAAAAGATGAAAAGGCTAACCGAATGAGAGAATTAGTGTAGTACTAGTGGTCAATTTTAGGTCCTAGATAGTGGGTGTGTTGGGTCCGTTAGGTTTTCAACACCATATAACTGCAAGTTAGTTACGAAAACACGTTCGTGTGCCATGGAAGCAAAACATAGCACTAATCATCAAGTAATACCGTATGCTTACCTATCTAGATAGGAAATTGGACCGCAGCAGCTCCGTGCAAAGTTTTTTTAATACCTGATTTCCAGGCAAAAGGAAATGAACCTCCCTGAAGCGAAGATATTCGGAGCATGGGTCAAGAAAGCAGATAAGAAAACAATGGATAACATGAACAAATTTCAAAATTGAAAGGAATACCATACCCAACCAAAAATTCTAGACAAGTCATTGCCTGCACCAAGTGGAACAATAGATACAGGAGGAACTGGCTCCCGACCCTTTTGATTAAGTTCTCCCAAACATCCAAGTATCCAACCAACAGTTCCATCACCTCCAACAACCTACTCATTCATACAGAGTCTTACACGATCAGCTTGGGATATTATTGTTAATTACTTTTGCTATTTGTTCTACACTTACTAGAAAATTGCTTAAAAAGTACAAACAAAATCATAAATTGATCAATATTAAACCAGAGGGCTAAATACAAGTTTAGAATACCAATTGTTAACACAGTCATTATTCATAAAAGTAAAATAATGTGTTTTATACAGAAAAATGAAAAAGTTATTGCAATAGGAGGGGTCTTAAAAACATCTTTACACGTTGAAAAAATCTGGTGAGAACATACCAAAACTCTAATTTTCTGTAAATCTCTTTGGCACAAAAATCTCCATTGTTAGGCCACTTCTCAAGGCAAGCCAGCCCATACTTTACAAATTCATGCGGTTTCACATCTTGAAGGTCGAATACCTACATTTAATTTAAAAAAAAAAAAAACTTCAGAATACATAATATACATGCAAAAAAAAAGTCGTAGGAACCCATAAAAATGAACCCCCCCCCCCACAAAAAAAATGATACTTGTTCTTCGCTGATTAATTGCTGGAGGCTCACCTTCATAATTTCCAGAGTCTTTTCTTCCTTTCTTTTTTTTAATATTAAAAACGAAGAAGATAGGAGGTAGTTCTTTCAGTTTGCTTGTTTGAAAATGCGTCACTACTCTTTTGTCTTTCCTTAGATTTGTTTGTTTCAACTATGCGAACAGAAAGCATATGCCCTCCCGGAGGTAGTTTTTTCAGTTTTTTATTAAATTACTTAATTTCTTTATAATTTTTTTTAGAATTTTAGAAATTTTAAAGAATATTTTAAGTAAAATAAAAAATTTATGAAATTCTCAAGTAGAAATACTATGACACGCCGCACTATACCAAAAGATCTAAAAATGTTAAAATTGGTCAAAATATTTAATTGATTAAATTTCTTGGTTCAATGGCTTAATTAGGTACAAAAATATATTTTTTTAAAATTTTATTTTTTTAGAATTTTAGAACTTTTAAAGGATATTTTAAGTAAAATAAAAAATTCTGAAATTCTCAAGTGAAAATACTATGACACGCGGCATTTATCTAAAAAATTATCAAGATTTAATGGTTAAAATTAGTTAAAGTATTTAATTGGTTAAATTTCTTAGTTCAATGACTTAATTAGGTGGAAAAAAATCAAAAATTTAATTGATTTTTTTAAGTTTAAAAAGCTTCTTACACACTTAAGCTTATTGCTTTTAACGGTTAAAATATAATAACTATTTGACAGATTTATGATTTTATGAAATTCAGTGAAATAATAATTTTTATGATGTAGTTTTTATATTTTAGGTGTATACGTTTTATAAATTTCTTACCATGCATATATTTATATATTAACCATGGATCAAACAATAAAATATATAGGTATTAATATTTTTTTGGATAAAGTAATTAAATTTATCAACATATTATATCATATAATTTATATGGAAAATTCTAGGACACTCGACGAGCACCGCTAAGCACCATTAACGATGAGCACCTCTGGGCACCATTAAATTAATTTATACAAATAAAAAATCTAAAGGACTCAATGTATAATTATAAATTATTTAAATTAAAATATTAATTAAATTATTATATATATAATATTTTTAATCTTTTTTAAAAATAATTGGATTAAATATCAACCTTAGTCAATTTAGAAAATAAAAACTAAAAACCCTAAACCTTAAATTGTAAACCATAAACCCAAAACCTAAACCTTAAACCCAAAACCTTAAATAGTAAACACTAGACCATAAACCCTAAATAGTAAACATTAGCACCTAAACCCTAAACTATTAAACCTAAACCCAAAACTCAAAATCATAAACCGTAAATAGTAAACCATAAACCCTAAATCATAAACCCTAAACCCAATATTTGGATTTAGGATTTAAGGTTTTATATTTGGAGTTTGGGGTTTCAAGTTTATATTTTAGGGTTTAGGATTTTAGGTTTAAGGTTTTTATTTTTAAAATTGACTAAGGTTAGTATTTATCCAATTATTTTTTAAAAAAATTATATATATAGAAAATAATTTAATTAATATTTTATTTTAAATAATTTATAATTATATGTTTAAATGATTTATAATTATACGTTGAGTCTTTTAGATTTTTAATTTTTATAAATTAATTTAAAGGTGCTGCTCGTCGAGCGTGATAGACTCGTTCAATTTATAATTAGTTTAAATTAGCAATTCAATTTTCATAGATAGATGGTAAATAAATTTATAAATGAAAAATAATGTTTTACTCTTTTGAAACATTTAATTTTTTTATTAGCATATAATGTATAAGTGTGTGAATAAATTCTAAACTAATCATACAGTCTTCCATGTGGTTCCACACATGAGTCTAACGGAGCCTTTGGCGGGTAAAGGTGAGTTTTTTTTTAATGGTTGGAAAGAGAATTTTAATTATGGAACTATGGAGGTTGTACTTGTACCACAAAGTAAATAATATAAGAAAAATGTTATTAAGCCCAAGGAGTAACTTTGGACCTCTAGTACCCACCCATTTTTCTTTATAGAAGTATACCCAAATTCTTTGTATTCGGGTTGAGTATACACTTTTAATGTTTGAAAGATTTGGGCTATGCCTATATTTGTGTTTAAGCTTCAAGCGTATAGTTATATCCATTTAAAGCGAGTATTAATACCTTAACCCTCCTTTATGTTGCTAGCAACGCTAACTTAGTAGTCGCTTTCTACTTTTCTCCATCTTTTCCATCATCTCTACTTCTCATTTTTTTTTCTCTTTTCATATCTATAAGTTTTTATTTACATAATTGATTTTTTTATTGTGTTTAATGTGTCTTCCTTTTTATAATAATAATGTTTGTTTTTGTTTTTACAATATTTGAAATTTAATTCAATTAGTACATATAAATGTCCCTAAAACTTGATATCTAGTAGGTATGAAATTCAAATCGTATATTTTTCCTAGTCAACTACTCAATTATGTTGACAATTAAATGATTCAAGTTGTTCCATGGACCATATATATGAATTCCTGTTGATTACAAAGGACAAAACAATACGCCATCTAATTGTAATGTAAAGCCCCTCTTTGTTCTTATTTTTCTTTTCTTGTCTGCCAAAATCAGAATTATGGTGGTCCTTTCTCATTATGGTATAGGGTGACATGAACCTAAGAATTTTTGTCATTCTTGCCTAAATTGGTTATTGGGAGGGTAAAGCATTGAAGCATGCATGCATATTGAGTGAAGACTTTATTACAGCTGATTTATTTGAAAATGGTTTGTGTCTATTGCTTTGACAAATATCAATTTCTTGAAACAAATTAATGAATCAAAACAACTTGAGGCGAGTCCCTTATAAATTTGGAAGTAGAGTTGTCTCATGTGAGGTCGAGTCTAGTTCAACCCTGTCGGACGTCTAAATAATTTATTTTAATTTCAAATAATAAAATTATAATACTATATTAATAGTTATACATCTTTTTATTTATTTTGATATAATGTCTAGACTACTCAAATCTTTCATCACTCAAAAATTAAAAAACAATAAAGTTTAAACATATTTAATTGTGTATATCAATTTAAAAAAATATTACCCAAAATTCGATAATATAATTTAAAGGAAAAAACCTATTTTTTTTATTAAAAATTTTTAAACTTAAATTATCAACATATAACTTTTAGATATTTGCTTGTTTAAATTGTTGACCATTGAATAATGTAATAGGTAATAAATTAGGGTAAGCGGTGCCGGTTGACATTGGCAAAGGCTCTCCTCACCGAAAGTTAGGCTACATTGCCCACCACAAATAAATAAAAGGGCCGAAAGCAGTTTCAGGTCTTCATATGTTAAATGTTTTTTTTTAAGCAATATGTATATCAATATTTTTAAATAGTCAGTGTAAAATATTAATATTACTTGAATCTTTTTATTTATAAATAAAAAATATTAAATATTTAAATGTATTTGATTTTTTATTTTCTAATATATTGTACTAACAAGAGTTATACTCAATTGACGTTTGCATGTCAATTTCAAAATTGAAAAAAACAAATATAAAATGACGTAATAATTTCTTAACCACGTCAACAAAAAATGTCCGAAAAGAAGGAATTAAAATAGGATAAATTAGATATATTTATATGGATTTATAGCGTAACTTTATTTATTGAAGACGGATACATTTGTTATAGTTATATTTATCATTCAAATTTATGTTCATTGATGAGACGATAGAATGCGATTAACGGATGATTTACAATGGTTGGGTGATGGTTTTTAGCCCATATAATCACGATCCGAACATTTTATACTCGGTTCGGAAAAGCGAATAATCTAAAAATTATATATTTAAAAGAACCCAAAA
The DNA here is from genome assembly GCA_019671005.1 of Hibiscus mutabilis. Lineage (NCBI taxonomy): Eukaryota > Viridiplantae > Streptophyta > Magnoliopsida > Malvales > Malvaceae > Hibiscus > Hibiscus mutabilis. The sequence goes on along the minus strand of CM033752.1, from coordinate 53,525,377 downwards.
CAAAATCATGACAGTTACCAGAAAAAAAAAAAAAAACCTATCAAAAAACAACGTAAAATTTAAAGACCTAATTGTAAAAAACGTAATTTTAATGACCAGAATTATAAAAATATATTTGTCATATAACATGGTCATTATTGGGCGCATGTCCGAAATATCCCTAAAAAAATATAAGGAAAAATCTTACACTTATTAATCCTAAGCCCTAAATTCCTCTGTATCTCATTGCATATTTTGCCTTTTATGCTGCAAAAGGTTATCTTGTCTTTTGGGTTTGCCTTTGTCATCACACCCAGTATATCTAGCACTATTATCTCATGACACTAGCTACCTATTAAATTCCCCAATATTTAATAGGTATGGTATCATAAAAAAATTGTACACCATTTAATATTATTCAAATTCTATTTTACAATGTCATACCCACCATCATGAATTCATAAAGTTGTTATTTTTCCTATAATTTTTTATAGGTTCTGGTTTGATTTGTCAATAGTTATATTGTATGAGTATTGAATACATTATTAGTGAATCGTGTAAATTGTTAATAAATAAACATGAAATGTTAATTATTAAGATATATATTTTTAATAGTCTTAAGGTGATTATAAAATATTATTTGTTTATATTTTTTAACCCTTTTGATAAAACATACACATCTTGTAGATAAAACTGTTTGAATCTAAATCTATGATGAATTTCATTATCTTTTTTTATTAAAACCACTCGTTAAATTCATGAAATTAAGAAAAGCTTGAGTTTTGAATATCCATGAAAATAAAGACCATGTAATTGTCGAAGTGGCGATTCCCTCGTCTTTCTCATTTAATTACCACCTAAAACTAATGCTTTCAATTTAATGAATGTTGAGATAAGGATGAGTCATGAACCAAATTCGCATTTATGATTGCAGTTGAAACTTGGCTATACTCATCTTTGTATTCAATGCATTTTTTGTAATAATGTGTAGGTCCTTTGAAATTAATTCTATGAATTGTTACATTTTGGTCGTTACAAGTCATTAATTTCATTGTGAAATGATATCTCCACAAGCCTTCATTAATAGAACGGCAAAAGAATCGTCAATTTTTTCATTGCTTTCACCATTATCACATACTTATTAAATTAAATAAAATTACGATCTTAATATTTGTAATGACCATGATAGTATCTATTATATCCACAATCGTGAATAAACACAATATAATAAAAAATGTGGCCATAAATCCCTAAGTCGAAAGTGTACACATTGATTTAGTTATATACGATTCTATATTCAAATTGTTGGGTTTATAAAGGGGATATTATTTATCCACTAATTGAAGTTTGGATGGTAAAGAAATTATCCCCGAGATTATCGCCAACTAAATTTACTAATTAAGGTAGGTCCCTTTGAAAGTTGGGTGTCTTTTAAAACAAATCTTTATGCCTTAATTAAACCCAATTATCACACCTTGAATGTGTATGGTTTGAGTGCCTCACGTAGGCATGTCTTGCTTTCACATAGATGTATCCAAAAGGGTCAGTCAATCATACAAAAGTTGAATATGCTTGTGTGTAAAGGCATGGGTGCCACAAAACCCTAATTTCCCACACCATTAGTGGTGGTGGGAAAAAGTAGCTTTCTCCCCTCAAGCTTATTTTAAGTGGCCTTTCTTCCTCTTGTTGCTAACTCTTTAAGGATTCCAAAAAGGTAAAAAGAGAGAAAAATATAGATGCCACGTCTTTCAAACAAAGCCTTGGAGGTGGGGGATTTGGCATCTTCTAATTGTCTCCCCTTTTCTAATAAAGAAATAATAATAATATTTTATTTGTTAAAAACAATAAGTCAATTTCCATAATCACTATTTATTATGTGTCTTCTAATTTTATATAAGATGAAATATCGACATCAATTATGTAACTGAATTTCAAACCCATCTTGAAGTAAGGCGATAGTTTTTTCAATTAAAATCTGTCATTAGTTATAGTATATTTTAAAATTTTTTCCCTTTGTTGGAATAACAACTAACATTAAATTTGAACCCTTTTACTCTTCTACAAGTGATTGTACCTTTCTTCTATTGTAAAAAGGTATGGGGAATCAATGGTTATCTTTTGCTTGATTGGTGCTTCATCCAATCAAAAAAGGGGGGTACTTGAAAAAGTCTACTTGCTTTGAGTGCAAGAAGGTACCAAAACTTTATAGATAAAAGGTGGTGGTAGCTCTCATATGCTCCCACAGCTGTGACTTTGTTGTTATATTCATGTTTGCTTAAAGTTTGACCTTTCATGACATGATTATCATACACACTTTGTTTACCACACATGTGTTTGTGTGTGTGAAAAAGGGGTTAAAATGTGGGGTTTGGCTTGCACTAGTGAAAAAGAGTTATGGGGCCCTTTGTCTCATGATATGCCATCAATTATACTTTGGAAGAGGCTTATTTTTTACTATTATTCACCATCAACACATGATCATGGATTGATCCATTGTGAGAGAAAGGTGCCCTTTTTTTTCATGTTCTACTAACTTAAAAAATGAGACTTTAGCAATTAGACGAGGGAAGAGGGAGCTTTTTTGAATCATGGTTGTTAATATTATTGGTGGGGTGGTATAGTGGGAGAATCAACTTTTTCTCTTGTGAAGGAACCAACAACAAAGCAAGCAAACACCTTTTGACAATGGTGGTAAGATAAAATAATGATTTTAAATATAGTAGATAGAGAGAGGGATGTGGCTTGATTCAAATGTAATGGAAAGAGAGATAGGAAGGTTTCAAATGTGGGGGGGAAAAGGTTTAGGCTAATGAGGTTACCTTTTAGTGTATTTTTTCCTTCTAAATTGAAAGGAATTATTGTGGTATCATATGCTTAAGGAGTGGGTATGCAAAAGACAAAACAAAGGAGCTTCCCCTAGAAATTTCCTCTTTCTCAATTATATATAAAAATGGTTAGTTGATGTTGCAACAATCAAGTGAAACAAAAACAAAAATATATGGTCTATGTTTGAGATTCATGGTTGTTCCTTCTAATAATGTCGTTTCTAAAGTTCGAACTGAGATTCTCTTCTTGAGAGAGCATTGTGCCTTAATGGTTTATGTACAATCAATTTAAGTGTTTAAATGTGTAATAATCTCATATTTAAAAATTTTAAATATATATATAGTAATTTTAATGCTATATCAAATTGAAAAAATAATAATAATAATTCCAAGGATTAATTTATTGAGGTCCCTCCACAAACTATTATCTTATTCTTTTTTTGAACATAAAACTATTATTTTATTCTACTTGTAAATATTTTCATAACTTAAATTATTCCAATAAGTGTGATGCAGAACAGTTGATTTTAAACATGGCATAATTGGAGTTTTTTTTTGGGTAGTAGGAAGCATTAATTCGACTACCTGTCCCATAATGAATATATGAAATAATTATGTCTGTTTAATTATTATTATTATATTAATGGTATTTAAAGTTCTTAAATTTTTGAAAAAAATGATTTCTAATTTTTTATATTTAAAAAACAAATATATGCACCAATGTTGATTGTTACCTTTAAAAATGACTTTACTAAATTATTTTAATTAAATATAAATTTGAAAACGTGCAGACAATGCAACTAGATCAAAAGACAGTCTTTGAACTAATAACGAAACCATTGAAAGATTTAGAATGGAGAAGAAACAGTTAGAATATGTGTCTCTTTCTTTATATTGCACCATATATACATGATACAACCCTTACCCATTATTAAAACAACCATGTTTGTCGTTTACAAAGATTGCAAGCTCCCACATCATGACCATACAATACGTCTCATATTTTTATAAAAAAAAATCACAATTTAAAAAGTAAAAATAGAGTTAAAATTCAAATTTTAGAATTACCAGGCACCTTATTTTAAAACTTAAAGCATGTAGTTAAAAGTTCTAACACCTTTTTCTCTATCAATTTTCCCTTCTTTCACTTAGTTAAGAACTGTTAAAAAAAAACCTTACAATATAATAAGCATATATAAATATAATGGAGTATTCAACAATCTTTAAAGTAAGTGGTTAAAGTTCTCAGTTGATACTTCTCATTTTTTTAGTTGTGAATTTAAAACCCGGTAGGAACAAAATTCCTCTTCCCTCGATAAAAATAAAATTATATACATGCCCTGAAATATTCAAAATTGATGGGACCAATATTATTCACCTCGTATCAGGGTAATGCATATTTCAACAGAAAACATGTATAATTCAAAACTACTCCAAGGGCACAGCTAAGCTAACCCCGAAAAAGGAAAGTTATTAAATTCTACCACAACCGAACCAATATCACCCCTTATGAATTAGTCTCTCGAACCTTCGTTGATATCAGATCTCGAGTTCAACCTGAACATTCCCATACATTTACTCTTGACGAAAAAAAGGAAAGTTGATTATTACTCTCGTCTAACTCCAGTAAACTATTTATATTCTTATATGTATGAATGGTATATTTTGGGATCTACAACAAATTTTACAGTGTAAGGTGAAGTCGCCACTCGCAAATGGTGACTTGAATGAAAACGCCATTTGCAGGTGGCGACTTCCCATTGATTTGTAATAATTTAATATTTTTTCTTATCGATTCAAATAAAATCAAGGTAAAGTCGCTACATGCAGATGGCGTCTTCACCAAAGTTGCCATCTGCAGATAGAAACTTCACCCTGCACTGTAAAATTTACCGTAAATTTTAAAATATACCTAAAAGTATCTTATTTTTTTTTTCAAATAGTCAATCCGTTTAAATTATATATCCAACAAAGCATATATGTAGGCATGTAATGAAAGGTTGTAATGGTCGGCAAGAGGCTGAAGATGTCTAAGCATGCTGCCAAGGGAACATGAAGAAATGGATTTGGACAACCTTCTTTACATTAATTTGGCTGCATCCTTATTCTAATTTCTCATTAAATTAAATATTTGTAATTAACAATATATATGTCATTTCCTTTCTCTCATTTTCTCTGCCGAATTTGTTCTTTTCTTTTTTCTGTTGCATGCCTACAAAATCTTTATTTTGAGACCTGTCTCCTCTTATCTTTATCTTATTTAATCTTCATAAATATAAATAAATTTATAATCAACTTTTATACCTTTTCAATTTAAAAAAGTACAAAAATATTATTAAACGTGTTCTAATCGATATCTTAATAAGCAAAAGAAATAAATAAATTCCATCATACATTTAACTAAATCAGATAATATTGCACAATCTATATATAACGATATTTAAATTAGAATAAATTTAAACAAGTCATACATGAGTAAGTTACACATAATGAAATTCAAAATGTTTTAAGAATAGTTTGAGGACCTCAACCTAAAAATACATTTAGAGTTCATTTGATTCGGATAATGTTGCATTATCTTCAGTGATGTAAATTTTTTAAAATGATATTGTCTCGTTTGATTTTACAATATGACTTAATGGTGGTAATGTAAGATTATCAATGGTAAACACTATTTGAGACTGTAGGGATAATGTCACTAACTTCGTAATATAACATTTCCATGGACCAGATAATCTATCCAATTTGCCCAGTATGAATATAATTTAAATTAAAAACATATTTTATTTAAATTTAATTATAAAAATATGTTTTTCTGTTATTCTATAATAAATTAAAAATGGATAATTTCTGGTGATGAGTTGAGTTTGAGCCCAAATTTGATTCCCCCCCCCCCCCTAAAATGAGTCTAAGCTCGTTCACAGACACCATTATTTCAAATAAAACATGAAAGAGTTCTATGGACATACCAATATCTTTCAATTAAATGATGAAAGTTAATATTATTCTTGAAAATTTATCATAAGAACAATCCAGTAAAATTATTTTTGAGTATTATTAATTTTGCTAACTAAATATCATAATCTTGTATTTCAGTTCATAGTAATTTATCTTAATCTCGTATTAGAAATAAAACAAATATAAAAGAAGATAAATTTTAATAAAAAAAGGATCCAGAAGCAATAGCGAAAGCGTTCATCAAGCATTGCTGCAAAAAGTTTGATTCGAACCCTGATCTAACCTCTATCAATATGGTCCAATGTTAACCTTTGAGGGTTAAAAGGTAAAAAAATGTCTTATTACTAGAGGTAATGTAACACTACTCGAACTAAGCACACTTTTATAATAGTTACAATTGTAAATGATGATAACATTTCTCATAATCTAGATAATTTGAGCTAGAACAACATAGTCTATAGATATGTACAAGTTTATTTAAATTTAAAAGCGGACTAAAATACTAATTTCTAATTGAATTAGAGGGGTTAAAAATATTTGTTAAAGTTATTTTTCTCTTAAATACAATACAAAGATTTTTGTATGACTAAGCCAAAAAAACTTTTATCAGAAAAAAAAAAGAGTTAAAATAGTAACTTTTTCGTGCAGAAAACACGAAGATTCTGTGGGTTTGAACTGAAAGCATCGAAACTGAAGTTCAGAAATACGAATAATATGATTTGGAAGTCAAATTTTACAACAATACCAAACCATGAAAGGAATACTTAGTCAAAAAAATTCCAATGATGAATTTAGAAATATAGGGAAAAGATGGGTCCAACTACTTAAATCGGTAATACTAAACTCTAAATCTTTAAATATTAAACTATAAATAAAATTTTTAAATATTAAAATTAAAATATTTATAAAAAAATTATTTTTATTGTCTATGTATAAAATAATTATCTCTAAATTAAATATAAAAAAATTGTGATAAAACTCTTTTACGCGTGTTTGGGATGTCTCGTCACCGTCACAAGGACAGGGTGGTTCCTGGCGTCAAAGTTTTCAACTTTTTAGATTCTTTGCAAACTGTAAAGTCAAAGCAAAAGCTTTGAGATTTTGGCAATCGGGCTCATCATTTTAATCACCCACCTGCGAATGATCCCCTCGGTTTAAAAATATCTCATTTCCCTAAATATGTTTCGAAGAATCCTATTTCTTTATTTTTTTGGAAATGTAATATTTCACTAATTTAACCAGGTTCGAAATGTAATAATCCTACCACTTATTTTTAAAATTTATCTAGTTGATATGATGAATTTTGTAAAATATCGTTTTTATAATTGTTTGGGTTTTATAATGGAATAATTTTCATAAAAAAATTTGATGACTTATTATACCAATCAGACGAATTTCATAAAATTCATTAAAAAAAATCAAAAAAATGCGTCATACGAATCAGACAAATACTAAAAATATAGATAAAATCAAAAATTAATGTTTTTTAAATATCAGATTATTATATAATATTAAAAACAAAATATGTGCATAAAAGTATCCTGTAGCACGATAGTGTCACGGGGCTAGATTTTGACTCTAGCTGATCCGTGCGGCCTTAGACGCTTTCGACGCAAATCGAATTCCTACGCCTAAGTCGACCTTCAACCAGACCTTGTGAGTACTCGCCTCGACAACGGCCGAATCTCGTCACGACACCACTTGTGTCGCGGCTATACCTTTGCCGCACGAATCGCGTGGGACCTTAGTCGCTTTCGGTTGAAACGTCGACTAAGTCACCCCAAAGTACCTTGACACGGTCTTAGGTGAAGATCTCTCGACAAACACCTAACTCAACCAGATTCTCGCTCCGGAAGATCGAACACTCCTCGGAGCCCTCGAACGAAAGATCGTTCTAAAAAGCTAATCAAAGAACAACAGAAAGAGATTGGCAAATAGAACAACGAAGAACACTCAAGAACAATAGAAAGAGTTTTAGAGTAAATGCTTTTGTATTACTCAAGTGAAGTGAATCAATGAATGAAGTGATTTACAAGTGAGGGGGAGCCTCTATTTATAGTTGAACTCCCCTACATCCAACGGCTCGATTTAAATTACATCAACGGTCGAGATTGATCTTATCTTATCTTATCCGATCAAATCTCAAATTCAAATCTCTAATTATCACAAACATTATCTATACATTATATTCAAATAAATGGATAATGCTTTGACCAATTTACCCTCCCCAATCCTCCATGGATTTGGCTAAGTCTTGTGGGCTTGCGGGCTTTTAGCATTCTTCAAGTGCCGGGCCAAGTGTGATGGTCTTGGCAAGCCCGTTACACCGCACAAAAACCTCTTTGGCTGGTTCTTCGCTAACGCCTCGGTCCCAAAGGTATGGTCCTCGCCATTCTCCGAGTGTTGGGCCACATTTGACACGCCTGCTGCATTGCGCACAACCTCCCTATTTGTTGCTCATGCTAATGTCTCGGTCCAAAAGTTTGGTCCGTGACAATCTCCCCCCACTGACTTAGCGACGCCCTCGTCGCTGCAAACGATCCCGGCGGGGTCAACTTGTTTACTCGTCGATGCCTCGGCCATGCAATTCCCCATATGAAAAACTGTCGTTGAACATCGCGTGCTAACACGCCTCTTGATACATCTCCTTTGTAGGAACTCTCCCACAAACTCGATTTACCTTGACTCGGAAAAGACTTGGAAGTCGTCACAACATTGAACACAGATCAACTCTCGAATCGCTTGCCCTTTGAACTCTGAAAGGTCTTCCAATCTTCTTTTCCCCGCAAGAAGACTAGGTCTCACTTGACCTACGCTCATCAACAACGGCAAATCAAAACCAAAAACACTAGGAATGTGTTTGAGATGTACCTTTTCCTCGGTCACATTTACTCTAAAATGGGTCACCCCTTCTTTCTCCTTGAAGTCCGCCCTCTCGCATTGAACCTTCTTCAATATGCATCGGCACTTTCGCCACAAAGTCCGCTATGCGTTACTCAAAGCATCGGCACTTCTTCCCCTCAAAGTCCGTTGCATCCGGTTGCACCCGCCTTCCGACTTGAAGTTTGGTGCTCTCTTACATCGATCCTTCTTCCTTGAAGTTCGGTGCTTTCTCTTGCGTCGACACTTCCTACCGAAGTTCGCCGCTCGTTTCCCACCTTACTATTTGGTGGTGTCTCCACGGTTACTATGTCCCCTAACGGCTTGGCCCCTTCGACTCTAAATGGTCTCAAAAAACGATGCTCTTAAACATCCTCGGCAAGCTTCTCCGGTAGCCTTCTCGGACATGGTCACCCCTTTCTCGCGCTCGGTCCCCTTGGCCTTGGCGAGAACTCGACGTTATCGGATCAAATACAGCCTCGCTCTCTTCTCGGCTCATCCAACTCCTTGGATGGCTTGACTCGATCCTGCAATCTCGCAATTTGTGAGGCCCTTTACACCGGTAACACTCTAGTTGCTTCAACTTGCGTCGGCACTTCTTCCTCGAAGTCCTTCGCTTCTTTCCCACCTTGCCCATAGGTGGCATATTAAAATGTCCTCGAAACCCCTTCGACATCATCTCGGTCTCAAAAGCGATGCTCTTTCCCGAACATCCTCGGCAAGCTCTTTCCCATTTCTTCAACCCATTCTCGCTCATGGTCTCCGCTACCTTGGCGTAACTAGACAACTAACCAAGTTTCATGTGCTCTTTACTCTTGGCCTTGTCCCGTCCCTCGGACCACTTGGCTCAAACGGGCATCTCCGCAACTTATGAGGTCCCTTACACCGGTAACACCTCAATTGCCTCGTCTTTACCCTCGCTTGACAGCTTTCTCACTTGCTATCGCACCAAGTCTCATCACCGGCCGGACTACTTTGGCACTCGTGAACCACGACTCTCCTTTTCTTGGCGGCATTGACACTCACAATCGCCCCAAGTCTCATCGCTGGCTGGACTACTTTGGTACTGTGCGAACCACGACTCTCACTTCAATTGACACTTCATAATCGCCCCAAGTCTCGCTTTCTCCCTTTGACTCGTTGCTGTCTTCACCATGGCAGCTAGGATGTTCTTCTTCCCCTTATCAAATGAGGACCATCACAAAAGTAGCACTTCAACTTCTTGCTCCCCTTCTTTTCTCGGGTAACTTAGCCTCACCATTCCCTTGTCTCTCGAACTGGGCATGGTTGACTCAACACTCGCCGCTTGCATTCTTCGGTCGGAGGTTCGGCAACAACGAAAGCCTCTCAAAGTCTCTCTGGGCATCTCCTCGCTCTCTGCGAGCTTCGCCCCGGTCTAAATCCTCTAAGAAGGTCTTGAGCGCATCACATTCGCTCATTGCCGTCTTGCAACCGAAGCTCCCTCTTGAGCTCATCCACTTCTTTTCGCAAAGCTTCTATCTCAACTCGCATTACTCCCTCGAATGATCACCAACTTGTTGAGAACTTCTCGTGTCTCGTCCTTGAACTGGTCATCTATGGACTCTACCTCGTCAAGACGGGACTCAAAATACCTTAAAGTCTACAAACCCTCTTTCCCAACGACTCCAATTCCACCTTCATTGCCTCCATTTGCATCTTGAAGGGAATTATCTTGTTGGTTCAACTTCTTTGAGAACTTCTTGGATTTCCTTCACGGTTTCCTCCTTGGAAGAACTCTCCGCTTTTTGCAAATCCACCATCTTGGCTTCACAAGCACAACTCTCTCGAACTACCTCCAACTCGTTGAGGATGCGTTGCGCCTCGTCATTGAACTTGCCCTCCATGGACTCTAACTTTTCAAGACGTGACTCCACAACACTCCGGGTCTTCTTGGCCTCTTCTCTTAGAGTTTCCATGCAGCCTCTAAGGAATCGCCACGCTCGTACACCTTCACATCCAATTCATTAAGAGCCAATTGAACATCCTCCCGGATCCCTTCTAGAGACTCTAACATCTCAATATCCAACGAACCCAGCTTCTCAAGGTTTACTGACTAGCTCTTCAAGCACCACCTTTCTTGAAGTCCAAGAGTTTATCAACCCAAGCCTCCACAAACATTATGAATTCAAGATTTGTACCTTATTTTCAAGACGGTTGCTCCTCTCATCAAATTCGTTCAGTGTCTTTCTTACATCGTCCATTGTCGGTGTCTTCTTCTTCGTGCCATCTCAATCACCACTTTGCCACGAACTAGTCCGATCCCCGATCACTTCGACTAACTCAAACACAAACCACCACCACGCTTATCCGCAACTACAAGTCGGAACTCACCACACTTGACTGCACTCGCAAGCCGGAATCCACCACACTTGATGCAGACGCAAGTTGGCTTGAACACAAGTCACCACCACGCTTGACTCGCAATCGCGAGCTGGTGGCTCGAACGCAAAGTCCTTCCTCGACTTCGGGATAGCGCTTATCACGGCACTTCTCGATTCCACCTCTCGTGGCTCTCTCTCTACCAACTCTCACGGCTCTTTCGATATCAACTATCAGCAAGACTTCGCCCGATGCCTCGTCACGGAACCCGCTACCGCCTTTGATAACAACTTATCACCGCCAACTCGAACCAAAAAAATTTGCTCCGATGCCTACTATCACGGAAACAACCAACTACCACCGCTAACTCGATACCAACTATCACGGAAACGGCTACGGTAAACTAAACCAAAAACCAACTATCGCCACGCTTTTGCTCGATACCAACTTCAAATTATCGATACCAACCGTCACGGGGCTAGATTTTGACTTAGCTGATCCGCGCGGCCTTAGACGCTTTCGACGCAAATCGCCGATTCATACGCCTAAGTCCTTCAACCAAAAGTACTCCCGCCGACAACGGCCGACCAAAGACTCCGTGTCTCGATGGATCTCGCCACGACACCACTTGTGTCGCGGGGCTATACCTTTGCCGCATAAAACCTTAGTCGCTTTCTGCTTGAAACGTCGACTAAGTCACCACCAAGTACCTTGACACGGTCTTAGGTGAAGATCTCTCGACAAACACCTAACTCAACCAGATTCTCGCCCTAAGAAGATCGAACACTCCTCGAGCCCTCGAAAAATCAAAGAACAACAAAAAGAGATTGGCATAGAACAACGAAGAACACTCAAGAACAACAAAGAACAATAGAAAGAGTTTTAGAGTAAATGCTTCTTGTATTACTCAAGTGAAGTGAATCAATGAATGAAGTGATTTACAAGTGAGGGGAGCCTCTATTTATAGTTGAACTCCCCTACATCCAACGGCTAATTTAAATTACATCAACGGTGAGATTGATCTTATCTTATCTTATCCGATCAAATCTCAAATTCAAATCTCTAATTATCACAAACATTATCTATACATTATATTCAAATAAATGGATAATGCTTTGACCAATTTACCCTCCCGAATCCTCCATAGATTTGGCTAAGTCTTGTGGGCTCTTTAGCATTCTTCAAGTGCCGGGCCAAGTGTGATGGTCTTGGCAAGCCCGTTACACCGCGCAAACCCTCTTTGGCTGGTTCTTGCGCTTAACGCCTCGGTCCCAAAGGTATGGTCCTCGCCATTCTCCGAGTGTTGGGCCACATTTGACACGCCTGTTGCATTGCGCACAACCTCCCTATTTGTTGTCATAATGTCTAATGTCTCGACAATCCAAAAAGTTTGGTCCGTGACAATAGAAATAAAAAGAATATGGAGAAACGCGTATAAAAGGAAGGGAGAAGAGCTCTCTCTCTCTTAGGAAAAAAGCTCTCTCTCTCTGATGATAAAATCTCGATAAAACTCTCTCTCTCTCTCTCTCTCTCTCTCTCTCTCTCTCTCTCTCTCTCTCTCTCTCTCATAAAGTAGTTGTTAGCATTAGAAGAATCAAATCGCTTTTTGTAAAGTCGGGAATCCCTCCTTTTTTTTTCACTCCCCCCATCGCTTCCTCCTATTAATTGAAATTTCAATTTATTAAAGTCCAATAATTACATGTCAAGAAAATAATTCAAACTATAATATTACAAAAGAGTAACATGAATTTATTAAATATAATAATGGTTAAGTTCGTATTTATTGGTTTTAAAACACTTATACTACAAAGGTTTGTCCATAAGAGAATGGTATTTTTTTATACATGGAGTGTGAATTTTTAACTTCTTTGTGTTCATTATTTTATAATTGCGGAGTTATAAAACCAATCAAATCAAATTCAAACTCTACATACATTGATATATATTTAAATAAAAAACATGTCAACCACTCCAGTGAAAGGATAAAGATAAAGATAACATAATATGGTAAAGTAAAGAAAGATAGGGGTTAAAAAGGAACTTTTGAGGATTAGTTTAATGTAGGATTTTTCTTAAATGAGAAAAGATAATGTTTAGTCATTATACATGCAATTAGTCCGTGCATCGTGTGAGTATGTGATCCTTTGATAATTTTTAGTCAATCATATGATTTAGTTCGAATAAAACAATGTGATATGTTTATTTATTTTAAGTGTAGATTTATACTAATTAGTTCTATGTCAGGACAAACTACTAAAAAACTGTAAAAAAAATAAAAATAAACATTTTTGTTAGGTTACAACTTATACATAGTAGGAGTGATATTATTTATACTAAAGATGAATCAAATATATGTTTTATTATGATATGTAAACCTCAAAACGAATTAATATTTTAAAAACATTCTTTTTTTTTACTTTATTTTAAAAACATTTAAATTTAATAATAACAAATCATCTGCCTAACTCGGATTAAAAATAAATAAAATAAAGGAAATTGAGGTAACCTCCTTATTTTCTCATATGTTTCACTTTTTAATTACTCCAAGTTGAAAAACAATGACGAACCAAGAGAAATATATTTTATTAATTTTTAAGCCCTTAGTTTTATTATTAAGATAATTAGTTCCATGCAATTCATTCGACCGTATTTTTATTTTGCAAGAAGCTATTTAATTTATCATAACAACTAAGTAGTTGTTTTTAATACATTGGAATAAATAAGAAAAATATTTGAAAATAGGTGGAGTCGTCAGGATCTTGAAACATATTTTAAAAACACTGGTTCATGATACAAGTGTATCATTTGTTAGTTTAGTCAATTCCCTTGTCATTTTCTTTCTTCATTCTACGTGATAGATTATTAATCATAATTTAAAAAATAAAATAAACCAAATAGAACACAGAAATGGAATATAATTGTACATGTAATATATTTACAAAGGATATTATTTTCCTAAAACCAAAATTTATGTAATATCTCTAACCAATGCCTTTGAGAAACCCGACAGGTGATAACCAGGGAAATTATAAATAAAAATATTACTATTCTGTATTGAAAAACCTAAATATTCCCCCATTGTTCTTTCTCTGTAATTCTTCCATAGAAACTCTAAATTTTTAAAAATTTTAAAATCATGATAATTGAGTTCATAAAGTAAACCAAACTTATCCTTGTAATAGAAACAACGGCAGGTCAAAAGAAAAATGTTTGTTTTCCTCTGTAGTTATGGTTTGTTAAAAAGATTAGAAATGATTTCCATGGCTGTGGTGGTAGCTCTTCACCATGACTTCTTGTGGTTATGATTTTCAGTTAAAGAAATAGAAATAATTTTCTTGTGGAAGCTTTTCAGCATGACTGTGGTGTTGACAACAACTAAAAATTAAAATGATTTCTATGACTATTTTCTCCTAAACTCAATATCTAACCTTCACCTAAAGTTTTTATTCTCTGCAACATCATTAATCCTTTACTCATTGTCAAACAATCCATCACTGCTCTTCATAGTTTGATGCATCTCAAAATTCTCTTATCATCAATCTATACATTTCATCGTCTCTTATCTCAAAAATAAATTTGAATTTTTGTCCAATTCCTCTTTGAAACTCTCCAAATACATCAATTTTAAAATCCCATGCTCTATATATATTTTTACGAAATCCCTTTGAAGAGTTTCAAAATAGATCACGAGAAGAATTTTAAACCAAGCATCGTTGTGACTCACCGACATCGTCATTGGTCATATCTTTACATAATTATCCTCACTCGTCTGCGACAGTCATGGTATCTGGACAGCCATGATGTTTTGAGAAAATTATGATTTATTTTGAAAAATTTTAGGAATAATTCCCTTTGACTTTTTTTAATATTTTTTCTTTTTTGATGTGGATTTTCAAAACATTAAAAAATTCGTTATTAATATGTAACTTGGATTATAAAGATTAAATTTTTTATTTTATTAGGCAACGTTATAACGGTGTTACAAATTTAACGGATAAATGACTAAAATAGTTTATTCTATAAAGTTTAGTTATTAAATAGAAAACTTTGAAAGTTGAGTGAGCAAAATAAGAGTGAGAAGATAATTGAGTGATGAACCATGTATTTTACCCAATAATTTTTTATATAATCTATTAAAATTTGAATAGTTATTATGAAGAAAATAAATTAAATTAAAAATATTTTATAATATTTAATTTGAATTAATCAATTAATAAATCAGATATTAATAGTTATAATCATAAAAAATAAACGTTACATAAAGTAACAAAATAAATTAAACCAAGGAAAGAAGGATAAATTTGCTGCTAAAAAACTCCAATTTGAATTCGTAAACGATTTTATTAAAATAATAATATTTTAATAGTCTTAAGTTGATTACAATGTAATATATATTCATATTTTTTTCTAAATTTTTTAATAAATCACATAATTTTACAGATAAAGTTATTGAAACCCAGATCTCGAACATTATTTTTTTCTACTGAGAACACTTGTTGAATTTATTAAAACCAATAACTAAATTTAAATACAAATGATAAAACAAATATGAATCATTAAAAATCTTAAAATGTAAAGATGGTCAATATTAAAATTCACTCATAGACGGAACTAAATGTAAAGTTTAAGGTGCAATTGACCTACTAAAAAAGTAATCACTATATAAAAATATTAAAATTATATCAAACTTTTTATAAGAAAAAATAAAATTAGCCGAGCAAGCACGTTTGGCCGGTTGGCCAAGCTATTCATCTTTGTTCTATCACATTCTCTTTAATCATGAGTTATAAACCTATTAGGAACATCCCTTTTTTTCTTTAAAGTCTCATCTTCTCATCCTTTCTAAGTAGAATTAAGATTAAAATTAAATTTTATCCAAAAAAATTAAGCCACTTAATTTATTGTATTATGAGATTAACAATATTTATTGCAATTCTATAAAAATTAATCATATCACATATCTTACCCTAATCTTATTATATAAAATGTTGGCTCTACCACTAAACCGTCGCGAGGTAAAAGTGAGAAAATGTAAAAAGAAAACAGTCTTATGGTCGTGAATAAGATGAATGAACGAAATGCAATTATATTTAAAAAAACAGAAAATATATTTTATTTCCCTCTCACTCTAAAAAAGGTGTTTGTCTCACTTCATTATCTCTAACGTATTGATGTATAGAGACAAGAGAAAGTAAGTTTAAAGTTAATTATTTAATTAATACTTTATATTGAAGAAATATAGAAACAAAGGGAAGGGAATGACACAAGATGATATTTTGCAGCATTTTCCAGAATTCCTTGCATTCGAATCTCTTCCAATTCATACATACTACTTCCAATTCTATTGTTTTTAGAAATAAATTCCCTTTTTTCAAATAAAAACAAAACATGTTTTCAAGCTCCTCAGCCTTGACGAATTTCCTTCCCCTTCCCCTTCCCTTTTGTTTTTAATTTTTACTTTTTACCCAAATTTTCTCTCTAGAATTTGCACTTAATATATTTGTTTTTGCTATTTGGCGAATGAAATAGAAAAAGGGGCTTCTTGTGAAAGAGGGGATCTGATCTTTCCTTTTCGCGTTGAATCTTACCACTTTTTGTTTTTTCAAAATAAATTTTTGTGTGTGAAGAGAAGACAGATGGAGACAAGGAAAGATAAAAGATGACATATCACTTAAAGCTAACAAGGTTATAAGCTTCACTATCTATGGTTTCTTTCATATTCTTACTCTCTGTAAAAAGCTTTCTTTTGTTTGCTGATTCATTTCACTCTATTTCCAATTTTCCGTTATCTCAGATTTCTTTTTAGATTATAGAAAAAATAAGACGATTTAGGACTTTAGTAGATACCCTAAAAGGAGGAGGAGGAAGAAGAATAAATGAGAGCTGGATTAAGCACGATCCAACAGACCCTGACGCCGGAGGCGGCCAGCGTGTTGAACCATTCGATTGCCGAAGCAAGCCGATGGAATCACGGCCAAACGACGCCGCTCCACGTGGCGGCGACGCTCCTTGCGTCTCCCTCGGGATTCCTTCGCCAAGCATGTATCAAATCCCACCCCAATTCTTCCCATCCGTTGCAGTGTCGAGCTTTGGAGCTTTGCTTCAGCGTCGCGTTGGACCGTCTCCCCACTGCTCAAAGCGCCAATAGCGGTGGCAGCCCGGGGCTCGACCCACCGATTTCCAATGCCTTGATGGCTGCTCTTAAACGTGCTCAAGCCCATCAGCGCCGTGGATGTCCCGAGCAACAACACCAACCGCTTTTGGCGGTTAAGGTGGAATTGGAGCAATTAATAATATCGATTCTTGATGATCCAAGTGTTAGTAGAGTCATGCGTGAGGCCAGTTTCTCGAGTCCAGCCGTTAAAGCGACCATTGAACAATCATTGAGCTCCACGACTTCAAACTCAGCCAACACTGCCGGTCCAATCGGATTGGGATTCAGACCCATTGTAGCTCCTGTTTCGGCCGTTGCCGCGTCTTCCCCAATCGGAACTTGTATTTGAATCCGAGATTACAGCAAGGGGCAGCCGGGCAGCAAAGAAGTGAAGAAGTGAAGCGGGTAATTGATATTCTGATGAGAAGTAAGAAGATGAACCCGGTTCTGGTCGGTGATTCGGAACCGGAATCGATTGTTAAGGAGATTTTTAGGAAGATTGAGAGTAAGGAAATGGATGGGGTCTTGAGAAACGTTGAGGTGGTTCGTGTGGGGAAAGATTTTGTATCAGATAAAACCCAAGTGGTTGCAAAAATCAAGGAGCTGAGCACTAAAGTTGGAGCAATGATTGGGAACTTGGATTGTGGAGGGGTGATTCTTGATTTGGGTGACTTGAAGTGGTTAGTGGAGAACAATCGGGCAGTGGGTCTTGCCGGTGGGGTTCAACAGCAGCAGCAGGCGGTATCGGAAGCCGGGCGCGCCGCAGTGGTTGAGATGGGGAAGCTGTTGGGGAGATTTGGAGAAGGGAGTGCTAGAGTTTGGTTGATTGGAACTGCTACTTGTGAAACTTATTTGAGATGTCAAGTTTATCATCCTTCAATGGAGAATGACTGGGATCTGCAGGCTGTTCCTATAGCTGCGAGAGCTCCCTCATCGGGAATGTTTTCTCAGTATTTATTTTAACAACTTTACAAGCTTGTTTATTTTTAGCTTTGGTTTTTGAACGTGAAAATGCTTAAATTTGCTCAGATGATGCTTGGGAAAAGTAAGGTTCAAAATTTTGGAATTCATTTCAACTTGAATATAGAATATTAGTGGGTATCAGGAAATTTCTGTTTATAGAATCCATGGTTACTGTGTTACTAATAGATATTATTTTGGGGGAAAGGTTGATTCTGATCTAATTTTTTAACATATTTTCCCCGGTCAGCTTTAGGACTTTCTTAATGCAAAAGGGTTCTTTTAAGTCCAAAAGAGGCTTTTACATTCGTGTTTCTGTTTTACTTTGCGTTGCTTGCTTTTATTTGGTTCTTATGTAAATTCTGAACTTAAATGCTGCAATTTGAACTGTGGGTCTGGGACCCTTTTCTGGTTTCTATAAATTTGTAGCCAGTGGCCGGTGGGTATTGTTGATTAACTTGTAATATGCTTGTTATCTTCCAGGCTTGTGAGCAATGGGATACTTTGCAACTCTGTTGAGTCCCTCTCCCCGTTGAAGGGGTTTGCAACTACAACTACTCAACCTAGGCAACCCTCCGACAATATTGACCCTGCTCGGAAAACTGGCTGCTGCCCACAGTGCATGCAGAATTATAAACAAGATCTTGGAAAACTTTTAGCAGCCAAGGAGTTTGAGGAACGTTCCTCTGATAATAGGTCGGAGTCAACTCTGCCAGCATTGCCGGCGTGGTTACAGAATGCCAAGGCCCACGATAGTGATGTCAAAACGGTAGATCAGACGCAGGTAACAAGTTCAAGCCAATTAGAAACCTAGTCTTATTAGATTCTTTTTTGTGTGTATGTTCTGTGTTGAATATTTGCACTGGTAAATCTTTTCCCCATTCCATCTAAGCTTTATTTGCAACGGTGGCATGTTATATACAGACTAAGGATCAAGAGGTGATTTGGACGCAGAAGACTCAAGAATTGCAAAAGAAATGGAATGATACATGCTTGCATCTCCATCCAAATTTTCATCAGCCCGGTCTAGGATCTGAGAAATTTGCTCCTGCTGCCCTCTCGATGACGATCCTGAACAATTCTAGTCTGCTAGGACGCCAACCTTTCCAACCCAAATTACCATTGAGCAAAAACATTGGAGGCACACTGCAACTAAACCCACATCTAGTGGCTAGCCAACCAGTGGACCAGACAAGTAGCCCACCTGGAAGCCCTGTAAAGACGGACCTTGTTCTTGGACGACCAAAAATCATTGAGAACAAACCTGAAAGAACAGATAAAGAGCGCCTGCGGGACTTTTTGGGTTGTATACCTTCTGAACCACAGAACAAGTTGCAAGATTTGCAAAGCAACAAATTGTTGAACACGTCAGATGTTGAGTCATTCAAGAAACTCCTTAAGGGTCTAATAGAGAAGGTGTGGTGGCAGCGGGATGCAGCATCTGCAGTGGCCGCAACAGTGACGCAGTGTAAAATAGGCAATGGAAAACAGCGGGGTACCGGTTCAAAGGGCGACATTTGGCTATTGTTTTCTGGCCCTGACAGGATTGGCAAGAAGAAGATGGCATTGGCCCTCTCAGATCAAGTATGTGGGGCTCATCCATTTGTGATATGTCTTGGTTCAAGACGTGATGATGGGGAATCCGATGTGAGATTCCGTGGTAAAACTGTGGTGGATAAAATAGCGGAGGCAGTTAGGAGAAACCCTTTCTCAGTAGTAGTGCTTGAAGATATTGATGAAGCGGATACGCTAGTTAGAGGTAGCATAAAACGAGCAATGGAGAGAGGTCGAGTTGCTGATTCTCATGGTCGTGAGATCAGTCTAGGAAATGTTATATTTGTCCTCACTGCTAATTGGATGCCAGGTAATCTTAATTTCACATCTAATGGTATTTCCCTGGATGAAAAGAAGCTTGCCAGTTTAGCAAGCGGAGGTTGGCAATTAAGGTTATCCCTTAGTGAGAAAACTGCAAAGCGCCGAGCCAGTTGGCTCCATGAGGAGGACAGAGCAACAAAGCCGAGGAAGGAATCTGGTTCTCTATCGTTCGATCTTAATGAGGCTGCTGATGTGGAGGATGATAAAGCAGCAGATGGATCACACAATTCCAGTGATCTCACAGTTGATCATGAAGAACATGGCCTGACAAATAGGCTGTTATCCAACTCAACATCATCATCAATATCCCATGAGCTGCTAAATTCTGTCGACGAGGCCATTGTCTTTAAACCTGTCGGTTTTGGTCCCATTAGACTTGATATATCCAACTTGATAACGAAAAAGTTTTGCAGCATTATTGGCGATAGGGTGACGATCGAGATTGTAGATGAAGCTCTGGAAAAGATTACAAGTGGGGTATGGATAGGCCGAACTGGATTAGAAGAATGGACAGAGAAAGCATTGGTTCCGAGCTTACGACAGCTGAAAACACAATTGCCCACGTCGGAGGAGTCTCTAGTGGTTCGACTGGAACTTGATTCTGAGTCGTGTAATCGAAGCCATGGGGATTGGCTTCCTGGCAGTGTGAAGGTAGTAGTTGAGGATGGATTCTGGTAGTGAGGGAAATATGCTATAAAATAAAATATATATTAATAGCGGAAAAGATATTCAGCGAAGGGAATGAAAGGAATACAGTTGGCATTTCCGGATTTGTGTGTTGGATAGAGATGTAAATATGCTCAACTGTTTTTGACGGCTGAGAGAGGTAAAGAGTCGATTAGGAGATGTTGATATAGATTAACGCTACCCTTTATTTTATTAATCACACAATGTCTCCCCTTTTATTATATTATATTATATTATCATTATTTGATTTCTTCATGCTCCTTTTTCTTATTGATATAGTAGTATTTTATTATTATAGATACTTATTAATTCCATGTGGACGATTGTGTTCTGTTTTGTAAAGATAAATAAATTAAATATATTAATATGCTTAATTTATTAAATCTATTTATGTTGATAGCTTATTCTCTATTTCTAAGAGTTGGTTCAGCCATGGAGCACGTGACGCCTCTTCTTATTAAAAATTTTAAATGTTTAGGGGTAATTGTTCTCTCCCATCATCTTTTCATCCACGTGACGTGTCTCCTTATTAAAATAAATAAATTTCCCATTTATCTTACGACCGCCGCATGCATTGGAAATGGTTTTGCCTGAAACTTGAAGCACCCCGCTGTTCCTCAACCTCACATTTTTCTTTTCTCTGGTAGCCTCAAATATTAAAAAAAACAAATAAATGGTTTCTACTTAATAATTAACAAATTGTTTTTTATTTATAAATAATATGTACTTGGCAAAAATAACGGAGGCTGGGGTCTTCTAACTTCTCCCACTAACATACCTTTACACCTTTATATGTCGGCCTTTTTAGCAATTAAATACTAGAAAAAGAAACCCATCAACTCCACGTCCGTCTTCTTTACTTACAAATTCAAACCCATACTTTATTTTATCTAATAATGATTATATAAGACTGTTAAAGAAGGCACCGACTTCTCCCCATTTCTCTAGAAACATTCCATATAAGTGCATTGTCTTCATAGTTTTAAATTTCTCTAAAGTAGTATAAAATATCAAATATAATAATAATTAAATATATATATATATATTGTAAACTGACATAGGGGATCAGTGTCCACCGACGTATGAGCCTATAAATAGAAAGTGTGATGTGTGTGCAAGCAGGGACGGAGGCAGGATCAAACATTGAGAGAGACAATGGACTATTAAGCATTTAAATTTAAAAATTAGGAGGGACAAAATCTTATTGTACCACTGTTTAAACTAAAAGGGACTTGAATGTAATTATACTAAAAAAATTGGGAGGGGTCCATACATAACATGGCTCCATCCATGTGTGCAAGTTGAGAGAGTATGAGCGAGTGGTGCAAGTGTGCAAGTAAGGTGTACACATGAGATAGAGAGTGGTGAGTGCAAGAGTGAAGCAAGTCAGTGAGTGAGTGTTAAAGAAATAGTGAGGTACATGTTTGCATTGTAATATTTTTTGTGTATTAATAAAATTATTATTTGCTCTTGTAAAAGTTTCGCGGTTAAACTTTAGTTTATGTATTTATTAGTACATTTGAATTGGTTATTATATGGTCGGTTCTACTGCTTAAATGGTGTATGGTCAGCACTGCCGCCTAAGTTGTTGTGTACTAAGAAATTAAAAGATAGAAGGGATAACCAACTCAGGAAGTTGGTGTAGTACTAGTGGCCAGTCTTAGGTCTTCCATAGTGGGTGTGTTGGGTCCGTCAAATTTTCAACAATTGGTATCAGAGCGGGCAGTCTGATATCGTTACTAGTGGAGAAAGCTTCGGTAAGCATTAAACGCTTACAATGATCGGTGTTGCGTCAAGGTGCTAAGTGAATATTTTGCCAGAATACAGTCGGAGACTGTGATGCTATTGGTTCAGAACCAAGTTTAGTTGACGCGAACGTCAGTCAGCATGACAGACTTTGGAAGCACAACCAACAGGATTAGGAAGATCAATAACCACAACTACAGTTATTGGAAAACATGCATAGAGTCCTACCTACAAGGTCAGGATTTGTGGGAAATAGTCGCAGGTACCGACACAACTCTTCCACTGAGGGAAAATGTCGAAGCCTTGAGAAAATGAAACATCAAGGCTGAGAAGGCTTTGTATATATTGAATATCACAATCGTTGAGGACCTATTGCAGCATATTCGTGATAACAAGACACCAAAGACAGCCCGAGAAACTTTGACGAAGTTATTTTTAAAGAATATTGAAGCATGCCTTCAACTCTTGGAAAATGAGCTCACGGGTATCCCACAAGGAAGTTTATTTATTGCTCAGTATTTCACCAAGATAAAATCTATTTATCGTGAGATATCTCAACTTGCACCAGAGGAGAAGGTGAGCGAGGCAAGGATGAAGAGGATTCTCATCCATAGCCTAAGATTTGAGTATAACGCATTTATTGCCGCTGTAGGGGATGGCCTACTCAACCATTCCTTAGTAGAGCTAGAGAACATGTTGGCTAATCAGGAAGCATTGGTCAAACAAATAAGTGAAGTAATCATAAAAGACGAAGATGAGACACTCTTCACCATCAAGAAGAAAGGTACGCCATGAAAATAAGGTATGGCAAAGGAAATGAGGATACAAAGAGACTTGTTTCATCTGAGAGATAGAAGTAATACTTTAGGGGGAGCTCGACGTGAAAAAAAATTATCATCAATAATATGAGTAGAACGACAAAAGAAAAAGTGGTGAATGCTTTAATTGTAGAAGGAATGACCACTTTGCTCGAGATTACAGATTGCCCAAGAGACAGACTTTTCAAGGAAACATAGCCACCACAAAAGATGAGCAGAGTGAGGTCATGTTCGAAGTTTCCATCATCGAGAAAGAATGAGATATAGAAGATAGACTTTTTGTTGAAGAAGACATAGATGAATCATCTCTTGTAGCAACCACAAACTCAAAGATAAACTACAGTGATGAAAAAGAGTTCGAATAAGACATGAAAAAACCAGCTCTTACAACAATTATGGAGTTAAAACTTGACTACAAGAAGAATTAGATCGTCTATTCTGGGCACGTCAATCATAGTACCAATGATGAGAAAAAAATACAAGATATGAACGATGTACAAAAAGATTGGAGATGTTGTGATCTAACCAATTACAAGTGCTACACTTCAAAGAATGTGGTATTTGTTGAAGCTTATTCCTGGTGGTCACATCAGAGGAACAAACTTCTGAAATCTCATGACTTAGAAGAGATTTCAGAAGATAACAAAGAGGGAGAAGAACATGCATCAGATCCAAGTGAAGAAAGATAAAGCTCACCCTCAAAAGATAAAAGTCTATGGAAGACGGTTGTACATCAACCTACATTTGAGGAGCTTCGTCCAAGCCAAATAGAAGTCGACAAGCTTTTTCAATAAATGTTTGAAGCCTTAAATGATGCTATAGGTAAGTGTTCACAACAATGTGAGACTTCTTCTAGTGAAATCCTTATCCTTAAGAAAGAGAACAAAGCTCTAAGAGAAGAGCTTAAGGTGGTACATGGGAAAATGGATAATATGAGGGAGAAGATGATGCTTCTTAGGAAGGTACTAGCTCAAAAAGGGTAGCTACCTCATTCGTCCCAATTCTAGCTTTTTTCGATGGCATAAGTTTTTAAACCCAAGTCTTATAAAGGGGTAGAAACATGAAAGATGTAGATAACTTTCTATGGAGCTTGGAACAATATATCCAAGCTACAAACATCATGAATGATGCTAGAAAGATTGACCATGCATCACTCTTAAGAATGTAGAGAAAGAGGCCCCAACAAAAGAATTCTCTGAAATGCTTGTGGAGATTTTAGACTATCTCGAAAATGAGTCTTTCTATGATGACTTGCAAAATTGGGTCGAGATAGAGATTGAGAGAAGAGATGCACAAGATCTCACTTCTACCATTTCTATTGACGAATCTCTCACCAAATTTAAGAAAAGTGAGAGCTCCAAGCAAAAGAATAACAAAGGTCATTATGGAAGAATAAATAAACCACACAAAAAGCGAAGATTAAAGTCAACTTATAAAGATGACGTTTTTAAGAAGAAAATGAACGACAAAGGAGAAAGAGAATAAGTTACCCAGCACTAAGGAGGTACGAGTATGAGATCTCTCCATATCTTTAACCCCATCAAAACCAATGTTGCGATGCCTAAGTCTAAAAAGAAGGGATTGTTCTTCGGGCAAGTGAAGATTGGAGAACTAGTATGTGCCTTAGTCAACACAAGAGCAACAGACAACTTCATCAAGAAGGCCCTTGAAAGAGATATCAATATGGTGTCAAAGACAGATGAACAAGTTGCAGACATATTCATAAAGAGCCTGAGTAGACCAAAGTTTGAGAATTTTAAGAAGCACTAAGTATGACATGCAAATCATCTATAAAGAAAAGTCGTTGAGGGGGAGTGTTAAGAAAACACCGAATTTTCTTTATTTCTCTAGAAACATCCCATATAAGTGCATTGTCTTCATAGTTCTATATTTCTCTAAAGTAGTATAAAATATCAAATATAATAATAATTAAATAATAAATATATAAATTGTAAATCGACATAGGGGATAAATTTCCACCGACATATGAGCCTATAAATAGGTTGGTGGGTGTTAAAGTGTGATGTATGTGCAAGTTGAGAGAGTATGAGTGAGTGGTGCAAGTGTGCAAGTCAGGTGTACACGTGAGATTGGGTGGTGATTGCAAGAGTGAGTGAAGCAAGTCAGTGAATTAGTGTTAGAGAAATAGTGAGGTACGTGTTTGAATTGTAATATCTTCTGTGTATTAATAAAATTATTACTTGTTTTTGTAAAAGTTTCCCGGTTAAGCTAAGTTTATGTATTTCTTAGTGCATTTGAATTAGTTATTATATGGTCGATTCTATTGCCTAAATGGTGTATGGTCGGCACTGTCGCCTAAGTTGTGCACAAAAAAATTAAAAGATAGAAAGGCTAACCGACTCAGAGAGTTAGTATAGTACTAGTGGTCAGTCTTAGGTCCTCCATAGTGGGTGTGTTTGGTCCGTCAGGTTTCCAACAAAGACTAACAAAAGGATTAGATGCTAACCATGTTTAGTTAACTTTTCAGCACTACTTTGCCTTATATAATAAAACAAACCATGCATGTGTACCATTTGGAATGGTAATAATGCTGAATCACACATGCCAATTCATTTTCCATCCTCATATAATTTTAATTATTGAAGGAGATTTCAATAAATATGTCATGGGGATGTAGGACGATAATATAAATTAATAACCATGACATAATATCTCAATAATTTTTGTACTTGAAATCCCGTAAAAAATGTGTATATAAAATGAAAGGTATGTAACAAAACAACCCTTATTTCTTGGTTCAATACATTTCTTATGTACTTCAAAAAGGCCAATCACATTTCATACTTTCTATACACTACTTAATTTTTTTTTATAATTTTATGTAAAAAAATTCTATAATTGTTTTGGTGATTATGGACATACACAATAGAAGCGACCGCACTGTAATCACTCATTTTTATCCAATGTATAAATATTGTATTAATCTATGTTAGTTTAATAATTAATATATTATTATTGCATGTATGCATATTATATTATATGTTCATTATATATATGTGATATATGTGTCATATGTATGTATATTTTACGTGTGTGCATTGTGTATATGCAATGTGTGGATATTAATGTTAATTATGTGTATATGCATGTATGTTTGTATATGATATTAATTAAAAATGTGTTATATATTAATATTTGCATGTATGCTTGTACGTGTGTATATTATATATGCATGTATTGTTGTTGTTATTATTATTATTATTATTATTAACATCAATATTAATATTAATATTATTGGGCTAAATTAAAATGAAAATCCAAAAAATATATTAAAACCAAATAAGTCTAGTCCTTAATTACAAACCCAAATTTAAATTTACATGGCCCAATCGGCCAAACACCAGGCCCTAATCCAGCTAAAAAACTCTAAAACATATATCCGATACAAAAACCCTAATTCTCTTTTATTTTGTGCAGCCAAAGAAGAGGCGTTGGATCAAATATTGATCCAACGACTATGATCGACCCGAGCTTATCCAGCTGGCGCGGGTGAAGAGCACGCGCAGATCGTCCATATTCTCACTCTCGTTGCACGCGCGAGACCGATCATATTCCACGTGCCACGTGCCACGATGCTGCCACATCATCTCGCGGATCACATCCAGGCCGTTCATCTTCGAGTGATCTCAGCCGTTGGATCAGATCTGATCCAATGGCGGAGATTAAATATGGCAGAAATGATTTTTCACTCTGATGGCAGCCACTCCGCCGTACGCTCCCCTCACTGATCGTTCCAACCACCGAACAAGCAAAAACAATAAACAAGTCAGATTTCAGATCAAGGCAGATATATTCAAACCAAACCAATCAAATCAACGGTATATTATATTAGATTTTATTTTTTTATGTACTATAATCGGTATATATCCAAAAAAGAAAGCATTGTAATCACCACCGAGGGATCAAATAAAAAAGAGAGAAACGGTTTGAAGAAATCTATCTACTTTTTTTATTTCGAACACAAAAACAAAAAAGATCTAGAAAGGTATCTACCCCTTTTTTTGCATGCATGTTTAGAACATGAAATAGTAACCAAAAAGGGAGAAAGAGGGATAGGCATCTTGCCTTCGCCGTTTGAACTCCCTCTCGCCGGTAACAAGCTGTCAGGCTCTTGAGTCGAATAAGGTGAGCCAGTGAAGGGGAAGTATTTTAGGGTTTGTCTTTAGAAAAAGATATTTCGAGTTTTTAAAAAAAGAAAAAAACAGGAAAAAGAGAAATCGGTTTTTGTTTTCTTAGATCTACAAGAAAGTGGAATCTTTTTTCAAAAATATAGTACCGAGTTCATGTTTGGGATAGAAAACGGGGTATTTTAGGGTTGTTTAAGGGTTTGCCGGCGCCGACTCACGATGGCCGGCGGCGGAATAAGCGGTGGCCGTTTTGATTCTGTTTTTTTTTTGTTCTAATTCGAAGGATAATGAAAGGGAGGATTTTCTTCTTAAGCAAAATTTTTGAATGGCCAAAATCCCATTTCAGACCTGAAGAGGTTGTTTTACAGAGAGCCAAATTTTAAAAATGGTTTATTTGCCGCATAAGGACCTCCGTCCTTTGGGATTTTTCGGTCTGAGCTTGCTGCATGGTCAAATTACAATATTGTCCCTCTTCTTTTTTGCTTTATTTCAATTTCATCCCTAAATTAACTGAATCCAATTTTAAATGGTGAAATTACGCCCTGAGTACCTCCGCGTTTTGGAAGTTTCTATTTCGAGTTCGTTGCATGGGTTTTTTACCTTTCCAATCCTTGTAGCTTTATTCCTGTTTTTAATTTCATCTGTGAATGACTGTTTTCTTTTAATTTTTGTCCTCCTGTTTTATTTTAGTCATTTTTAGTCCTTTGGTAAATTTTAAATGTTGATGTCCTTTTTTGTGTTTTTATTAATGTTTATGTTGTTTATTATGTTCCTTTTTATGTTTTTATATCATGGTTATTTATGCCAATTTAAGATGTATCATGTTATGTTTTCATGTTTTCGTTCGTTTGTTCGTATTATACATGTTCGATTTGTGTTTTTTAGTTGACTTGTACATAGCATGTTTTTGTATTTTAGCCTGTATTGTACGTTCACTTTGTTTTTAGATTACATGTTAGTGTGTTTTTTTTATCATATATAATGCCATGTTTTTTTATCTATGTATGTAAATTATGTCACATGTTAAGTATTAAGCATATATTCACTTTTTGCTTTGATTTGTTAGTTTAATGCCATGTTACATATATGCCATGCATATGTTGCATTATGTTTTTATATTTAAAGATATATATATATATATATGTGTGTTTTAGTTTTTTTTTTATTATTTTGCATCTTAGGTTCATGTTAGAAATGGGTAATAATTTTGTTACACATTAATATCATGATATGTTTATAGTATGTGTGCATGTTTTTTCATCTCACATGATAAACTTCATGTATAATATTGTGGTGGTGTTGTTTTGTCATTTTAGTATCATATTTCATATATGTGTCATGCATATTTTGCATTTTTATATGTATTTTAACATGTATATATTTGATTTATTAATTTCTTTTTGAAGTATGTTTTCTTTTCCTTTAATTTTAAAGTATGTTTTTTCTCACTTGTTTGTGATTTGCTTTTATTATTATAATATGTTATGTTAATTATGCTCATGCATTTTACTATTTTTGTTCAATTTTGTAATATTCATGTTTTTTATTTTAGTATCATGTCAATGCAAGTGTTTTTACATTTATCTAATTTGCTCTAAGTTCGCATAATGGAATATAAATTGTCAATGCGGTGCCCTTTTATCCGAGCGTAAATGGGGCCAGTATCAGGCGTAGTGATGGTGGTTGGGCGTTTACTCTCGGATAACGGGGCTTTTAAAATTTACTCGCACTTATAACCAAATTTTAATTTAATCGCCACTTTAACCTGGAAAGTCTAATATTAATAAAGCGGTAATTATTAAAGTACCAATTTTGGGCGGTGTGAGGGTGCTAATCCTTCTCCATCCATAACCGACTCCCGAACCCAACATTTTTAAATCTATGATTTTTATGGTGTCTGGCCTACCCTAGTGGCCGGTGGCGACTACATTTTTTTAAATAAAATACGGTTTTTCTAAAACCCCACGGAATAAACATTTTAATACCTGAAAAACCCCCAAACACCTTAAAACCTCGTTCATTTTTAGCGGATAAAAGACATCGCTACACGCACATGACCTTAATAAAAACAAGTCCAAAATGAGTTAAGGTAAATGTTTGTAAGAAAAAAAATTAAAATGTTGTTATACTCCATGAGTTTGAATCCTTTTAAACTCATTTTTTTATTTTGAAATTAACTTGTAATTCAAACAAAAAGTCAATAAAAATATTTTTTAAAAAAATATGACATTATTTTAATAAATTACACAATACTCCTTAAATCATTAAGCCGCTATATTTCTCCTTTATTCCTAAATAAAAAATTATTGCATAAATATTCTTAAACTTATTTAAATATATTAATAATAATCATGAAATTAAACCAACAATTACATTTCAAAATTGTCAAAACTAACGAAAATATGTGAAATTATTTAGGAGTCGACGTGTCTGTGATGATGAGGGGAGAGAAAAATAGAAACAGTGAGATGCTGTTGTAAAAGGCAACAGATCCACTAACCCTACTCTGAAACCTAATTGGGTCCGGCATCTTTGAATGGTCCACAATGTGGCTCTAAAACGCAACCAAAATATTCTGGTAACGGTAATTATGCACTTCACTTCATAGGTAAAACTGTAACCTAGCATGAATTGCTGACTTTATGCACTCATCCACGACTTATATAAAGTAAACTTTTCCCGTCACGCATCCAAAATTTTTTTTAACTTCATTATATTCCTATATTCATGCACAATGGAAAATGACTTAAACCAACATTTATTCACGGGATACAAATTATTAATTGAAATACACGTTGAAACTAAACTCAAAGTCAATTCCTTCATATGGCAGAATAAGTAAAAATTAAGTTTTTAAACTTGTTTTTGCGCCTAATTAAATCTTTGAACTAATAAATTAAATCAATTAAGTTTTTATCAATTTTGACTATTTCGTTTTTAACAAATTTTTAAATGTTATTATCACATAATAAATTATAATTATATTATGTGACATTTAATTTTTCTAAAAAAATTATACTTTATCTGTCCTACTCAATATGTCGAATATTGACTTTTTAAATTTTTTTTTCAATTTTGATCATAATTATTTTAAATAATTAAATTTTATAAAATATATACTATTAAACTACTTAATTGAAGGTTTTTAAAATATATATTTTTTATTTTTTATCAATAATAAATTTAAAATAATATTGAATCAAAATTGAAAAAAGTTAACTAAAAAAGTGTAAATACTGAATATATTGAATGAAACAGAGAGAGATCTTTATTAGGTGCACTCTCTACCATTAGTATATAAATTAGGCTTAAATAAAAAAATAGGTGCCCAGAGTATGCATTTTTTGAACTTTAGGTGCTTAAAGTATTTTTTTTTATAAAAATAGGTGCTCAAAGTTTCAAAAGTTATAATTTTAGGTGCCTGATCGTTAATGGGTGTAATTTTTTTTAACCAATTAATGTTTGCCACGTGGTATATTTGGGGTACTTAAAATTTTAACTTTTGAAACTTTGGACATCTATTTTTACGAAAAAATACTTTAGGCTCTAAAAGTATAACTTTTAAAACTTTAAATATCTATTTTTACAAAAAAAAATACTTTAAGCACCTAAAATTTAAAAATACACGCTTTAAATATCTATTTTTCATTTAAGCCTATAAATTACTATGGTATCAATCGCTGAATATAAAAAGTAAAATGTAAATGTGCAGTCGGCGGTTAAACCGAAAGGAGATAAAGGCCGGGTGCGAGTGGTCCTGGTCCACCTGAACCGGGACCCTCACATCTTCTGCCACTTGAATTGAATAGAATAGACACCTCAACAACTTTGGGTAGGATCCCCAACCGTTAAAAAGGTAGCAAATGGCCGGTCCATTTAACTTTCCTACCAATTTACAAGCCTTTTGTCACGGGGCTAGTCTTCTGCTAGACAACCGCGCGGCCTTAGCTGCTTTCTCGGCTGAAAACTGGGCTAAGTCACCTCGAAACTTCCTAAGTAAAAATACTTAGAAACTATCATGAACAAAAGAAAAGCGATGGCAAAAGAACAAGAGAAAGTGAGTGAATACTGAGTTGTATTACTCGGGTAAAAGCTACAAACCAAGCAAGTGATGAATGAATGAATGAAATGACTGGGTTGAGCCTCCTTTTATAGTGAGAGCTCAAGACAATCAACGGTCAAGATTACACAATGGATCAACGGTCCAGATGAGAGCCTATCCTATCCTCAACATTTGAATTTTAAATAAGAGATAAAGTGAGAATTATCTTTACAAATAATCACATAAATGATAAGTGAGATGCCTTATCGAATTTCACCATGGTAAATACTCGCTTGCTCATTTTACCATGGTAATTGGCCAGCTTATTTGGGTCATTTGGCAAGCCCAAAATGTTGTAGAGATAGGCTTGGGCTGCCATGGTTGCACTTGTCTCGGTCGCGGGGGCTTGCGGTCCGTGACATTCTCCCCACTAGTTCTAGCGACGCCTGTCGCGCGGCTAGAATGGTACCGGTCGATCTGCTCCCGAATTGCCATAAGGCATCGGCTGGTTCCCAACTCATCTCACACTCGGAAGACCCTTCCATTGAACAAGGTACTCATGCCTTGGTCGATTTCCCACTTGACGAACGGCTCTCTTTGAATGGATTGCTTCTACCTCTTTCTCGTATGAGACCTTTACTCCGACTGGCGCTCGGTGTGATTTGCCTCGATCTGGATCATCCTCATCATGGTGATATGCCTTCAACAAACTCACATGAAACACCGGATGAGCTCGGATAGTTGGCGGCAACTCTAGTTGATAGGCCATGGTGCCTACCCGCTTCACAACTTTGAATGGCCCTCATATCGCCGCACAAGCCCCTTGTGATCCGGGTTGCGCAAGATCGAAGTCGGTTTGGCAAGAACTAGATCACCAACCTCAAAGTACACATCCCGACGCTGATCCGCCCACTTCTTGGTCCGCTTTCCCGCCTTGCGCAAGCATGCACGGGCTAAGTCATAAAGCTCATGCCACCCCTTGGCAAAATGATAGGCTGCTGGACTAGGCCCCCGGTACCCGGTCACAACCGCATTCGGTGTAAGCGGCTGCTGCCCGGTTACAATCTCGAACGGACTGTTTGTCGCCTCGCTCCGCCGCAAGTTGTAAGAGAATCTAGGCCACATCTAACAGCTTTGTCCAAATCCACGCTGATTAGCACTCACATAGTGCCTCAAGTAGATCTCAACGAGTGCATTCACTCTCTCGGTTTGCCCATCGGTCTGCGGGTGGTGGACACTCGTCGAGAAGTTCAAGTTTGAGCCCAACAACTTGAACAACTCTGTCCAAAACCTCCCGTGAACCTCGTGGTCCCGATCACCGATAATGGATTGTGGAACACCCCAAACTTCACCACGTGCTTGAGAAAAAGCCTAGCTGCTTCCTCACCGACACACCTTGGGTTTGGGATAAATGTCGATACTTGGAAAACCTGTCTCGACCACCACCATAATACTAGACTTTCCACAACAACTGGCAAACCGACTATAAAATCCATGGAAACACTTACCCATGGTTTCTCCGAATTGGCAAAGGCTGCAACAACCCCGCTGACTCTTCTCGCCGATCTTGTCTTGCTGGCACACAAGGCAAGTCTTCACATAGGCTTCAACATCACTGCCCATGTGTGGCCAATAATAATGCTCCGCCATCAAGGCCAATGTCCGGTGTATCCCCGGATGTCCCGCCCACTTGGAATCATGGCATTCCTTCATGAGCTCCTTTCGAATTCCACCAAACTGAGGCACAAAGAGGCGACGTCCACGAACAAACAACAAGCCTCCCTCTAGCCAAAACCTCCGGTTTTTGCCCTCCTTGGCAAGTTCGATCAATGACTTGGCCGCCGGATCATGTGTCAATCCTCCTTGATGCGCTCCAAGATCGGGTCCCTCCGCAAACTCGCAAACTCCATGGTATACCTTCGCTTAGGGCATCGCCACGGTTCACCTTCCCGGTTTGTGCTCCAAAGTAACGCCGAACTCGGCAAGAAACTCCCGCCAACGAGCTTGCTTCGGGACAACTTCTTCGAGTCAAGAAGTAATCATTGGCGACATTGTCGGTGTACACCACGAACTTGGACCCAAGCACATAGTGTCTCCATGTGCGTAGACAATGCACCACCGCTGTCATCTCCTTCTCATGGATTGTGTATCTCCGCTCGGTCTCATTGAGCTTCCGGCTTTCATATGCAACCGGATGTCCTCTTGCATTAGGACCCCACCAATGGCAATGTCGGATGCATCGGTGTGAACTTCGAAAGGTTTGGTGTAATCTGCAACACCAAGACAGGCTCACTCACCACCATGGCGAGCTTGATCTCATCAAAGGCTTTCGCACTCCGATCCCCAATCCCACGCCTTGTCCTTCTTCAAAGCAAGTCGGTCAATGGTGCGGCAATTTTGGAGTAGCTTTTGACAAACCTCCGATAGTAATTCGCCAACCCCAGAAAGATCTCAACCCGTTACCTTAGTTGGCGCCTCCCATTCCTCAATGGCTCGAACCTTCTCCTTGTCCATCCGGATCATACCTCCTCCAACAATGTGGCCAAGGAAAGGAACCTCTTGTCGGGCAAATGAGCACTTCTCCTTTTGACATACAGCTCATTTTCCCGCAAGACTTTGAACACCTCCCGCAAGTGTTCGACATGCTCCTCCAATGTCTTGTCAGTAGATGACGATGTCGCCGAGGTAGACTACAACAAACTTGTCCAGAACGGTTGTAGCACCTTGTTCATCGTGGTACAGAAAGTAGTTGGAGCATTCGTGAGGCCGAAAGGCATCACAAGATACTGAAAAGAACCATACCTCGTCACGCAAGCTGTCTTCGCTCATCACCCTCGGCTATTCGACTTGGTAGTAGCCCGATCGCAAGTCCAACTTGGTGAACCACCTTGCACCACCAAGCTGGTCGAACAAGTCCGCAATGAGAGGAATCGGATACTTGTTCTTCACCGTGAGCTTATTCAAAGCCCTGTAGTCGATGCACATCCGTAGGGACCCATCGTGGCTTTTCCGGAACAATACCGCGCACCGTAGGGTGCCTTTGATGGGCGGATGTACCCGCATCTAGGAGATCGCTCAACCGTTTGCGATCTCCTCTAACTCAAAGCGGGCTAGTCGGTAAGGGGCTCGAGCGGGGGGCTCCGCACCTGGCACAAGCTCAATCTTGTGATCAACATCCCTCTTCGGAGGCAACTTCTTTGGCAACTCAGCAGGCATCATATCTGCAAATTCCACCAAGACTTGCCCCACCTCATCGGGGACTCCCTCAGTTGCGACAGGCTCATCGCACACCAAGGTTGCTAGGAAGGTCGGCTCCTCCTTGCGCACCGTCTTTGAAAACTGAATTGCGGATAGAACTTTTGCACCTACTCCTGACCATCGGCTTACTGGAATAATGCATTGATGCTTCGGATCTAGAATGCATAGACAATTCGCAAAAGGAACAGGGAAAGCGTTGATCCGGTCTAGAAAACTTAACCCAAGCACAAAATCAAAGTCATCGAGTGGGATTACCTTGACGGCTTCCTTACCGGTCCAACCTCCAATGTCAATTTGAACTCCCTTTGCGACTCTCGCAATCGGTACTTCCTTGGCATTCA
This sequence comes from Hibiscus mutabilis, assembly GCA_019671005.1. Classification (NCBI taxonomy): domain Eukaryota; kingdom Viridiplantae; phylum Streptophyta; class Magnoliopsida; order Malvales; family Malvaceae; genus Hibiscus; species Hibiscus mutabilis. The sequence continues at coordinate 53,490,366 of CM033752.1, read as the reverse complement.
CTGTTTTGATAGATCCACTGGACTTCTCGATAGTAACGCCAAGTTTCTCGGCAGTTTGCTCGGACATGAACAGTTCAGAGGCACCGGTGTCAACTAGTGCACTCAACTTCTGGCCCGCAATAGTGATGTCGACGAACATCAACCCCTTCTTCTTTCGACCCTTCTTGACCTCCATTGTACTAATGATGGAGCCAAGCTTCAGAGCCTCGCTAGTCTCGCCATCCGCGCCTCTCGACGGCAGCCGATTCTGTTCTTTTTTTGGGGACAATCCTGAAATATGCCCTTCTTTATGGCAATGGTAACACTTGCCATGCCGCTTGTCCCCGAATCGAATGTTTCCCATTCGAAGGCTTATTCCCGCCACTCGAATCTTTGTCGGATCGACTTGACTTCTCCTTGTCTCCACCATGACCTCTCGTGCTTTGGTTTTGGTTTGGAGGAGTCGGTTTCCTCGCCCAACCTCAATGATGGACTCGGCATTAGTCGGGCGGTAGAGCTTGGTCACTCCCCGTCGCTGCAACTCCATCTTCGCCCATGGTTGCAACCCATCCATGAAGGTGAAAAACCCATCCTCTTGATTAAGCTCGGGACTGCAAACTCAACTCCATGAACTTTCGAACATGGTCCTCAAATTCTTGGCATCATCTTGTCTAAGTCGCCTCAGCTTTGACCGTGCCTCATCTTCAAAGATACAGAGGATAGAACTGTTCCTTGAACTCATCTTGGAACTCCTTCCAAGTCTCAATGGCAGTGTTTCCACGCTTCACATCTTCGCACCTACGTCGCCACCACGTTTGTGCAAGATCAATTAAGTAAATACTTGCAAAGCTTACCTTCTTAGCATCTTCCTCGATGCCCATGGCTTTGAAGTATTGCTCCATTCCCCAAAGGAAATTCTCCACTTCCTGGGCGGACCTCGTCCCCTTGAACTTTTCCGGTTTGGGGATATCTACCGAGGTTCTAGAAACTGCAACAGTCGCGCTGTTTGCAATCGCCGCTTTCAACACAAACAACTCTATCTTAAGCAGCTCCACTTCCTTCTTCAGTTCATCTTTCTCGGAGTTGGAACCCTTTGCCTTGAGCTCCTCAACCTCCTCCCTTAGAGCAACCACCATGGCCTCTAAGGCATCGCCACGCGTAGACATCTTCACATCCATCCCATTAAGAGCTTCCTGAACATCATCCTGAATTCCCTCCAAGGACTCGAGCATCTCGAAATCCAACGAACTCAGCTTCTCAACATCCATTGACTCCAAAGGTTCCAACATCGCCTTGGCCTCCGCCATAGACTCCTCGAGCTTGGTAACCCTTCCCTGGATCGATGTGATCACGTCCTTCGACGAACCCCTCTTGGATTTGTCGGCTGTGGCCTCTGCACCCTTCTTCACTGCAGTGTTCTCTCCATCACGTGCCATCTCGAATATGCAACTTCTCAAAGAAAACTTCGCCTCGATACCACTTGTCACGGGGCTAGTCTTACGCTAGACAACCGCGCGGCCTTAGCTGCTTTCTCGGCTGAAAATCAAGCTAAGTCACCTCGAAACTTCCTAAGTAAAAATACTTAGAAACTATCATGAACAAAAGAAAAGCGATGGCAAAAGAACAAGAGAAAGTGAGTGAATACTGAGTTGTATTACTCGGGTAAAAGCTTACAAATCAAGCAAGTGATGAATGAATGAATGAAATGACTGGGTTGAGCCTCCTTTTATAGTGAGAGCTCAAGAGACAATCAACGGTCAAGATTACAATGGATCAACGGTCCGATGAGAGCCTATCCTATCCTCAACATTTGAATTTTAAATAAGAGATAAAGTGAGAATTATCTTTACAAATAATCACATAAATGATAAGTGAGATGCCTTATCGGATTTCACCATGGTAAATACTCGCTTGCTCATTTTACCATGGTAATTGGCCAGCTTTACTTGGGTCATTTGGCAAGCCCAAAATGTTGTAGAGATAGGCTTGGGCTGCCATGGTTGCACTTGTCTCGGTCGCGGGCTTGCGGTCCGTGACACTTTGCATTAATTAATGCCTTTTCTGACAGAATGCAATGACTACAAGATAAGTCCAATTAATATTATTTTTAAAAAAATTAAATCTAATTCTAATTCTATCTAAAAAAATAAAAAATATATATTTTTAATAAGTCTAAAATTCATGACCTAAAAAATATAAGAGAATAAAATGAGCAACTTGATCAGTCAATAAAATATATTTGCTCAATGTAATATTATTTAACTAATGCTATATTTTTTGAACATACATATTGATACAATATTTATATTATAAATTAAGATTTTTTTTTCATATCTATGATTAAGAAAATATTAAATATTTTTTGAACATACATATTGATACAATATTTATATTATAAATTAAGATTTTTTTCATATCTATGATTAAGAAAATATTAAACGTTTAAATACGTTTGATTTTATATCTTCATATTTATTGTATAAGTGACATGTCAACCGAATTAAACTCAATCGACACTTAAGCATTGTTTGGTATGGCGGATGAGAAATTAGTTAACCAAATAGTTAAAATTCTTAACTACTTTCTAAATAAATCTTAACCATTTAACTAATTTTTTATCCTTCCTATTTTTCAACCTTCATACCAAACAAAGCTTTAATATATATTTTTTAATTGAATAAAGATAATAGAATATATACGAACGAATCAAAAAACAACCTTGCCTGCTAGGTTTTCTCTAGGTTTAGCGCCGCATTTTTTTTCTTATTTTGCTTTGCTGCGGACGATGATACTAATTTACGTGCTAATTGTGGACGGTCGATAATTTTTATACTATATTTTATTATTTTTTAATAAGAATAATTTTATTTTTGTGACACGCTTACTCTGCCTTGTGGCACGTATTTCTTTATTTTTTGGTATACTTTTTGCTTTTTTATTTTTATATTCCTCATGGCTAGATTTGGTACCGCCTCGAATAATCAAGATGTCGCTTATTATATTATTTTGCTGACCTTCCTTACTTTGAACCCTCATATTGGATTTGGATACACAATTTGTGTTAGTGGATAGTTTTTTAACGACGCTCGGCTCTGATTTGCGATTGTCGATGGTCTTTCAATAGTTTGATCCCTTTTGTGGTTCGTTTGTCGATGCACTCAGATATGTTTGTATCTATGTTTTGTTCGAGTCTTTTGGTTGGTTTTTAACCCTTTCCATGTATGGTCCTTGTATAATCTCTGTAGCGATGTCTTTTTTCATTTTCATCGCTAAAATAAAAACGAAAGCGATGGTGTTTTCGAATGATTTTTGAAAGGTGTTTGTGATTTTTTGGCGTTTGGATATAAAATATTTATTCCGTGGGGTTTACAAAAATCTTATAAAAATGGAGTCGCAAAAACTTAGGTAGGCGAACACCACAAAACCAGATTCAAAAAGACAGGGTTCGGGAGTCGATTACGGATGGGGAAGGATTAGCACCCCCACACCGCCCAAAAAATTGGTACTTTAATAATTACCGCTTTATTAATATTGGATTTTCGGATTAAAGTGACGATTATTTTAAATTTCGGTCATAATTGCGAATATATTTTAAGGGTCCCGTTATCCGAGAATAAACGCCAACCACTATCACTACGCTTGATACTCGCCCCGTTTACGCTCGGATAAAAGGACACCGCATTAACAATTTATATCTCGATATGCAATCTTAATGGCAAAAACATAAAACATGACAAATCATTTAAATATAATAAATATTAACATACCGAACATTAGTTTATCATGAATGATATTTTAGACTAAAGCATGTATATATATACATATTACTCCAAACAAGTAGATAAAAACAACTATCATATGTCAAAATAATAAGGCAGAATAAATATATATATATATACGAACAAATATTTCAAAAAGACATGCATACTGGTAATAAAACATATTTCAACATATACGGGTCAACATATCATAAAAAGGGTAAATATACTAACATGTAGCCCTAGAAAATAAGAAAGCTCACACACATATAAAATACAGAACATGCCATATACTGAACCGATTAGAACATAATATGCTTGATATGAATAGCCGGATGAAAACGAATATCATACTTGACACATATATATACATATAAACATAAAATGAGTCATATACGGAGACATAAAATGAAATAATATCCACATATACGAGTATAATTCGAACAATAATATTTACAAAGAAAATAGGACTGAAATGAAAGGAAAATGAAAATCAGTGGTAAATTAAAGAGCAATAACATGTAATTTAGGGACGAAATTGAAAAAACAAATAAAACCTACAAAGACCAGAGTTGTAATTATACCAAGGGGCATACTCAAAATAAAAATTTCAAAAACGCGGGTGATTAAGGCGTAATTTTACCATTCGTGAAGCTGATCGGTGTAATTTAGTGACTAAATTGTGACTTTTGGAAACTCGGAGGGACTGGGACTGTAATTATACCATGCGGCAAGACAAAAATGAAAATATTGAAAACGCGTGGGATTAAGTGTGTAATTTACCCATTTAGCAAAATAAAAACAACTATAAAAGCCCCTTTTAAGGCGAGAAATCAAATTTTCGCCATTTGTTTCATTTTCTAATTTTTCCGGGTTTTATGTTCTTCGTTTTCTCGTTTATTCATATAATACCCGAGATCCGGCGGTCGGCCGCCAGATTCTCTCGCGCCACCGCCCGCCGCTAACCGGCGCGCGGTGGACTCCCAAAATACACCAAAACCTTCCTCTTGTCGTCCTCAACATGAATCCATGGTTGGATTCAGAGGATACCCTTTTATTTACCCTAGATCTAAGAAATACGAACCCAAAAATATATTTTCTTTAAATCAAAACGAGACCACAAGGGTCTTCCTTCCCTTTGTTCACCGGATCTGGCTTGTAGAAGCCAAAAGGCTTGTCACAGAGGAAGGGAAGACCCACGGACAAAGCCTTAAGACTTTCTTTACTTGTTTTCTTTTTATTTTCTTTTGTACTTTCGTATATGCATGCAAAGGAAAACAGTAAGAAAAAGAGACAAAAGATTACCACCGGATCGCCTTTTAGATTATCTTGACTGGTTACAAGTTTGGTTTTTACAAAGCTTTCTGTTTCTTGTGTTACTACTCTCTCTTCTTTTTTTGCTCGCTCCTAAAAATTGCTGGCTAGCTAATCCCGTTACAACAGCCCCGTTTCATATATATTACTGCCTCTGTATTTTGGTTGCAACTTGTATCTTCTTTTCCAGATCTGACATTTTGCTTGTTGTCTTTGGCATAATCAGAACGCGGGGACAATATCGGGCGCGGTGGCGGTGTGGACACTCGCCCGGTGGCGAGACGCATTTTTCGGCCGTTAGATCGATCGATCTAACGGTCGAGATGGCTTGAAGGACGATCGGCCGGATGAAGCCTCGATCTGATGAAACGGCTTCAGATTTCGCCACGTGGAGCTCCGCAGTCGAGGAGTCAGAACGCGTGGATCTTACGCGCGCGTGGGACATTAAAGCGTCTGCGCGTGATCTACACGCGCGCGTGGCACTCGAACGGTCCATACGTGTGAGCACGCTACCGGCGTATATTTTTGACTTCCATTGCATCGTGGCGTTGGATCGATCTTGATCCAACGACCGCGCTACCCGCACATTGTAATAGATAGGATTCAGATTTGGGCCAAACGGGCCTTGTAATTGGACTTGGATTTTATTTATTTGGATTTAATATATATTTAATTTTTCATTTTACTAGCCCAATAATAATAATAGTATACTTATAACAACAATACATACGAAAATATGTACTTATATTATACGATCATTAATTAATATACTATTCTAGTGAACGTACGTATAATCATACGTATAATTAACATGACATCTACATACGCTTATACCCTAGATACATACGCCCCTAATACGTATACATAGCTTATACATACACACACCTTATATTAGTAACATTCATATAATAAATATACATGCAATATTAATATATTTAAGTAAAAATGAGTGATTACAATCTCAAGTAACTAGTTTATTGTATCTTGGTTATAAGAAATGTCCAAATTATGTGTTTAGTTTACGATTGTGATTGTAAACTCTCATTGTAATTCTGAATATTTTATTTTTTAATAAAACTAGCGGCTTTTATAAAAAAATACGAACGAATCCATGTATAATTAATTTTTTATTTTCTAATTAGATAATCGAAGGGAATTAAAGATAAATTAGCCTTTTTTGTCCACCGTCAGTTTATTAATTTTACATAAAATTTTAAAACTTTACTGTTATTATATCAAATAATAATATTTTTTATTTAACAAATATAACACACATTATAAGATATATCTAAACCCTTGAAAGAAGTAAAGAAAACAAATGTTTTGGGAGGGATACCAAATCCATTAACATATTCTCCTTACATGAAAAGGTAGAGGCTGACCTCTCAAGTTAAGCACAAAAAAATAAATAAGGATTGGATTAATTTATGAGTTATATTTTGATACACACGCTGGGTAAAAAAATTTATACAACCCTTCATAAGCTATAAAATCTAATACCTTAAACCTTAAATTCTAAATTCTAACCATAAATCTTAAATTGTACACCCTACAACCTAAACTCCTAAACCCTAAACACAATTTAAATCTCTAAACCCTAAAATTAAAAAGCTTGAGCTTGTATATCAAAATATTTTCCTTGATCTATACCCACTTGCATGTATTTTTAATTTGTTTTAAAACCAAAAGTGGATCCACTTTGGGATAAATAATTAGAAATGCAGATATTTATAATAAAATATAAAAAATATGGAACGAAATGGAAACAAGTAGACATGCATTCCCCTTTACGTGGATGTGCGGTGCAGAATTTTAGATTTAGAGCACCATGCCATGCTTACTTGTTCCCTCTAACTACAATTTTATTATTTAATTATTACTTTTTTATGACAATAAGAAGAAAGATTCATTCATTCCAGATAGAGAACAAGCATAAACACAGGGATCCTGAAACAAACAATCAAGCCGTCCAGGCTATGTCAAAACACAAAGAAACAAAAGGGAAAACGGGCAAACAACATACCCCGCAGAACACAACATAAGGAAGTAAACTAGAAAAAGAAAGGACACTGGATAAACCCTAGTACATGGATCAATCAAAGGCACGATTAGGTGACACTTCTGCGAGGGCTCTATTCGGAGGCAAGCTTCTTTTTTCATGAGAGTGAAAGATCTTGTCATCAAAAATGCTGAAGGTGCCAGATTGTGAGCAAAGGAGGGCATGACAGAAGATTCAACCACATACATGAGGCGAATACCCTTAGACAGCAAAAGCGAACCGAACCGAGAAGCAAAACACCTAACTGGATAAAATCAAGGATTAAAAATCACCCGAGCAGAAGCAAAAGAAGCGATGATCCTTAGGAAAGGAAACACATACACTACCATCGTCTTAACCTTCCTCCAAACAACGATGGTAGGATCATAAAACATCATCCAGATTAGGGATGATCATTGCCATGATCATACGATGTCATAAAACAGTCAAAGAGCTTTCTTCCTCAACAGGGTTAATCAAGTTAAAGTCATTGTCCGAGCTTATGATAAGATTAGAAACTTTGGTTAGATTGAGTCCGAATGGATCCAATCCTAACTCGATAATACCAGTGGGTTCATGGGAAACCCTAGTAATCTCTATGCAGTGCTTTTTTCTAGCATCGTTTTTGATCTTGCTAAGTCTCCTACCACCCGAGGAGAAACCTTTTTTTTTTACTTCCAAAGAGTTGATGATTGGAGAGGTCCTGGTGATAGAAGAAGGAAAAAAAGCCAAATCGAGGGCTACTTGGCTACTTCACAAACAATAGCGCCAAATCCTTCGTGTCCCCAGTTTCCAGGACCTATCTGAACAACTCTCTTAAAAATTTTCTCAGAAAGTTCTCTCTTTTTGTTGCAGGAAAAGGTGTCAGCCGTATTGATCTCTGTCTTTTTTTGTTGAAAGTAAAATCCATGTTAGTCAAAGACTCTGCAATTGCGTCCCCTAGTTTGGACGATAAGACTTCATGAATATTTTTTGGGACCATTATATAGAAAGAATCTTGAGCATTAACTCCATTTGCCTTTTCTGACTGTTCTCTTTTTCCTAGGTCTTTGATTAGGGCTTGACAAGTTAGTTTTGTCTTACGTTGTCTTTCACATGCTGGCTCATAGCCTCATAGTGCTCAATTTTGTCGAAAGAGGAAACATCCTGACATGCATTAAACTGGTCCGAGATATTTCCAGGAATGCGGGAAATCAAATCGCCTTTGAGATTTGATTTTACATTGCCGTGTCCTGCAGCCACCCTGTTACTGCAATTCACAGCTTGACTCGAGGCAACAAGAGAGGTCGACTGCTCATCGTTTCCTTCCTTAGACAGTACGTCTGCAGCTGGCTCATCTCCAATGTGTCCTTGGATTTTTACCGTAGTATAATCACTACTTTTTGCTTTCTTCCAGGTTGAAGAAGGTCTCAGCCATGGCCCAAATCTTGCAGCTCTTTTATACAATTTGGGGTCGAACCAGCACTCTCTTTCTCCATGTCCAAGACGACCGCAGCTGTAGCAAAATCCCGGGACTCTTTCATACTTAAAGGAAACATCGATAGGCTCATAACATTTTCTATTAAGAGTGAAACCAGTTTTAAGAGGATCCTCAACCCTCATTGCCACTCTAATGCGTAATTCCCCATCCCACTTAACTTGCTGATCATCATTCACATTTGAATCAATGAAAAACGGAAAAAGTTTACCGATTTTCATAACATTGTTAGAGTTAATGAACAAGAGAGGAACATTGTGAACCTGAACCCAAAATTCCTCCAAGGAGAAATCTATTTCCTCCAGGGTAGCTTCTTGTGGCCAATCCTTTAGAATGAACAAGCGATCCTGGACCGACCAAGGCCTTTGCAGGAAGATTCGATTTTTTGTTTTCACTGACTTGAAAACCAATAGCAACATGTTTTTCCCAAGTCATGCACTCCAGATCTTTGCATTTCCAAGCTTTTCTTAGAACGACAGTGATAGTGAGGTATCTAGCAGCATGGTTCGATATGATGTTATCTACCAAGAAATGTTCCTTGATGGCTATGTTAATGACACTGTCTTCTTCCAAATCCAGGTTGTCTAGATGGGATACATCTTTTTTCTGTAGTTGTAGACATGATTCCCCCAAAAGGTTTAGACATTATGAAGAAACCGACAAAGAAATAAAAGAATAAAAATGGTAGTTGGAACGGAAGGGAGATAGGAAGACAAAAGAAAATCGTTGAAAGAAATTAGAAAGAAACAAACTCTCCAAGCTAACCACGTGAAGGGAAAACAATCTTCCAGGTAACACCACCAAGCAGGGGGGAACTAGGAAAGAAGAGGATCCAAGCACAGAGAGAAAGTTTGGAGTTTTTTTAGCCTCTCGTAAATGTGTGTAGAAGCTATAAATTGATGAATTGTATTTACACCATATATTTAATTATTACTTATTAACTTTGCTTTCACCTTTTCTTCAACATATTAAATAAATACATAAAGAGGGATTAGAGTACTGGATATCACAAACTAAGACATTCTGGGGGTATCCCCACCCTACTGGAGGCACGCATTCCTTGATTTGGAAAATTTTGTTCATTCCGGCCTTTTTTAGGTTTATAAATACCCTTCAATTGGAAATTTTATTTACAACATGGCAAAATTTACAAAATGCTTTATAATTTTGCATGGGGAGAAATGGAATAAATACTAAAAATAAAATATTAAATTTACAGATGTCTTATTTTAAAAATAATATATAAATCAATTATGTTGAGAATTTTTTTGGCCCCAACATGTTTGGTGTTGGAATGAGGGTTTGGTCTCTTTGAAAGAATGTCCTAGATGGAAGAACAAATGTATATGTACTCCAGAGACTAAAATGTTCCTCTAATTCAAGTGGTACCATATTTATCCACAAAATGTTTTATATACATTAAAACATAGGTTCAAATTTCACCACGTCAAGTGCTCCTCTATTAATACCAAATATATTGGGCAGAAAAAAGTTCCCCAACATACTATATTTAATTGAATAGTTTATCTACATAGTGTTTACGTCATTAAAAAATAAAATTAATAGATAAATATTATCTTATAAATATACCAAACAAGTAATAAAAACTTGGGCGCCTGTCTTTCCCCTCTTTTGGTGCCAACAATAATTAGATTATCATGCTTAAGACAGAGTCGAGGTCCATTTATAGCCGGGTCGTTTTACTTGTACCAATATGAATCAAGATCGGTCCTTTGCTGGGGGATATTTTGTCCAGCCTAAAACAACAATGGGTTGGCATGTGGGCTCACTTTGGGCAACTCTGAAAACTTGATTGGATTTGGAACTCCTGGCCACTGTCGAATTTCACTTGCTATTATAAGATTTAGACCCAGAAGACTTGTTAATCCAAATTACAGGATAATGTTGATAACGGTCAGAGAAGCTTCTTCCTGGCCACTTTCCTTCAACCTCTCCTCCTTATCTTATCCCAAACCTTCTCCAGCACTCAAAAACTATGCTTGCAGAGCCAGCTTAACTGCCCACCCAAAACCCAACTCCCAATCATGGAACCTTGGCCTTCTTTCTAGCAGGTATCTGTTCCAGATACACTTGTGTTTGTTCTGCCTGAAAAATATTTTTTGTTCACCATTTAATCTTGATATCATTTTTATATGCTTTATACTGTAGATTGAGCTTTATAGGGAGTGGAAAATGTTAGATTTTTAGGGTAGAAATTGCACTTTCAAGTACTAGAAGCTAAGGCGATATGAGATATTAGAATTATGCAAAGAACTTTAAGAGCTTTGTGTACTAATGTTGATGCTTTGCTGTTTTCGTTGGAATTCCTTCTCAGTAAAAAAGGATCTGTTTTTGATCCCTTGGGTATCAATCCAGATGTCTCTTCCGGTTTAAATGGTGTTTGGGAAAGTTTTCTAGCCTTATTAGCACCTACTTTTGAGAGCACCTCCGGTACAAAAAAGAATAAATCTTCTTCAGCTCGAGGAGTGGCAGGTTTGTTTTTAAGATTTTATCTGTTCTTTATCAATTTTATCCGCCTTGGCTGTTGACATGGATCATTTGGACTTTGGCAGCTGCAATTGAGGACAGCTCCATTGAGTTTGGGGACTTCTTCAAAGGCCCATTACCAGGAAAATTTCTCAAGCTTTTAGCTTTTTTAGCCTTATCCCGTCTTGGAGTTTATATACCCCTAGGAGGGGTTAATCGAGAGGCTTTCGTTGGCAATTTAGATCAGAACAGTCTACTGAGCACGTTGGATTCCTTCTCTGGAGGAGGCATTGGTAGACTTGGTATATGCTCCCTTGGTATTGTTCCTTTTATTAATGCACAAATTGTGTTTCAACTCCTTGCCCAAGTTTACCCTAAATTGCAAGATCTTCAGAAAAGAGAAGGTGAAGCGGGAAGAAAGAAGGTTCTTCAGTATACTAGATATGCCTCGGTTGGTTTTGCTATAGTACAGGTAAGGAATTACTTACTTGGTGACTAATAGGTTGGCTAACTAGAAATAAAGCTTTTGTGTAGTTTCAACTTGATGTCTGCTCTATGTAATGTTGCCATATATGTTGCAACCGTAATATGTTGATATTGCTAGTTGCTAAATTATGCCTTTTGTAAGTTTTAAATAGATATTAATAAGATTTATTTTCATGCATTTGAATAGCATTTCTTTTGTATTATTGTGTTACATGACAGGCAATTGCCCAAGTACTTTACCTTTGTCCATATGTTAATGACTTTAGCACGCAATGGGTTCTCTCCTCTGTCACTCTTTTGACGCTTGGTGCTGTACTGACGACATATATCGGGGAACGAATTTCTGATTTAAAGCTTGGAAATGGCACATCCCTTTTAATATTTACAAATATTCTATCCTACTTGCCGGCATCTTTTGGAAGGACGGTTGCACAGGCATATCAGGATGGTAACTACATTGGACTTGTTGCCATCATTATCTCATTCTTCCTGCTGGTCCTTGGCATCGTGTATGTTCAGGTAAGTCTATTTTTTTTTTTTGGCTTAAGTGAAGTTCTAATACTGATGGAAAAGGACACTTAACAACTATCTCAACAAAGGATTTCAGGAAGCAGAGAGGAAGATTCCAATCAACTATGCCTCAAGATACACCAGCAGAAGCGGAGGGCTTCAGAAATCTGCTTACTTACCTTTTAAGGTATGTGTTCCAACTTCCAATGGTTCTTAAAAGTACCCAATGCTACGATGGGATTGACGCTAATAGTTGTGAAATCATCGAGGTGGAATGAAATTAGAATGGACACTTTGTTTGCATGGGAACTCAATGGGAAAACATATCATTGACACTAAAATTTCACATGATTTATGCCTGTACTAATTCTTAGGGTTGATAATCTTTTATTGAGGCATAATATCTATCATCATTCAGTCTTGCAGTCCATTGAGAGGTAGCCGAAGTACAGGTAAATCTGTTTTGCTTACGGCTTGTGATCTTAAAGATAATGTTGTACTCTATCATGTCTTTGTAAAGGGTTTTTAGGAAATCCATTTTATCATATGGTAGTGAAGTTTCTGACATTGTGATGGTATTTTTGAACTTGCAAACTTTCACTGGGTGTTGTATGTGCAACTACCCTATCTTCGACATGTAGTGTCTAGTCTTTGTATTCAATTCAGTTGTTTTGGCCAACCAGGTAAACAGTTCTGGAGTGATGCCAATTATCTTCTCTACATCATCCCTGGCTCTTCCTGGTACTTTGGCAAGATTTACGGGAATATCTGTGCTAAAGAACGCTGCAGTGGCTTTGAATCCTGGAGGTAAGACTACTGATTTTGACTGTTAGAATTTCTTAAAGAATTAAAATTTATGAGATATTTCTTGGCTCTGTAGTCCGTTATATTTTCTGAGATAAAAGCTTTCGGTTAACATATAATATTCTGTCTTCTCCGAATAGATTGCATTGACACAAATTGTGGTAAGTAAATGTTACAAATGTTTGTAGGTTCTCTCTACCTTCCTACCAATATCTTGTTGATAGCCTTCTTCAATTACTACTACACTTTCCTACAGCTGGACCCTGATGATGTTAGCGAACAACTGAAGCGGCAAGGTGCTTCAATTCCACTGGTCCGACCTGGTAAAAGTACCGCAGCATTTCTAAAGACGGTAATTCACTTTTCTCAGACAAACTGTCATTAGTGACCAAGTGTCTTGAACTAATTTTACACTAATGCATGAAAAGGGGATTTTGGCTGAATTTAAACTGTACTTTCAAACTTAACTACATTCCTATTTTTCCATGGACTCATGTTTGCATCTACCATCGGAATATAGGTTCTTAGTCGGATATCAGTTCTAGGTTCAGTATTTTTAGCAATCCTAGCTGCCGGTCCTGCCGTAATTGAGCAAACCACACACTTGACTGCATTCCGAGGATTTGCGGGCACCTCAGTTCTTATTCTTGTGGGATGTGCAACCGATACTGCAAGAAAAGTTCAAGCAGAGATCATATCTCAGAAGTACAAGAACATAGAGTTTTACGAAATTGACAGGTATGATGGGAAGACCGAGTTTCCCGAGCAATGATTATTAATTCTGTATAGAATAGCTTTTTCTCTGACAGGTTCGACATTGATGCTTGTTATGAACATGCCCAACTACATTTTCTTTCTCCGTTTTAATAAATTTGCGAGCCTAAGTCTTAGTCTTACCTAGGGGTGTACATTCGATTAACTCGGTTAACCGACCGAACCGAATTACCTAAAATTTATTAACTATTTTTTTTTTTTACCGTTAATCGAATCGAAAAAATTCAGTTAATTCGATCGGTTTTCAAATTAATCGAAATTTGTTATAAAATTTTGGGTAAATTACACAATTGATCATTACGTTATGCTAAAATGATTTCTTAGTTGCTAAATTTTCATTTTATGTTAATTTGATAAAAGTTTAATGACCATTTTATAATATATTAAAAAATTTAATAATTATTTTATAATTTTTAAAAGTTTAATGACAAAATAAATATATATAATATATATAATATTTAATCTATAATAATTTCGGTTAATTTAGTTAATTAACCGGTTTCGATCCGAATTAATTGATAACTGAATTTTTCAAAAAAATTAATCGTTAATTGAACTTACTTAAAATTAATCGACCGAATTAATTGAAAAAAATTCGGTACAATCGGTTAATTTGGTTAAAATCGAATAATGCAAACCCTTATCCTTACACAATTGAGAATAATACAGCCCGATTTGGATTTCAACTCAGCAGTATTTAATATTCTAATGATTATTATACTATACACAAACTGTGAAAATAAACTATTCCACAAGTGAAGTTATTTTGATATTTAAAGAGTTAATTTAGGGTTTAATGATTTAAGTTACATATTTAAACTTTATGGTTAGAATTTATGATTCAGGGTTATAATTTAGGTTTAAGATTTAAAATTAAAATATGTATGTTTATGTAAATTTTTTTACACTAATTGTGTATCAAATAATAATTCGTATTTTAATAAGGCTACAAAATACAAACATAAATTAGGTATGTGAAACTCAAACATATATACTTGTTACTTTAGCTTCCGAATAAATTTTTTGGTTTGATCATTGGTCTCTGACTCATTGGACGACTAATTCGGATTGTGTTTCACAAAACTCAACATTGAGCAATCTTTTCAAAATAATTTTCTCTATTTTTAGTGTAAAAATTATAACTTCAAAATTTTTTAAGGGTAAAACTTTGATACACAGGCTGTGTAAAATTAAATTTATACAAACTTGTGTATTTACACTATAAAAATCCAAATCCTAAATTCCTAACCCTAACCCTAAAAAACTAAACCTACACTCTAAACCCTAACCCTAAATTCTAAACACTAGCCTTAAATTCTAAACCCCTAAACTAAAATTTTAACCCCTACAACTAAAAGACACGTATAAATAAAAATTTACACGGACTGTGTATTAAATTTTTTTCTTTTTTCTAAAGATATAACGTCTCATCTTGTAAAATAGATGATTGCCGTTAATTTCCGAACAATCTTAATAACACATTTCACAGTTTTAATAACAATTTAAATACTAATTAAATAGAAAAATAGATATCAAAATACATGTTATTCATTTTATAAATTCCTTACCTCGGAAACACCCTTCTTTTCACCCGGGATATGAAAAGGAGACGACAGACGTAAAGGACAAGACAACTTTATCATGGAAAAAGGTTGGTAGGCATTGTTAGAGACGTGGCAAAGCTAGGTTTTTTCGCTGTCAAATCCAAGGACAAAGTAATATTTTTTATATTATCCGAATCCGATTCCTCACACTTTTTATATAAAACAAAGTATTTTCGAATAAATTTTAAATGCTATGGTAAAATGAATTAAGTTTGTGGTGTTGATTATTACAAAAAAAAAAAAAAATTGGAGAAAAGTTAATGGATTGATTTTAAGTTTATGATTGATATCCTCTCTTTTAATTATTAGATTATATAAAGAAAAATAAGTACAAATTTAGACTTAAAATTAGAAAGATGGTAAAAAAATTACTTATAAATTCATCCCCTTTGTTTAATCTTAATTTATGTGAATGACTAAAAATTATAAAAAATAATTAATTTATTATTCACTCATGTAATAAACACGAATAATAAACAACACTCTTATCAAATATAAGATAAAATATTTAAATTAGAATTTGATCATAGATAAATGTAACATTCAAGTCCTTGAATCATATTTATTATACCTTGAAATGCATTTCAACTATAGTCGATCAATTACTGTTTTTAATTATCGATTATGTATGTATTGATCGAAATCGTATGCTTATTTAAGAATAACATTACATATATCCATCTTTCAAACTCTAAAAGTTAATAATAATAATAATAATAATAATAATAATAATAATAATAATAATAATGAACTAAACTAGTACAATTATTACTCTGCCTACTTTACTTTTGATACCAAATTATTTATATAATTACTTCAAATGAGGTATTGAGAATAAAAGAATGCTAAGAACAGTAGGAAAAAAACAATTAGTCGTACATCACTTGGACTATTAATAGAGAAACGTATATTTTTAAAGACAAATATTTTTTAAATATAATTTATAAATACATATTATACTTTTAAGTTTAATGTTTATATACTGAGTCTGAGTTGCATTTTCAAGTCAAGCCACGTCATATTTAATTAAAACTTTTATAATAATTTAAATGTGTATGATACATAAATATATACTCGCTGTAAATGTTATACAAATACACATAATGATACAGATATAAATAACATAAATATATACTCGCGGTAAATGTTATACAAATACACATAATGATACAGATATAAATATAAATATATACACCAGTAACAGTGAAGTGAATAATGAAACTATATATTTCTTCTGTCCTAAAAAGTATTTTAAAATTATCTCACTTAAATTGTCTTATTGAAAAATTCAACAATTTTTATTAAACACATTTCTTTTTATACTCTCTTTTTAATTTTCCGATAAAGTAAACTTTAACGATAAAATTGTTATTTTAATTATTTTAAAACATAATTTTTACACAATTTTTTATTATTTATTTTTGGGACGAAAAGAATAATATATATATATATTATCCCAAGAAAATATTATATAAATTATCGCATAATCATACTACTAAAATTTTTGTCAGGAACATTCTTTTATGGTGATGATGATAAAACATGTTTTCAAATAATATCAATTTCCCAATGTAAACAGATGAAAATCGACAAATCATTTTCACCTCAATTTTGATCAAAAAAGGTAATTAGCTAAATCATAAAGCAAATAATATAGCATGCGAAAACAATCTAATAAAAAACCCCGAAATTCCCATGGTAAATTTTACACTGTAAATTCAGTTAAATCCGTACCAATCGGGCTGTTATTTTCACCATTGTGGAGCCGGTGCTTACAGTCGCAGTAAAAAACCGTGGTAACCATAAAACTCCAAGTTGCCAACAACCCGTAAGACCACCATAATCCCACCGTTTCCCAGCCCATCACCACCGTCCAGACCCTAGAGTTAACTAAATCTTCAGCGTCCGTTAACTTCTCGAACCTGTTCACAATCCATCCCGAGACTACCACCAACATGCAAGTAACCCACCACCAACAAACTCTCCTGCCTGCCATTAACTCTGACCCGACCCGAAACGCATCCCATCCGAATTTTTCCTCTAATGCTGACACCACCAGCCCCAGCCCCGACAACCCCATCAAGTAAACTTCGAAACCCGCCTCGATTACCGAAATGGGTAAGCTTATCCAAGGGTGGTTTCGAAAGACGACGAAGAAAAGCTGCCGGAGTTGGACATAGAGGAAGAGCAGAGCGTAGGAACAGATGGAGGTGACAGCGACGCGCTTCCAACCGAATCTGAGGGAATTGAAGGTCGAGAGAAGGGAAGAAGGGTGAGAAGGGGAAGGGGAAAGGGAAAGGAAGGAAACGTGGACAGTAGATATGAAGGAGAGAAGAGAGAGAATGGAGGAAGGCAAGGAAAAGAAGAATTTGAGACGGAGGAGAGACAAGGATTCATCTCGGGATTCTTTCAGGACGTGATGCGCTTCCACGCGCGTTGAGGAAAGGAGTGCGACGGATTCGAGGTGGATAATGTGGCGTTTGAGGGGGCGGGAAGAGAGAGAAAGGGAAAAGAGAAGGAAAGAAAGAGGGAGGGTGAGGAATATAAGGACTGGGAAAAGAATGTGTTTGTTTTGGAAGAAAATTTTGAAGGGATCGGAAAATAGTTTAAGGAAGACAGAAGAAGAAGGAGAAGATAGCGTAGGTTTATGTTGTTGGGTTTTGTCAAGTGTTTCGGACATGGTTTTAGTTAGATTTTAGAGAAGGAAATGGTTAGAGCTGGGTTTTCCCTTTTGATCTTGATGTTTGTTTGTTATGGATTTGGAGTTTTTTAGGCTGGAATATATCCTACTTCCTCGATACGATAGCTTTCTCTTCTTATCTTTAATTTTAGGCAAATTTAGGTTGGTAATCCAATTAAGATTTAATATTTGGAATATGGGGAAGGTTAGGATAAATTTAAGATATTGCGACACTTTTTACAATACTAGAGGAAAGACGCTATATGTAAAATGCGTCTTAATTTTTTTTATAATTTTCGATGGTAGGACGTCACCTACGCACCGCGTCACGGGTGTGATAAGTCTTATCAGGTTGTGCGGCTCAGCTTTCACTTGAGGCCATTAGCCATTAGTCGTGATCAACTTTAATTACGCGAGGCTTTAAATTTTTAAACCCTCAGCCTTGCTCAGCTTTAAGCATGGGGTTAGGTGGCAGGACGTTAATTGGAGGTGGCGTCTTCCTGTCAACAAGCATGCATACAGCAGTTCAGTTTTCACGTGAAAGCTGGACAATTTTTTTAATGTTGTAGTATATAGAGAGAGATATGAAGAAGAAGAGTGTATAGAGTTTGAGAAAAAAAATTGAGAGAGTTTGAAGTAAAAAAATAGTGTTGTTTTTGAAAATATATTCGAAGAGGTAAAAAAAATTGAAGTATATTTGATTACAGATTGTTTCGAATTTTCACAAGTAAGTAATCTAATTTTTAATTAATTTATTGTTGTTTTTTTAATTAGAGGGGTTTATAGATTTTTTGTGTGTGATTGGCGATATATTCGAACGATAATTATTTTTTGTTGAAGGATTTATAACACATTTACACGGTTTCTCATCTATCATGTAAGTTTTTTTGTATTTATTAAATTTAAATTAGTTAATTAATTTTCTAATAGTTAATTTTAATGTATGTTTATGACGGTTTTTTCAATATATAGATAGAATGAGCTCATCAACATATTGTGACACTGAAAACCTAGTTGGTCGTTAGGGCGAAACACTTGATGATTTCAGTGAGAATGAAGAAAATATTGTGCCTATTACGAAAGATGATGACGTTCATTTACTCGATCATGATGTTGAAGCTGTTATGACAGATGTGACTGAGGGTAATGGTCTGGATGTTGAAGATGATGTTTGAGTCGCGGTTGTCGCTAGGCTTGGGTTGGAAAATGATCAACTTGTTCGGGGTTATGTTGAACCGAAGCCCGAGCAACCGGAACCCATTTATTCGGCTTATAAACCTCCAGCTCGCAAGTATGAGCTAGACTATGCTGCAATGCGAGATTCTAAACATAAAGCTCGCGTATTTGGTTCTTCATCATCTTCCAACTATAGAGAATTGGTACTCAAGGCTCAATTTGAAACAAAAGAATATACCCAGTTTCCAGTTAAGGAGTACTGCATTAAACGCCATACGAGATCATGTGTTGTTGAGTCTGATAAGAAAACCTATTGCGCAAGGTGTATTAATTATAATAGCAAATGTCCTTGGAAGATAAGGATTTCATACCGATAGATGAGTAAGATGTGAGAGGTGACAAAGTTTAATGAGCAGCACACTTGTTCAAATATATCATTATTACACGAGCACATAAATTTAGACTCTGATCTAATATGTGTTTACACTAGGTTGTTGGTTGAAAATGATTTAAGGATTTCGATTGCAATGTTAGCATCATCCATCCAGAATCAGCTTGGATATATTTTATCTTACTACAAGGCATGAATGGCAAAGCATGTGTCTTTGGAAGATAAGGATTTCATACCGGCAGAGGAGTAAGATGTGGGAGGTGACAAGGTTCAATAAGCAACACGCTTGTTCAAATATATCAATATCACAAGATTACATAAATTTAGACTCTGATCTAATATGTGCCTATACTAGGTTATTGTTTGACAAGGATCCAAGGATTTTGATTACAGTGTTAATAGCATCCATCCGGAATCAGTTTGAATATATTCCATCTTACTACAAGGCATATATGGCAAAACAAAAGGTGATGGCGCATGTGTATGGTGATTGGGATAAATCATATAATGAGCTACCAGCTCTTATACAAGCATTGCAAATATTCATACCAGGAACCATTGTAGAATACTAAAAAATACTGACGTGCACCTTACAATGCGAACTAATTCCTGGTGAAAGGATATTTAGTAATTTATTATGGGTATTCAATGCGTACATTGAAGGGTTCTCATTCTGCAAATGCATGATTCAAGTGGATGGTACCTGACTGTATGGGAAGTACAATCATACATTACTTGTGTCTATTTCACAAGATGGAGACAATAATATATTCTCAATTGCCTTTGCCATAGTTGAAAAGAAATACGTCGATGGATGGGATTATTTTTGAAGCATTTACGCAACCATATAGTAAAAGAAGACATGGTTTGTATGATTTTTGATAGAGGGTCTGCGCTCTTATCAATAATTGATAGACGAGGAAATTTATGGAGTCCTCCACATGCATATTTAGCGTATTGTGTACAACATATTGCTGTAAATGCGAAGATTAATTTTGGAAAAAAATCAAATTCGGAAAGAGATTTTAGGCGTGGGTAAATTGTTATTCGTTGTTTATTAAAATTATTAATTTATTTTTTATGTTTACTTATTTGATTTAACTAACTATTTTTTTAAATAGGGTATGAACTAGTTCAACCAAAATTTCGACGTAAGGATAAGAAGGTTGAGGCAGTACGATTAACGTGTAATTGATTTTGTAAATGGTATCCTCAGGAAAGATAGTCACAAGCCTATGATGAAGGTCGACGTCACGACCATATAAAAACTAACCTTGCTGAGGTTATAAACTCGGTGCTTAAAGGAGAACACAATCTCCCAATTGCAAGTATTGTGTAGGAGACTTACTTCAGATTGGATAAAGTTTGGTCCGACAAAGGGCAGAAAGTTAACGTCCAGATAAACAGTGGACAAAATTAGTCTCAAGCCCTGCAGGAGAGAATGATCACTCTTCAAGCGGATGCCACATCTATGAGAGTCAGAACATTCGACCCAAATGATTTTGAATTTACTGTCAAAGCTAAAGTCTGGGGTGAGTAAAGAATGTTCACCCTAATATGGCAAAATTAATACTCCTACACAATTTAAAATGACAAAGATTTAATGTAAATTCGTCATGTAGACTTAATATGGTAAAATTGGGACAATAAATATAATTTTTTCTGTTATTTACCCCTACCATCTCTTTAATAACCATTTAATATTCAAAATTAATACCCTACACAATTTAAAATATTTTTTAATTTTTTAATACTCCAATTACCATAAATATTATCTCATTTTCGAACTCAATACACTTATACCACCCTGCATGCAGCAGGATTCCCTCAAGTAATTAAGGAATCCCTGCCACATGCACCTATACCACCCTAGCCTGCACAGCTACAGGATTCCCTGCACAGCCTACCCCACGCGGTTTGTTGCCTTTTGCAAATGTAATTTTTTTAGCAATTGACACGACAAACCAATATTTTTAATTGCAATTGCAAATGTTTTATTTTTTGAAATTGACGCAGCTCTTTTTTGATTGCAATTGCAACTTTTAAAAAAAAATTAAATCTTCTTTATTAGTTAGATATTCGAATTTCTTTATTCCTTTTATTTAGAAAAATAATATAGAAAAATCTAAAATTGAAATGAAGTGAAAACGAAAAATATTACTTGTTTTGGATCTGTATGCTATATTTTTATTTATATAGTAATAGTAGTATAGTTAATAGTATAAACATATATTTATACTATTATTATATAAACAAAACAATTGGTTAGTTACTACTACTATATCAAAATTAAATATCAAAATTAAATCAAAAGAAATAGGTGTAATGTAAACAAAATAGGATTAATTAGATTGAAATACTAAATATATTACAATTTTGTTAAAATAAAAACATATTATAAATAAAATTTACTTATTTCCTATTTCTGCCTTCTTCTTGGTAATTTTTTCTGGTGTAAGGATGATGTTTGATCGTACCGTCTAGGGGATTGAACCATTCTTCGTGGTTGATTAGGAGTCTGCTCATCGTGAAAAAATTGATCATTCATCATTTGCATAGAAGGTGGTGTACCATAAATAGCTTCCGAATGAAATGATGAGCTGCTAATGGTCGTAGTCGACAACAAAGATGTCATACTACCAATACATGTGCTGGTTGGTGGTTGTTCCGGAATATTATCAAATCCAAATGTTTGATAAAAATGATGAGATGTCACCAAATTGTGGTTGTTCTGAAATATTACCAAATGGTGGATACTCATGTTGTATTGGTTCTTCCCAAGGATCATTGCTTACAGGTCTTAGGGGGTTGTACCGGAGACCACGAAGAATGTCAACCCGTAGAACAATCCAAATTTGGTTCGTCTGTTGGTTCTTGTAAGCTCTGACCAAACTCAAATAACAAGTGTACGTGTTTTGAGCACAATGGATCTTCAAGCCATTTGTTTGCAGCTTTGGGAGATACTAAGAGTGGTTTTCCATTTTTCGAATACCACGAATAGTACTCTGAATTAAATTCAAAATCACTAACTTCAATTGGACTCAAATCTTCTGCCCACCGCGTATATCTTTTATCCCACCGTAAAATGAAATTGACTTACTTCACAACTCAATTCTCATCGAATCTACCTCTATAAACACTATGGATATGTTCAATACCATGTGGAGCTCTAGGAATAGGTTGATGAAAGTTGAACTGTTGCAACACTCTATCAGCACAATGATACTCAAAAGTAGAAAAATAGATCAAAGACACAATTACACCCCCATAATGTTTTACATTCAAGCACACTTTCTGGTATACAAGCCTTGATTGCTGGATTCTCGTACGGTAACCAAATAAACTGTAAAACACAAATATTAATATATATACACAAACATTACTTTAAAATATACAACGTCAGAAAGTTAATTTAAAAATATTATGATACATGATCTTTTCCTATCGTTTGGATCTTTGATCTTATATCTCTAACATTATTGTGCACCACCCCCGCGTTCTTCAACTTATGTCTCAATCTGAAAAGATATTGAACTTATATTTCTAATTTATTGTAGATAAATATTAGATCAATAAAATACTTATAACAACTGTAATCATAGTATTACCTTCCAGCAAGCGAAAATTGCATAGGTACGGGTGCTTCAACAATGGGCGTTAGATAAGAAAACCTATACCACGCCTACGATTGTAATAAGATTAGGCATCCACCCATATCTGATATCTTCTTCCTACCAATCATAATTGACGCCTTGCACATTTCATGGTACAAAAATGCCAATGATGCAGATCCCCAGCTATATTCATAAATTTTGTTCAAATCGTCCAACATTGACAGATATTGTCTGTGAACCAGATTACCATATGCATCTGGCATCAACATCCCACCAATGATTTGCAGTATATATGCTCGAGCTGCACACACAAATTCTTGTCGAGTAGATGTATTTGTTATAATGAATTCACTTTGCAACCATTAAATTCTCAGACGTAGACCTTTGACATCTTTCTGAGGAGGAATTTTTTAAGGTACTTACTGCAAAACTCATATACATTATATGTATTTGATCCAACCAACGCATTCTCATTGGTTAGGATACCAAGCTGTATAGCCACATCTTCTAGAGTTATCGTGCATTTGTCGAATGGAAAATGAAATGTGTGCGACTGCGATCTCCATCGTTCAATCAATCCAGTTATAAACTCGGGGACAATCTTAAATCCACGAAGAAATGAAGCATTATAAAATCTGGCGATATGTAAGAAATAAACTATGAGCTCGAAAGGTTTCTTGATCTTCATTTCTCGACGGCGGATGGTATGCTCCTGACCCTATAATTAATTTATTATAATAAATTATTTAGTATTACACATGCCATAATAAATTTTAAATTACTTACTTGCTCTTCACAAATATGAGACGAAATGTTCTCATGGTCACGGTACAACAAAACTCCTCCAGATGTCATTTTCAAATAAATCTGCAAAACAATTATCATTCGAATATATACAACCAAAAAATTTGTTAACTTCAAAAATTTTCACCTAGTCGAATATATCTTCAAAAAATACAAAAACCTTACATGATAAGATGAGAAACCAATAAAATATGCTCTAAATCCTTCAACAAAAAATAATTATCATTCAAATATATTTTCAATCACACACAAAAATTTTACAAACCCCTCTTATATTAAAAATAGATTAATTTAAAAAACAAATTACTTACTTATTTCTGAGAAACCGAGAAGATCTACTATCAAATATACTTCAAAAATTTTCACCTCTTCAAATATATCTTAAAAAATAAGTAAAATTTTTACCACAAACTCTCAATATTTTTATTAAAC
The DNA here is from genome assembly GCA_019671005.1 of Hibiscus mutabilis. Lineage (NCBI taxonomy): Eukaryota > Viridiplantae > Streptophyta > Magnoliopsida > Malvales > Malvaceae > Hibiscus > Hibiscus mutabilis. Next base: position 53,466,038 of record CM033752.1, on the reverse strand, counting down.
CATATACACCCCTCTTCTTCTATATATCCCAATATATAGACTTCAAAATCCTCAAAAATCAGATCATTTTAGGCAAATTTTAAATTTTGCCTCTATTTTTGGGCCCATGCACGTGTTGGCTGCCATGCATGCAGCTGCCATACAGATTTTATCATGCCTTCCACTGACAAGAATGCCATGTGGAGGAGGCATCCTACAGGTTCTGCAACGCCAGCTTTAAATGGCGTTCAGCCACCAGCTCAGGGTCCAACTCGGGCCATGCATGCGGCTGCAATGCAGCTTTTATCAAGAAGCCGAGCTGAGCCAGTTTAAAAAAATAAATACATAAGACTTGTTTTACAGGTGGCGTCCTACCACCGGCACCGTAGCATTTATCTTATTTTTCAAAAATTCTCCCAAGAAATTCTATATTCCAAATAGGGTTTTATTTTGATACACAGTTCGTATAAAATAATTTTACACAGTCCTTTTATAAAATCAAAAATATAAAACCCTAAACCTAACACCATAAATTTTAAACCCTAAACCCTAAACTAAACTCTTAACCCTTAAATTTAAAAAGCACGTGTAAACTTTAATTTACATTGACTGTGTATCAAACTTTTTCTCATTCCAAATATTAAATCTAAATTGGATTATTGACCCAAATTTGCCTTAATTTTATAACGCTGAAAAAAGTTTAGTTCATGTATCCATCTCACTAAAATTTTCTAATTAAAATTGTCTCATTAAAATTATTTTATTGTATTTTTAACTATATTTAAATATATTTAAGCAAAAAAAGTTTTAAACCAAAACCTAGGCCGATTTTTCAAAAAACCAAACCAAGGTCGTCGCTCACCCCTGCTCCTTCGAGGAGCTCTCATCGGATGGCTTCGGTGTCCTCGGGGGCCGGTAGCGCTCTGATAACTTCTTATTCTCGACCCTTTTATTTTTGGAGGGACTTTTCGATCTGTCCCCAACTATAATTTTTGCTTTTAGTTTTCGTCAGACGTTCATTGGTGGTCATCCCTTCCGGCGTCTCAGGACCTCTCTATCAAAATCATGGTGATGATAATGGAGGTAAGTTATTCTTTTCGTTGGCTGATATTTCGAGATTTATGAAGGGTATATGGGTGTCTGCCGTGCCCTTCACCAGATCAGCCTTCGATCTTCCCCCGCTTCACCGTTAAGGCTTTCTGCCGTTTTTTGGTCGCCTCTCAAACCCTCATTCCTGTCATTTTACTATGTTTGTTGGATTTTCCAATGATTTTTATGCTTTGTTGCAGTTCTTTGTGTCAAGTTACGGCTTAACGTGGAGTACTGTCCTTCGGTGTTAGCTCGATGGTTGTGGTTGTCGTGTTTTCGAGCATTGATATCTCGTCTTACGACTGTCCTTGTGATTTCGATTGGTACCCGGTGATGCGGACTAGAAACTTTAGTGTGCAAGCAGTCATCTTCGAGCAAGGAGCTCTCCCGAATCTGACTTCTATGTCCCAAAATATGCTTGTGTTGGCCTTTTAGTTTGTGACGGCTGTTTGTTCTTTTTCTCTGTCTCGATTGTTTCCACTTTCTCTATGTAAGGAAAATTATTAGATGGGTCTGACTCTTCACGTCATCCATGGCCTTATCCAATAATAATTTTTCATCTCATTTTTTCCCAAAGTGAATCTTTACCTCTTTTGTGCATATCATTAAATGAATGAATCTCATTGGATGAGACCATGGATGACGTGATGAGCCGGGATCATGTAATAATATCTCCTCTACAGGGTTTGTTTTTGGCCTTGTTTTGCCATTGTTTATTTCGGCTTTTTGGCCGTCTTTTTCTCGAGTCTCAATCCTGATGCTTCTGTATACAACCTTTTATGTTAATGAACTCATTTCGTTTGATCTTCAAAAAAAATTATTTTATTGTAAATACAATTAATTTTACAAGTCAAATTTTTATACCCTTTTAAGTTTCTTAGAATTTAACTTTTCAAACATAAAATTATTATTTTAATTATTTTATATCATATATCTCATAAAATAATTCCTAAAAATATCACACAGTGGAATTATTTTAATGTACTACTAATTATATGTACCGCTATGTATCATTAACTATTTTAATTATTTTTGAAATCATAGGACCGAAAGTGTTATTTTCTCTTTTTAGAATAAAATCTAAAAAATAATTTTATATTATTTTTAAAATAAAATTTAAAAAACAATTTTATATTACTTTTTCAGATATTTTTCTTTTTGGGAAAAGTACACAAATGATAACTAAACTTTAGTCAATTATTCAATTTGGTAAGCAATTTTTCAATTGCTTCAATATTACTACTAAATTTTTAATTTTACTCCAAATTAGTCAATGACCCGTTAACAACCGTTAAAAGGGTAAAGTAACAATTAAAATATTTTATATAATAACAAATTTAATCTTTCACATTTGCACATTAAAATAATTTTATCCTAATATTGTTACTATTTTACATTAAGATTTTCTTATTAAAGAGTATTTATGCTGAGTTTATAATAATTTGTTTTCTGACGACATCATCGACGTAAGGTTTGCTTGAAGGAAAAATAAATATATCCATGGTTTCAACTTTCCAAGCCATGAACTGAAACTTTTGCGGCGGGGTACGTGGGGAACGCCGAGCAAAAATCCTCCGCCCTAATTATGTCTATTTTTATATTTCACACTAAAAAATATTAAAAAATTAAATTATAAATTTTAATTTTAAACTTTACATTTTAAACTCTAAACTATACAACCTAAAAATATACTATACCCCTAATTTTTTAAACCCTAACTATAAATTTTAAACTCACTTTTTTAAATTAAGGCACCAAAAAAAGCATAGTAAAGGGGAAGATGATTTTCATCCGGAAAAGCCATGCATTTTAAAAAAAATTCTTCTCATTTCTCGTTCATGCTGAATTTTGTTTCATCTAATTTTAAGGTAATCATTTATATTTCTTTCTTTTGCTTTAATGAAATTTGAGGTTTAGTTAAAAAATTAAAATTTCTCACTTTTCAATCAATATTCTTATATAATCATACCAATTTTAGAAAGCAAATTATTATAAACTTAGTATAAACACTCTTTAATAAGAAAACCTTAATGTAAAATAGTAATAATATTAGCACAAAATTGTTTGAATGTACAAACGTGGATGACTAAATGTGTTATTATACAAAATACTTTAACTGTCACATCACTATTTTAACGGTTGTTGACGGGTCAATGACCAATTTAGAACAAAATTAAAAGTTTAACGGTAGCACTAAAGTAATTAAAAGTTTGGTTATCAAATTTAATAATTTACCAAAGTTCAGTTACCATTTGCGTACTTTACCCACAAGAAAAAAATCTGAAGAAGTAATATAAAAATTGTTTTTTGGATTTTATTCTAAAAATGGATAATAACGCTCCCAGACCCTATACTTTCAAAAGTAATTAAAATTGTTAATGGCACATAACAATATACATAATTAGTTGTACATAGCAGTCATTTGCATGCTCATGATCTACCATGTAATCATCTTGTTATTATTATTATCGTGTCTGGCTAGAGGCCCATGAAAACCCCATAGCCTATCTGCACCGTAGTGCTTTGTAGAGTACGTACTCGGGAGGACGCTCTTTGCTCCTCATATAAGGACGCTCTTTGCTCCTTATATTAAAACACCTCGTTAGTGCATTTTGCACTATGGGCTTGGATCCCCAAGGTGTATATTGTTTCATTTTAATCCTGTTATTGTCCATATTCCTTGTATAGACATACATTGCCATTATCCATAAAGCATAATCATTTATGCAAACAATAATTCGTACCTGGTATTCTATCAAGCTTGCCATGTCGAGCATTGTATCATATCATATATTATAAATAAATGCAATGCCAATTTCAGTGTAATGCAAACATTTATAAATGCACTCACCTGTGCCATTTATTAATATGCCTCACTAAGCTTTATCGATCATTTCCTTTTATAGTACCTCGAATCTTCTTTTGATTCAGATCCAACTTCTTTTATCACATGAATATAAATAAACATTTGTTAGATTCACTTCTAACAATATTTCAATTAAGCTATTTAATCATTCAACATAAAAATTTTCCATAAATTTCCTTTCTTCCTTATACTGTCAAAACCTCATTTTCGTTCTTAATAACCATTTTGAGCTTCAAATAATTCTTCTGAACTTGATAACCAACATTAGATACAAAATATCTAAATTTTCATTTTCGTGCAGCTTTGTACAACCTTCAAAGAAATATTTCTATAAAATAATCTACAACTCAAAATTCGATTCCGTTTGTTTTGAAATAATCTAGATTCAATAAGCTCTTCAATCATATAAATTAATAGCTCAAATTCAACTTGTACGATTTATGGTAAATTTTCAAAGTCAACTTCCATGACTAAATTCGAAGCAGACTGCTAAACTGTTTTTCTAACCTTTCATCACTTAAAAATTCATATGTTTTTGCTCGGAACTCGAAATCAGTTTCCGTTTGTTGGACAAGAAACTAGACGAACACATCTTTATATCGGTATAAAATTCACCTTCTAATTTTTTTTTTTGGAATTTATGGTGAATTTCCAAAGTTACAGCCAAATCCAGTTTTTACACAGTTTCATATAATTTCAAACTTTATACTAATTTCTCCTTACTTTGCTATTTGTCAATTTAGTCCCATTATTTACTTTAAATCATCAACTTATCACCTTCTTCATCAAATAATTATTCACAATAGTTTCCCTTAATTTTCCTTCTTAACCGAAATAGCCACTAAAAATGCAAAGATAAGGATTCTAGCTTCTTAACTTTGCAATTTAGTCCTCAAATCAACATTACTATCTTAATTCCATCATTATAACTAAAAATCAGATTTAATCCTTCTCTAAAACCTCATTTCCGAATTGGTCACTTAACTTTGATAATTTGTCAAAATGGTCACTAACTCGATTTAACATCGGCTTTGCATTCTAACTTCAATTTCATATCTTCAACATCCCTAATAACATGAATACACACCAATTCCATAAAAATCAGATTTAGTCCTTCAACTTTTAAACTTGCTAAATCGGTCCCTAAACATTTAAATTAGGGTTTTGCTTCCAAACAACAAATCAAGCTTACTAGATCATTTATCCAACATCACAAACCCTAAATCAAACTTGAATCCATAAACCCTAATCATATTCATAATAATCAAAACATGTAGAGTTTAAATCCCAGCTCAATAACATGATTTTAACATCACAAAAGCTTGATTTCAACTTGAATTTCAACATGGAATCATAAAATCTCAAAACCCCCAATTGAGTCCATAAACCCTAATTTCTTCTCATACAAAATTCTCATCAATCAAGCATGTTTTCCACAAATTATTTACACCAAAAGATAGAACTTGATGAGTAGAACAACTTTGTAGTTCGAAAGATTACTTGAAAATCGAGTTTTGGGGCTTGAATCGAACTTGGAAAATTTTTCTCCATTTTTCTTTCTTTCTCCCCCCTCATATTTCGAAATTTGAAGATGAATAATGGTCTTCATCTTTTTATTTACATCCAATTTGGCCACTTGTCTTGTATAAATGAATTTTAAATTCATTTAAATAGTGAAATTACTAAAATGCCCTTTTCATCGAATGACCAAGATTTAATCTCATCAAAACTCAATGGCCAATATCAAATCCATGTGTAATTGGCCTTTCAAAATTTCCCTTAAAGTTTCAAAATATTTCAAAAATGCCATCCATGAAAAATGTCCAATTTGCCCTCCAACTAGTCTTTATTTACAACAAGTCTTGAAAATTGTCATTCCATTAAAATTGAACCAAATTGGTTCCAATCCAACCGACCATGTCCCAAAATATCTTAGATTTTTATTTATGGCATTTATTCGATCCAAATATTCGAATTTCACTCAATACGATTTCCAAATTTTCTTCCTACGAACTTTAAAGCTTTATAACCATTAATATAAGCTTCGTACGAAAAATCTGGGTAACACGAAGTGTCACTCTTGGGGGTGAACTATTCATTTACGGGGTTAACTTACATAACTTTTGGAAATTACACTTTGGTCCCTAAACTTTCTCAAAGTTTATACTTTGGCTACAAAACTTTCAAAATTTTCATTTTGGTCACTGAACTTCAATACCCATTTCAATTTTCCTCATATTTTTACCAACTTTGAAAGTATCCAATACAACTCACTATCTATCACATGATACTTTTAAACCTTAAAAATTTCCTTTCATAAAGACTTAGACTAAATTTTCTTAACTCAGTCTATTATTCCGATAATTATTGAAAATCTTCATAGAATAAGGTTTCTCATAGAAATCCTTTATTTGAAATCCATATGAATATTTTATACTTTTATTGAGTACAAAATATCAATCAGAAACACTTTTATGGGACCTTCCCAAAGGTCACCCATCTTTGTATTTCTCTGGTGCACGCTTAACAATTTCAGTCGATCCAAATTCGGTACCTTTTTTTGCATCTTAATTCTTAAAACCGATATCAAGGTACTTATATCGATCCGATTCACTCTTCTACTGAATAAAATTACTTGTTTGAGAAATTTACACTTTAATCCCAAACTTTTTTAAGGTTTATACTTTAACTCCCTAAACTTTCAAAATTTATAATTTAGCCACTAGCCAAAATTTGGGATATTACAATTCTTCCCCCTTAAGAAAATTCTTCCTCGAATTTTCAATGCGTACATGTTCCAAACATTTACGGGTATTACTTCCTTATTTTATTCTCAGCCCCCCAAGTGGCTTCTTCGACTTTGTGATTTTTTCTCAAAACTTCACTCAATGAAATTTCTTATTCCTTAATTCTTTAATTTCATAAACCAATATTTCTACTAACTTCTCTTCATGTATCAAATCTAATTGCATCTCAATTTATTCAGGAGTGTTGATATGTAAATAATTCAGTCAATGCCCCCAAAACATAAGTACCTATACTATAGACTTTTGCTCACTTCTGAAGATAAGATCCATTAATATGCCCTTGGTACAACTCTTTCACGATTCCTTGAGGTATAATAATTCTGAAACCAAGTTTTTCCCTTTTTGATTTGCACAAATCATATTTCTCTCAAAGTGGTACTTTTCCTATTTTTTCTTCTTTTAACTTTAACTGATAACATATTGACCAAAGATCAATCTTCTTTTTACATATGACTTCCACATTTTATATAAATAGCCAATTTATCTTAAAATTGGTCTTAAAATTCTCAAATTTCTAGCAGTCATACTAAAATTATCCAGTCAAATTTTTCCCTTGACATATTGGCTTAACCCACTGATCTCACACTATTCCTCATAAACAATGTGAGTACCTTGTCAAAGTTCAGAAATCAGTGAAATAATTTCCTTATGAACAATTCACCATATCCAATTCCTTATTACTTTTCTAAGAAGTTTTCCAAACTTCTTCCTCTGTATCAATATTACTTCTTCTAACTTTTCAATAATAATACATCTCAAATCTTCTATAAAAGTTGTCATTTTTCGTCTTCAAATAAGCAGTTATAAATCCTCTTTCATCATAACCTTTAAGGTTCCCAAAACTTAAACTTTTTCACAGTCAATGCTTTATTATATATAAATGCCGTAAGTTAAAACCTCTGACTGATTCATACCTAACATCTTCTTTTTGAGCTTCAAATATAATCTCTTTACAGATCAATTTCTTTCTTAGTTTCTTTTCTAATCATCTCAGTAGTATTATTACTTAACTTTCCAACTCTCCCTTATGTACTGACAGTACAAACATATTATAATAAGATACCACTGAGTTATTTCCATCATAACTTCAATCCTTAATTTATCTTGAGTATATCGCCAGATTACATCTGGGGCATCTAGTGACAATATTATCTTCAAATATATATATATTTCTAAAGTAAGATACTTCTTCTTCTTACTCATTCGTATTTGAGCATCTTATAATTACTGTATCATATCCTCTATGGGTCCTTTCTTAACCTCTAAGATTCATCAACTAACGAAATCCATTATCGTTTTACTTTACTTATTCTAGTATAATTTTATCTTATATTAATGAGGAGCAACATCAAGTCATACAATCAACACATCAGCAATCTGATATCCTAGGGGCATGTATCTACTGATAAAAATCATATACAAACTTGGTTTAGCATCCAGAACCGGCTAAACCTTTGCTCTGATACCATTAAATGTAACACCCTTAACGTATACTCGTAAATCGAATATACATTAAAGATGTTATGGAGTCGTTTAAAGAAATCTCGACTTATAAATTTAGTTTTACAAGTATTTACAAATTTTAGTTTGTAAATCTAACACTTTTTCGGTTTTCTTAAAAAATACAACCTAAGTGCAGTTAGCTAGTTTCAATTCTTAATTAATTATTTTAAAACATATTTGGCAATTATTAAAAACAATAGTTCAATTCAAGGTGAAAACTAGATTCGCTATCTAGGCCCTTTCTTGACTTTAAAATCTTTACGCGATTACCGATTATTCTTATTAGCAAAGTAATTATCCTTTCTACCTCAGTTTATTATGTTACAATGTTAATGCCTTGTTTTGCTTTATCCATATACGATTCATCATCAAAACTAATTACTTATTTATCATTTAGTCTAATTTAATGCATCATACTCTACTAGCAATTAAATAATTACATGCCCACTAGAGATTATCATAAGCTAGAATATCTTACTGATGTTTTGCAGATTGAAGCTTGATCAGCATGCTCGACTCCTCTTCAAATCCTCCATCTTAATCTATGTGTGAAACAAACACACACTAAGTACGTACTTAGTGATGCAATTAAACTTATTTGTTTACACATGAAACGATGTTATATAATACTTCATATAAGAATGCATTTCATATTTCTCTACGACAAGGCAAGTATATCACAATGTACATGTATCATGTATCATAGCTATCATATAAATCATATTATCATTTCATAATATATTCTCTATCATAGACATGCTTTCATCATGTAATCATTTACGTAACATGTGTTTTATCATATAGCATGTAATATTTCTATCATGTAACATTCTATCATATATCAATAACATTTCTATCTCGCATGTCATGTACTTCTCAGACATGTAACATGTAACTTCTTTTTCAAGTATCATGAAATCATGTAACATCTGTATCATGTACCATCCCTGTCATATGAATCATGTATCTTCATGCAGTCATTTGCATGCTCATGATCTACCATGTAATCATCTTGTTATTATTATCATCGTGTCTGGCTAGAGGCCCATGAAAACCCCATAGCCTATCTGCACCGTAGTGCTTTGTAGAGTACGTACTCGGGAGGACGCTCTTTGCTCCTTATATTAAAACACCTCGTTAGTGCATTTTGCGCTATGGGCTTGGATCCCCAGGGTGTATCTTGTTTCATTTTAATCTTGTTATTGTCCATATTCCTTGTATAGACATACATTGACATTATGCATAATGCATCATCATTTATGCAAACAATAATTCATACCTGGTATTCCATCAAGCTTGTCATGTCGAGCATTGTATCATATCATTTATTATAAAGAAATGCAATGCCAATTTCAATGTAATGCAAACATTTAAAAATGCACTCACCTGAGCCATTTATTAATATGCCTCACTAAGCTTTATTGAACATTTCCTTTTATAGTACCTCGAATCTTCTTTTGATTCGGATCCAACTTCTTTTATCACATGAATATAAATAAACATTTGTTAGATTCACTTCTAACAATATTTCAATTAAGCTATTTAATCATTCAACATAAATTTTTTTCCATAAATTTCCTTTCTTCCTTATATTGTCAAAACCTCATTTTCGTTCTTAATAACCATTTTGAGCTTCAAATAATTCTTCTGAACTTGATAACCAACATTAGATACAAAATATCTAAATTTTCATTTTCGAGCAGCTTTGTACAATCTTCAAAGAAATATTTCTATAAAATAATCTACAACTCGAAATTCGATTCCGTTTGATCTGAAATAATCTAGATTCAATAATATCTTCAACCATGTAAATTAATAACTCAAATTCAACTTGTACGATTTATGGTAAATTTTCAAAGTCAACTTTCAGGACTAAATTCGAAGCAGACTGCTAAACTGTTTTTCTGACCTTTCATCACTTAAAAATTCATATCTTTTTGCTCAGAACTCGAAATCAGTTTCCGTTTGTTGGACAAGAAACTAGACGAACACATATTTATATCGGTATAAAATTCACCTTCTAAACATTTTTGTGGAATTTATGGTAAATTTCCAAAGTTACTGCCAAATCCAGTTTTTACACAGTTTCATATAATTTCAAACTTTATGCTAATTTCTGCTTACTTTGCTATTTGTCAATTTAGTCCCATTATTTACTTTAAATCATCAACTTATCACCTTCTTCATCAAATAATTATTCACAATAGTTTCCCTTAATTTTCCTTCTTAACCGAAATAGCCACTAAAATGCAAAGATAAGGATTCTAGCTTCTTAACTTTGCAATTTAGTCCTCAAATCAACATTACTATCTTAATTCCATCATTATAACTAAAAATCGGATTTAAATTTCTCTAAAACCTCATTTCTGATTTGGTCACTTAACTTTGATGTTTGTCAAAATGGTCACTAACTCGATTTAACATCGGTTTTGCATTCTAACTTCAATTTCATATCTTCAACATCCCTATTAACATAAATACACACCAATTCCATAAAAATCAGATTTAGTCCTTAAACTTTTAAACTTGCTGAATTGGTCCATAAACATTTAAATTAGGGTTTTGCTTCCAAACAACAAATCAAGCTTACTAGATCATTTATCCAACATCACAAACCCTAAATCAAACTTGAATCCATAAACCCTAATCATCTTCATAATAATCAAAACATGTAGAGTTTAAATCCCAACTCAATAACATGATTTTAACATCACAAAAGCTTGATTTCAACTTGAATTTCAACATGGAATCATAAAATCTCAAAACCCCCAATTGAGTCCATAAAACCTAATTTCGTCTCATAAAAATTCTCATCAATCAAGCATGTTTTCCACAAATTATTTACACCAAAAGATAGAGCTTGATGAGTAGAACAACTTTGTAGTTCGAAAGATTACCTGAAAATCGAGTTTCGAGGCTTGAATCGAACTTGGAAAATTTTTCTCCATTTTCTTTCTTTCCCCCCTCATTTTTCAAAATTTGAAGATGTAGAATGGTCTTCATCTTTTTATTTTCATCCAATTTGGCCACTTGTCTTGTATAAATGAATTTTAAATTCATTTAAATAGTGAAATTATTAAAATGCCCTTTTCATCGAATGACCAAGATTTAATCTCATCAAAACTCAATGGCCAAGATCAAATCCATGTGTAATTAGCCGTTCAAAATTTCCCTTAAAGTTTCAAAATATTTCAAAAATGCCATCCAGGCAAATGTCCAATTTGCCCTCCAACTAGTCTTTATTTACAACAAGTCTTGAAATTGCCATTCCATTAAAATTGAACCAAATTGGTTCCAATCCAACCGGCCATGTCCCAAAATATCTTAGATTTTTATTTAAGGCATTTTTTCAATCCAAATATTCGAATTTCACTCAATACGATTTCCAAATTTTCTTCCTACGAACTTTAAAACTTTATAACCATTAATATAAGCTTCGTACGAAAAATCTGGGTAACTCGAAAGTGTCACTCTTGGGGGTAAACTATTCATTTACGGGGTTAACTTACATAAATTTTGGAAATTACACTTTGGTCCCTAAACTTTCTCAAAGTTTATACTTTGGCCATAAAACTTTCAAAATTTTCATTTTGGTCACTGAACTTCAATTCCCATTTCAATTTTCCTCAGATTTTTACCAACTTTGAAAGTACCCAATACAACTCACTATCTATCACATGATACTTTTAAACCTTAAAAATTTCCTTTCATAAAGACTTAGACTGAATTTTCTTAACTCAGTCTATTATTCTGATAATTATTGAAAATCTTCATACCATAAGGTTTCTCATAGAAATCCTTTATTTGAAATCCATACGAATATTTTCTACTTTTACTAAGTTCAAAATATCGATCAGAAACACTTTTATGGGGCCTTCCCAAAGGTCACCCATCTTTGTATTTCCCTAGCCTGAGCATACTTAACAATTTCAGTCGATCCAAATTTAGTACCTTTTTCTGCATCTTAATTCTTAAAACCGATATCAAGGTACTTATTTCGATCCGATTCACTCTTCTACTGAATAAAATTACTTGTTGGAGAAATTTACACTTTAGTCCCCAAACTTTTCCAAGGTTTATACTTTAACCCCTAAACTTTCAAAATTTATAATTTAGTTACTAGCTAAAATTTGGTATATTACAGATAATGAGGTTTAGAAATTCAAAGTGAAAGATGTTCCTTCTAGGGGTGTGCATTATTCGGTTTTAACCGAATTAATCGAGCGAACTAATTTTTTCGGTTAATTTTAGGTAGGATAGGTTAATGGTTAATTTTTTTTTCAAAATTCGGTTATCGATTAATTCGGTTTGAAACCGGTTAATTAACCAAATTAATCGAGCTAACCGAAATCATTATATATTAAATATTATATATATTACATATATTTATTGTTTGTCACTAAACTTTCAAAAGTTATAAAATGATCATTAAATTTTTTGATATATTACAAAATGGTCATTAAACTTTATCAAATTAGCACAAAATTATCATTAAATTTATTAAATTATTACAAAATGGTAATTAAACTTTTCAAAATTTATCAATAATTTATAACGTGTAATGACTCAATGATCATTTTGTAATAGTTCAATAAGTTTAATGATTGTTTTGTAACTTCTAAAAGTTTAGTTGCTAAAAAGATTATTTTAGCATAGTTTAGTGACCATTTGCGTAATTTACCCAAAATTTTATGACAATATCGGCTAATTTGAAAATCGAGCGAATTAACTGATTTTGTCGGTTCGGTTAAAATTTTTTGAAAAAAAATTAATTCAATTAACGGTTAAAAGAATAAAATTTTCGTTAATAAATTCTAAGTAATTCGATTTGATCAACTAACCGAACTGATTAAATGCACACCCTGGTTCCTTCCACCTAATACTAATGACTATTCTGATCTTTATTTTACTATAGGACCACGTCCTTTCACACAGGTCATTTAGCACTTTTCATGCGCTATAAATAGACCTAAAATTGAAGATTTAAAAGGAGTGTTTTATGGATAATAAAAAATTAATTTTGAAGTGTTCTTTTATTGATTCTCTGGCTTTATTTTGATTTTGTGACTATTTGAGTTAGAGATTGAGTCATGTTTCAAAAAAAAATTTGGAGTAATTTCATTTGAGGTTCTTTTAGTTTAAATAGTAGTAAAATAAAATTTTTGCTCCTCACAATTTTTGAATTTAAAGACTTAATAGACTTTTGTTCCTTTCAAAGTTTGATCCTAGCTTCGTCCCTGATTTGAGTACAATTAATTGTTTTAGTCGAAGACAGTTATTGTATTATGGAGATAATATTAAATTCGATACGTGTTTTCATGTTATACGTATTAGTATAATGTATGTATAATCTGGATAGTATTTTTTAAAGTTGGATGAATTGAAGTTTTAAAATCTGTGTATATATTTCACATATAAGGATTTAGTTTTGTGTTTCGGTATTATATAGTTGTTTTATATTTTATTTTTAAAAGTTGTATTTAAGTTGCAGTATCTTACATAACTGATCATAAATAAAAATCCAACACTAAGTTTGTTTTTCCGGTTATCCGCCGATATACAACAATTATAACTCGTAATATTGTTGGACTTGTTCGTTACTCTGTCTTGATTAATAAATGTCTAGTTTGATAAATTTGTTGGAGCAAATGAAGATTTATGGTCTGAACTGATGCAAAATGAAGTTCCGAACAACAAGAACTCGTTAGATAAAAATGCAAATCCACCTGATTTTAAAATACTGAAAAACAAGAAACTTGATATAAGCAATGATTCCCATCGTCTCTCTGCTTCAATTCAATATCCACTACAGCTTTCTCTTTTCTTTCCACTGCATTCAATGGCAACCCAACCCCCAGAAATCATTAGGACATATAAAAATGGCACAGTATTAGAGAAGAAATTTTGTCTTACATTTCCTCCCCCGGTCTTTTCACCAGGCATTGATTTCATTGCTCTCGCCTCAAGGACACAATGACAAACCTGGGAACCTCATGGAATATGCTGTGCCAAGGCTTCAACTCCAGATGATTGTCATTTTCCTTCTCACTCAAGCCATTCATTGCGTGCTCAAACACCTCCGGCTGCCCGCATTCATATCCCAGATTCTTGTATGTCCTGCATATTCTCTCCTACTTTTTTTTTTAATTTAATACTTGATTCCTAACATTTTTTTTTTTCTAAATGCAGACAGGGATAATACTGGGTCCTATGGTTTTCAAGGACAAAAATTCGCTTATTACGATGTCGGAGGATAGTGTTGTAATTCTGGGTTCGGTGGCGTCTTTAGGCTATATATTGTTTTTATTTCTAATTGGGGTGAAGATGGATGTTAGCATGACATACAGATCCGGGAAAAAGGTGATTTGTATTGGTATCCTAACAGTGGTGGTGCCTCTCATAGTTTGCTTGTTAATGGCCAAGTCCTCCAACATCGACCGAGAAGAATTCATCGAAAACAAACCCTTCCTTCTCGCAATATCATATTCCGGGACTTCGTTTCCAGTCGTACATTGTCTTCTCAGGGAGCTGAAGCTCTTGAATTCGGAACTCGGTAGGCTAGGCCTATCAGCGGCTCTCATAGGTGATATGTTGTCACTATTTCTAAGGACTATTTTCTCAGCGCTGATTGAAGGACACAGACAAAGTGAATCGAAAAAGGTTGTGCGGCATTTTGGAAGGGCTGTACTCTTTCTTGTTTTAGTCTTCTTTTGTTTGCGGCCTCTAATGAGATGGATGGTGAGAAGCACACATGAAGGGGAGAAGATAAAGAAGGCGTACCTTTATACGGCGATTCTGACGTTCATGGTTTCACATAAGTTCACTGAAGATTTAAGGGTATTCTTTGTCTTAGGCCCATTTCTTGTGGGATTGGCTATCCCAGATGGACCCCCGTTGGGGTCTGCTCTGCTGGAGAAACTGGAACCTGTTGTTTTGGGGTTTCTCATGCCTTTATACACTGCAACATGTGGCATGAGGATTGATTTTTCTAATCTCAAACAACCCAGCTCCTTTGCTAAACACCAAGCAATTGCCGCTGTTGTCACAATAATTGTCAAATTTGTAGTCTCCTTCCTTGTTTCCTTCTTATGTAACATCCGCACAAGAGATTGTTTAGCGTTTGCTGTTATATTGATAAGCAAAGGTATCGTCGAGATGACTATCTATAACTCCATGAATGACTCCGTGGTATGTTCTTTTAACTCCTCCATCCTATTCTATACTTTACTTAAACTTCAAAACCATGTATATGCGTACTTACAGTCCAACAAATGCAGATTATAGATCCGGATATCTTCACTTACATGACTATAATTGTCATTGTGATAGCAAGCATCGTGCCGATGCTTGTGAAAACCCTCTATGATCCATCGAGAAAATATGCGGGTTATCCGAAAAGAAGCATCATGCAGTGCAAGCTCAACGAGCAGCTTCGAATGATCAGTTGTATTTACGTCCCGGCTAATGTCAATTCCGTCATCGACTTAATTAATGTCTCGTGTCCGGCCAAACATAGTCCGATTGTTCTTCACGTGCTTCACCTTATAAAGCTCAGTGGACGAGCCACTCCACTTTTCATCTCTCATGAAAAGAATTGGAACACCCTTTCCGACTGTTTATACTCGGAGAACGTTGTCCTCACTTTTAATCAGTTCCAGCAAGACAATTGGGGTGCCGTATTGGTCAAAGTGTTCACCGCGGTGTCGCCACCTAATTTGATGTACGAGGATATATTCAACCTCGCCCGGGACACCCTCACATCCTTTATATTGCTTCCATTCCACCGCCAATGGCACGTCGACGGCAGCATCGAAACAGAAGACCGAACTATAAGGAGCCTGAACAACAATGTTCTCGAAAAGTCACCTTGCTCAGTAGGAATCCTTGTCGAAGGCCGCCGCCGCCTGAACCTCTCCAACTCAAGAGATCATACACAGTCGTCGTTAGACAACTCTTCATCATACGCCATTGCTGTGATTTTCTTGGGAGGTAAAGATGATCGGGAGGCTCTTGCTTTAGGCCGACGCATGTCCCAAGACAAAAGCGTTGCACTGACTATAATTCATGTCAGAGCAGCAAATACGATCCTAGCTGATGATATTGACACAATGCAGGATGTCGAGATGTTGAGAAATGCTAAAGAAACATACATTGAGAAACAGGTAAGTGATGGACCTGAGACTTTAGAATTTCTCCGATCCATTACGAATAATTACCAGCTTTTCATTGTTGGGAGACGATACAAACGTGAAGATCCGCAGACCTTTGGTCTCCATGAATGGACTGAAATTCAAGAGATTGGGATTATCGGGGACCTACTTTCATCTGTAGATTTTGGTGGCAACAATTCTGTGTTGATTGTACAACAACAACAATGATAACAAAGGATTTCTTAAGCCCCAATACAGATGGTTAGCTTGGGACTAATTAATTTAGGGGTCAATAATTTGATATATGTGATAAAAGAAGTGGAAAGGTCAGTTTCATTTCCTTCTCCAATAGCAGAAGAAATCATTAATGTTGTCATTTTAGATTGATTTTTGTGTATCCAACTATTACTAAAACTTATATTACTTTTGTTGGTTTAACAATTTATATATAATTTTTGAAATGAATGATCTCTTCTATTAAAATATTCCCAATAACAAACAAGCTGAATAACTTATATCTAATTTTTAAAATGAATAATCATTAATGTCATTCCAGTTTTGAGCTTGTTTGTTATCTCTTTGAAGTACGTAGAAGAAAATGATTTCTTTTTATACAATGCAAATCATATCCTAACGCAAGCCAGTGATATCATCCACAGATTGTGCATAAAGTAAGTGTTAGGAATTTGATATGCGGCAAAATAACCAAAACGATAACGATATAGACTAAGACATGCACAAGAGACAAGATTTAACTTGGTTCAGCATAGCCTACCTCTACGGACGAGAGAAACGAACAATCCACTAATCATGTAGAGAACCCGAAGAGTACAAATACATGATAACACATGTAATCCCAAAACCCGGTGTACAAATCTCATGACCCGGTGGAACCAAAACACTCTTCCCAACATCCCTACAATACCCATCTCTACAACATAGGCACAATAGTTGTAGACATCCTAAAAGTGGTTACATTTCTCCAGAGTAATTCTCCTTTCTCTCATTCTCTTGTTCTCTCATAATTCAAAAGGTTAAACATAGTCTATATTTATAGACTCAAATACTTGGTCACCAAGAAATCTTATTCAATAAGATCTCTACTTAAAATAGATATTTACTCATTAAAGTAAATCTTAATTACCAAGTAATCTTCAACCACTATAATTACAATGAAACCCAACTTAATTACCAATTAGAATTTGAGTCAAAATATAACAAATCTCCCCCTTGACACAAATTCTATTTGAGCATTGGTCTTCAACAGCTTCAATTTTTACGTAAGCCAAATATCCGTTGAAGCACCGCCGCCAAGTCTTCAACAGCTCCAATTCTTACGTAGTATCTGTTGAAGCACCGTTGAATTTTGAGAATTACTCCCCATGCAACTGAAAGCTCGTTGCAACAATACTCCTCTAGCATGTCTCCAACATCGCACCGCAAAGTCCGCAGCAAAAATTCCTCCACAATCGCGCAGCTCGAACCTTAGCTCATGATTCCATTTGTTAGGAATTTGGTATGCGGCAAAATAATCAAAACGATAACGACATAGACCAAGACATGCGCATGAGACAAGATTTAACGTGGTTCATCATAGCCTACCTCCACGGACTAGAAAAACGAACAATCCACTAATAACGTAGAGAACCCGAAGAGTACAAATACATGATAACCCATATAATCCCAATACCCGGTGTACAAATCCCATGACCCAGTGGAACCAAAACACTCTTCCCAACATCCATACAATACCCATTTCTACAACGTATGCACAATAGTTGTAGAGATCCTAAAAGTGGTTACATCTCTCCAGAGTAATTCCCTCTCTCTCATTCTCTTGTTCTCTCATAATTCAAAAGGTTAAATCTAGTCTATATTTATAGACTCAAATACTTGGTCACCAAGAAACCTTATTCAATAAGATCTATATCTAAAATAGATATTTACTCATTAAAGTAAATCTTAATTACCAAGTAATCTTTATCCACTAGAATTACAATAAAACTTAATTTAATTACCAATTAGAATTTGAATCAAAATATAACTGTAAGAAAATGAAAGAATTCTGGAGAAAATAAAAGAGATGTCGAGGAATATTAGCCAGCGCTTTTCGAAAATTTGGCATGCTCATCTACACCACATTTGTCCAAGGCCCAATATTTGGACATTAGAGAGTTGAGACACATCAATGACTGTGTTCCCACACGAATTTTTAAATCTAAAACTCTGAAATAAGTATTAAATCTACTTTGGTTCATGATTCTCCAACTGTCATGTTAGTGAAAAAGAGCTCTCTCAACATTTATTTCCTTCGTTTAGAAGATTTGAATCCGTAATGTAAGAAACATCAAAATTCCAATATAAGTTTAGTTCCACAAAACCATTAAACTCGTGTTCCATTCCACGCGCAATAACACTACTTTGTTAGGGAATGTGTTCGAATAACTCGTTTACATTTTGAATCTTTTATTCCCGATTGAAGATGTTCGAACTTCTGTTTTTGTCATTTAATGAGACAAGAGATTGGAACACCAGGGGACCAGCGCATTAACTGGTACCTGCACACTTGCAAAACGCAACCTAATGCCCGTATCCAATGACCAACGCCCATCTTCAGCCCAGATTCCCGTATAGTTTCAACGCCCACTATTTTTTAACGCACACTATTTAGGGTGACACACACACCAAGCTTTGATTTCTAGACAACCACAGTTTGTCAACATTCAATATGATGTAACAGGAAACCTTTCGACATCAATTTATGAACAAATATCTGGAACAGAGAGTTGGATCATGGAATGAGAGCTAGATGATGGAAAGAGGTGAAGGAAACAACTAGACAAGGGAATAAAATCTATACAATAAAAGGTCCATATGCAAACATAGAAACAAAAGTAATAGTAGCAAAATCCAAACATAGAAGCAAAAGTAATCCCCGAAGCTAAGAAGAAAAACAGGATCAAGGCTTCCAGCCTTGATGATACTCGTTGTCTCTTCTGTTGTTCCTGAAAGCACAGCAGCCAACAGAGTAGACAACGATAAGGAAGATGAGGAAGACGATGTTGACAACCGCCACCTTCTTCCATGAACTCTTGAGGTTGTCTATGAACCCAGCTTTGCATGACTGGCAGTTGAAGCATAAAGTATCCAGGTTATTATCCCACAGATTGCAGTCTGGATTGGTCGTCGACGCCCCATTCCCTCTTGTCCAGTTAGTTGGCCCAACGTATGTGAACTGACAGTCGTCCGATGGCTTACAGCAACCAGACTGCAATTGCACAAAACAATAGCAAACAAAATACATCAAAATTAAGAGACATATACGCTTAGAAAGTTAAGGCAAATCTAGAAAAACAGAATATATGGATTATATGAATATGCCCATTAGAAAAGTTGACAACCTTTTTCCTCCCAAAAGTTAGAATCAGCTTAAAGTTAAAAGATCACCCCCAAAAAGTTCATAAACAAATTAACTAACAAAAAGTATTCATGTCCAGCCCCTTTACCGCCTTACTTTGAGCTTTATAGAATTATAAATATCTCTGATTCAATTTTTATAATAACAATAATAATTAGAAGAAGAAGAAAACCCCAGATCTCAGAAAAACAAGAAAGTTTAAATACCTGACTGGCTGACAAGTGAGCCTTGTAAAAGTCCGGGAGAGAGGTATTAAGATATTTATCATGGAAATCAGTACAAAGTTTACTGTCAGCCAAACAGCTCTTAATCTTATCCCAGTTCTTCTGATTAGTAACTCTTTTCTGCAACCAGTCTGAGTAATCCCCGAGTCGATATTCCTTATAACCTTTCCCAGACAACACTTCCCCCGCCCCTTTATTCGTCACCGCGAAAGCAAAGATCGTGAAGACGATACCCAACACGATGAGGAGGAACATGACGACCAAGTAGAGCCAGAGTAGCCATGTCACGAGACAGCACGCGCCGATTAGTCCCGCGAGTGATACCAGCATGAGGAAGACTCCGATTACGATAACCGGCCTGTCCAAGAACCGTTCGCACTCGGTCACTCCTTCTCGGCTCAGCCAGATGCCGGCGCCGAGGATGGGGATCGAGAGGAGGAATGTGATCAAGTTGAGGATACCGACTAGGTTGTTACTCAAGCGAAACGCCATTGCTTCAGTATTCCGGTAGGTTCTCTTCCCTGTTTTTTTTTTAGATAAAGAGAAAATTAGAGAGAGGGAAAATTAAATTGGGAGAGAAGAGTCGCAACGTGGGATTATATATGGCATGAAGAGTTGGAAGTTTATGAAGAAATTAGTGAGAAAGTTCTCTGCGATTTATTAAAAAGAGGTTGCTGCTGCAAATGTATTGTCACGCGCTGTACACGTTTCACACATGCAAGCGCGTGGGACATGTGACCTTATTTGGATTTAACACCACGTCCAACAACAGGTAGTAATCTTATTCAATTTGAATTAAAATTTTCCTTAAAAAATTAAATAAATGCACAAAGTGTTTAGTAATAAAACACAAATCGATTATGAAAATATGTTCAGACTTTAAGTTTAAATATGGAAGCCTGTTTGGTTAAATTATAATGAAAATAATTATTATGCATGCTATTTTAAAATGTATGGTTTATCTAAAATAAATAAATAAATACTAATTTTATAGTAATACATTTTATATTTTGATTAGAATATTATGTTATTAAATATAGATAATCAGATAAAGTTTAATTTATATATTCATCATCATTTAACAATAACATTTATTATGTATTTATTTAAAAAATATTCTAATTATTTCTCTCTGTCTAAAAAAACAAAGAAAGTTAAAATCATAGAAGACATATAAGAAGCTATAAGGGGTTGTGACTTAATTTTGTTTACTTGTCATTTTTCTTTTGAGGATAAAATAATACTATACCGCATATAGAAATACGTAGAAGTGGCGAAGTAAGTCCGAATTCATTTTGAGGATAAAATATGAAACAAATCGTAAAGATTCAAACCTGAAAATATGAACATAAAAATTAATTTTTAAAAAATAAATTCGAATTTAATGTTAAAAATAATTTTTTCTAATTAATATTTTTATGAAGTTTATAATTATTTTTTATTTTAATACATTAACTATATATTATAAATAGTAAAATACTAATAATTTTTGAATATGTGAGAATTGAGATTATCATCTTTATACATAACCACAGAAACCCTAGATTATTAGTTCTACTTTTCAAAGATATTTAAAAGTATTTATTCTGTTATATTGTAATTTGATGGCTTTGTTATAGAGGAAACTCTAAATTATACTTTTTCTAATTAAATATTTTTTTAAAAAATCAAATGTTTAAACTATAATTTGTAATCATTTTGGATCCCACTATTATCTCGATTGCTTGAGGTCATGTGGCATTATCAAAAGCGTTACTGGTAAAAGAATTATGAAATTTAAAATTTTTAAATATTTTTTGTTATTTTTTAACCAATCGTACACTTACATATTTTTTATTTTTAAAAATTCTTTCACCTCAACTTCTCTAATTTATGAACTTCAAATCCCATTAGATCGAAGAGAGGGCTCATTGGTTTATCATCTATCGAATCATGTCAAAATTTATCGACTTTGATTATTTTTATCATTCTTGTCATGACCTTAAATTACAATTGTTAAATTAAATTTCACAAACCAGTCCTTATATTATAGTAAATTGTAGATTTAATTATTATTCTTCATTTTTATTGTTTTTAGTTCGTATGATATAATCATTTTTTTCATGTACTACTTCGATTAAGACGGAAATTTCAAATTTTGACGACATAAACATTGGAATAAAACGACTAAATACATGAATTATACTTAATGGATATACCAATGCAAAAATTTAATTAGAATAAATATTACCCACTCTTAAAGAAAGATATTTTGTAGAATTCAACAAGTGTCTCTGTGAAAAAGAGAATGTTGTTTATCATAAGGGACACGAGTTCAAATCGCTTTGTGATATTTTACAAACAAAGAAAGAAATAATCCGGTTCCTTGAAGGCTAAACTATAAAATAAGTGCCCAAACTATGTATCTTTTTTGTAGTAAGTGACTAAAGTATTTTTTGTTTAAAATAGGTGCCTAAACTTTCATTTTTGCTGAAATAGGTGCCTAAACTTTCATTTTTTGCTTGTTTTAAAGTCAATTTTCGCACGTACTTAGGCACCTATTTCAACTAAAAATGAAAGTTTAGGCCACCTATTTCAGCCAAAATATACTTTAGACACTTATTTCAGCCAAAAATAAAACTTTAAACGCCTATTTCAACCAAAAAATACTTTAAGCACATATTGCTTATTTTGTAATTAAGCCTTCCTTGAATGTACAAGTAAATGATATTTGTTTAAAGGAAAGGTTTTGGTTTCCTTCCGTATTGAACTCCTTATGCTACAAGTCAAACATTAAATTAAGATTGATGTTGAAATTTTAAATAAATGGCAATTCTAATCAATGAACAAATCACTTGTTTTTTTTTTTCTTCTAAGACATGACATGTGTGGCCCCTCCGATTTATTCCAACCGTTCTTTCGAACCTTCGTAGAAGCAAGCATCTCACATGCTACCAAAAATAAACTTATTTTTTTTCAAAAAAAATAATTTTATTAATTATTCTTATAAAATACTAATTTAAATAATCAAACAATATCCAACATTCTTCTTCTTAAAAAAACAATATCCAACATGAAAAATGATCGGCTACCTCATCATCCACCTCCTCGACGAGTACACAACAAGATTCAAATCATTGTTAATCCCATCCTTCGGCCAACTTATTGATACATTTATATACGAAAGAATATTATTAGTTACAATTCCACAAATAGGATTATTCTTGTTTTATATAATATTTAAATCAAGAAATTCTTAAATTTTAAATAAAAATATTATTATATGTATTTAAATTTACGACTTTCACAAAATATCTGTAATACCCCTTTCCGATCTGGTAGGAATCCAGGTCGGAAGACGTTACCGGCAAATAATACGGTAATCGGATCGATGATTACAAGAATTGATGCAATAAATCATGTACTAATAAATTATAATTCCATAAACATTTTCGGTTAGTGAAGTTTATCCAATTTATAATTTGAGATTAATTGATAACTTATCCAAGTTTAGGGGCTAAAGTATAAAATCTGTAAGGTACAGGGTCTTGTCTAAATGTGTTACCGGTAGCCAAACGACATTCGATACAATATTTTATTTGAAATAAATTCAGTAAATTGGTGTTTGACATGATGTAATATTCAATACCTTAAGAGCGATAGTTCGATACGATACAACAATTATCCATTTTGGACTAATTTTAATCTTTTACAAGCTTTAGGGACTAAACTATAATTTCGATAAATTATTGGTCCATTTCAGAAATTAAGTTTACCACAATGCAATTCAAACTATAAATGGTATGTTTGTAAATTTTCGTATTAATCTGAACTAGTTTACTAACCCAATTTAAGCATATAAGACTTAGTGACCAAAATGCAAAATTCCAGAATTTATTTTAATCCTTCTACCAGATTTAACTCTACGGGTATCGATACGCCATGAGACCGTATCGATACGCTATGACTAAAAAGGACTTAGAGATTTTATAGATTAGAAAGGTCGTACCGATACGGGCACTAGCGTATCGATACGCCCTGACTATGACCGTTATTACCGTTATGTTCCGCGAACCCGTATCGATACGTGACCAAACCGTATCGATACGTGACTTAATTCATTTTACAGATTAAAGAAGGTGTATCGATACACACCCAAATCGTATCGATATTGAGCTAGACCCAAAATTCTAGTGTCGAAGCACCGTATCGATATGTCATCACCCGTATCGGTAAGCGCTTTAATCCGTTTCCAGAAACATAAGCCTATATCGATACGCCATTACCCGTATCGATACGGCAAAACCTGTAATGCCAATTTTATTTGGTTTTATTCCATTTTGACCATCTAAATGATGTCCAAACTCAATGAAATTTTACCATAAAGTCCATTTAGCTTAAAACTAATAACATGCCAAATTTAGGGGTCGAATGAATCTGTTTGCCACGTTTTCCCTAATTTAGGCCAAGCATGCATATTTAGCCATTTTTAGCAACTTTCAAAAGGTCAAGCTTAAACCTTTATACTTACACAAGCCAATCATAATACATACATATCAAAAAGGTAAAATTGACTTATGCAACGCTTATACCACCATACTAGGAGTCTATATGGTTGATATACTTTACTTTATCAACGTAGTGACTTGCCAAAAACATTCTCCGACCCTTATCTCGAACTCAAAACTTCTTAACTTGAAATGCATAGAAGATGAATGCATTAGACATACTTTGCCTAATGAGGTAGTCATAAACAATGAAATAAACTTAAAGTGCAATCTAACATGCTTCCATAATAGTTGTGGCAACGAAAAATAGTGGCATGTAGTTTCAATGGCTATTTAGGCATGATCAATGATCAATATATCAACAATAGGCAATACAATACCAACAGGAATACTCAATAGCATTTTATTTTGCATAGTAATAAGTTCTTCCTTGGATCGATATACGGTATATGGATACACGAATTCCTAGGCCGCACCAAAATCAATAGTGGTCTAGTCCCTCCGCCGTACCAATATGACCATAACACATCATCCCTTTGTTGCACCATAATAAAGGTCATAGCCTACCCATACTAATGAGCTCATGAATTCTATGGCATGACAATTATATCCAATACTACTCGAATCCAAGGTTCAATATCAATAGTTCGATAACAATAATTCCATGACAACGGATCAATAAAAATAATTCAATAGTCATGTTTCAATATCAATAAGCAACATCAATGATTTCAATGACAATAATAATAATGTTATAGACAATGATTCGATGCAATACTTACCAATATAGCCATCAACAATGTGCTTATGCAATAATCCTAAATATAAAAAGTTAGTTCAAAGATTCGGGAAAGGCATCTATTCTATTCCCGAGACTCTAACTACACCCACCTTAACTTTCAAAGCTCCTACGGCTCTCAGATTACTACTCATTTGTTCCTAGCTTTGGATGGAGATGGTGGTCATTCTTTCTCCAACTCTTGTGCTAGGTAAAACAAAGGACATGTTAGAATCAATACTTGTGGATTCAAAACCAATACTTAAGCTTAGAAGAGTTTTTAGCCAATAAGACTTCTATGGATTCATGCTTTAAAAGCATGAGTTCAACTATGGTCTTCAAGGCTAATTCTTGGAATTAAACTCCAATGATCCATGGAATCATGAAATTGTTTGAGGGCTTAAACTCACCAATCCAAGGGTTGTCCAATAATGCAAAGAAATCAAGGAAAGCTTGCATAAACGAGGAAGGTGTTTGCTTGAGCTAGAGGTTGAAGATAGCAATAGAGGTGTTTGCTTGTTCTTAAAGAAAGATGAAGGGAGATAGCAAGGGGTGTCGGTGTTTACTATATCCTTGAGTAAATGTTTCTACTCTTCAAATTCTTAAATTCATCTAATAGCTTTCCTCTAGCTAAGGGTAACTTAATTATTGCACCACCTAAAACCAAACCAATCAAAAGGTTTCCTCCAAGGATAGGTAAACTATAAATTAAAATTTTCATTTCCCAACAATTTGGATAGCAATTATAGCTATCATCTTTTCCCCCAAATTCATGTGAACATGTCTAAGCAAGAAGGTGACTCACTTTAAAATGGGATAATTACGGGAGTGGTCTTTCAACATTCTAAACATTACTCTATTACCCTAAAATTTTTAATTTTCACAATTTGGTCACTAACTTTTTCTAAGAATTCAATTAGATCCAAAGTCTTTTAAATTGACTCAATTAGAGTCCAATACAATGTTTACAACTTAAGTCAATAAAATATTTGGAGATTTTTTATCACCGGAACCTAATTATGACTAGACCAATTTTCGGGGTGTTACAGTTACCAATATGAAATTCAATGCTTGAATATCTTGCATACAAATTTCTATCATAATTGGAGTTCATTTGCAACCTCAATTAAGTCTTATAAAATTCGGTGACCAAATTACAACATTCTGAAACCTTTTTAAACATCTTTTAACCAACTTACCTACCTTGGTACCGATACTCGATGAAGCCGTACCGGTACGCCTTCATTATGGTCTTTAAACGATTGCAGACATTAAGGGTCGTACCGATACGGATACACCTGTATTGGTACTCTATGTCGGTCTTATTTAAACTCATATTTCAGAGTCAACTGGCCGTACCGAAATGCCTAGGGTTGTATCGGTACGCCTATATTGATCGTTAAAATGATTATTTTCTTTAATCTTGTACCGATATCGGTACGCGTGGTCAAAATAGAATGGTCAACCTTAGGGTTCGATACGGTATCGATACGGTGATACAATATTATTTCAGTGATTAAGATCCGTAGAGACTAAACACCATACCGATACGTCAATATCTGTATCGGTATGCCCTTTTACCTACGTTCCCAAAATGCATATTCGTACCGATATACCATCACCCGTACCGGTACGGACAAACATGTAATGGCAGATTTAGTATGGTTTTTAGTCAAATTAAGGGACTTAATCTTATCCAATGGTTACCAAATTTTACTAGCAAACTTAAAAACATCAAATCTAAATGCATGTCAAATTTCATGCTATTCCGAATCCATTTACCATGTATTTACTTATTAGTGCATTTTAGGCCATTTTACTTATCTTTGTCGAAACAAAAACATGCCATATTTCATATTTTAACCCATTCAACATAGTGAACCATGCATACATACAAAATGAGGCTAAACTAACATGTCTAGGACCTATGCCAGCATACTAGGTGTTTAAAGGCTAGTTTTACATTACTTTAGCTTGTGTGACTGGCTTTAAAACTTGTCTAGCTCCGATCCTTGTTCTGACTCATCTTTTGACCTGAAATGTATGGAAATGAGATGCATTAGGCTTATATAGCCTAGTGAGGTAGTCAACAACAATAACATATATGACTATCCTTCAACACCGCCAATAAGACCAAAACCAAAACATCTCGCCAACATCTCCAAATAGAGCCTTAGCTCAAGGACCGTAGTCCACTCCGTAACAATGAGCTCATGAATTCTATGGCATGCCAATTGTATCCCATGTCCATTCATATCTAAGGATTCAATGCTTAGGCCAATATCAATAATAATAACGGTAACAATATAGCAATGATCAACATGGCCATTCTCAATTTTTCAATGATATCAATAACAATGTAATGATTCAATAATTCACCCATCAATGCAATAAGATTACCAATGGTACCTCTTACGAGGTTGCGATGTAACCATACCTTGAAATCATTGATGGAAATGCAATAAACAATATCAATGAAATCGAGAAAGGTACTTAGCCAATTTTGAGAATCCGAATACACTCACCGATACTCTTGAAACTTTTAGGGCTCCCGAATGACCATTCTCGTATTCTTTAACTTGCTAGAATTTGAGAGATTTGGTGATTCTTCACCTTGATCCTCTTGAGCTACAAGAAAATAGAAATTACAAGGATTTCAATATCGATAATAGATTCACAACAACCCATTAGCTATGAAAAATAATAAAGATCGAACTTGATATCCCTAGGAAATTTCTAGGGTTCATAGTATTCTTGAGCTTGGATTTAAACATGGTTTAGCCATGGAATCTATGAATCATTTATAGGATATTGCTTACCCGATAACTAGGATTGAATTGGAATCAAGAAATCAAAGGAAATATAAGCTTTCCCTAATCAACAATTGAGGTGCTTTCTTGAGGTGTGTGGTTGGAGGAAGAAAATGATGGTAACTAAGGTGTAAACTTGGAAAAAGTCTATGTAAGTTTTTCTAATTTCTTCCTTACTTTTTTCTTTTCAATTTGGCTTTCCTTTAGGTGAAGTAACTTCACCCCAAAAGACCACGTAAGTGATGATTAATCTTGATGAGGGGCTAATCGCAAGGTTAGTCCCTCAACTCTTTACTTTTTATACTTTTATCCCCAAACTTTCATTTTTCTCAATTTAGTCACTAAGACAAGTTTCAAAGTTCACAATAGGATCCTTAATCAATATCAATGCTTAATTAGGGTTCAATAATCCAATAATTGGCCACTTAGTCAAAGGTTAATACTATAGTTTGACTTTTCGATGCAAAGATTTCGGTTGCCGGAAGTGAATTCTGACTAGGCCTGGTTTTGGGGTGTTACAATATCAATCAAACTAAGATTTAATCCAATCAATGAAACAAATTAGGTTGGAATGATCGTCCTCACAATGAGCTCTTAAAATATTCAATTCAAAATAATCAAACAAGTAAATTGTTGAATTTATAAAAGGAGAAAGAGAACTTAAGATCAATTTTAGCTGAATGAATCCATAATTTATTCACCATATTTCAAGAGTTTAAATAGGAATAAAAACAAGCACTCTGGTGTAACAAGTTTGCAGATATTGTGAGAGTAGCAATTTTTAAACACCAGGACTCTCTCAACAAACAAATCAAGATAACTAGTTTGACTAAAACTCTCAACAAAATAATCTAACTAACATAAATTAGATACAAATGATTATAAAAATAACGAATTTAACAATATGAAGACAATATTCTAAACACAACAT
Organism: Hibiscus mutabilis; assembly: GCA_019671005.1. NCBI lineage: Eukaryota > Viridiplantae > Streptophyta > Magnoliopsida > Malvales > Malvaceae > Hibiscus > Hibiscus mutabilis. Next base: position 53,436,996 of record CM033752.1, on the reverse strand, counting down.
GATTGTTTAATATAAATTCTTAAATATTCGTACAATGAATATTATATGTTTGTTTATATATTACTAATAAAAAATGTTATATAACTAGCAACTAGTTGGTCTAGTGAAGTAAGACACTAAATCATTTAAGCAATGTTATAAGTTCGAATTTTGACATTATGAATAAAATAAATTGAGTTAAAATATCGTTTTCATTATAAATCTATATAGTATCCAACGTGAATCGGTCAACCAATTATTTAGAAATCAATAATTATATCAAAAAACAAAAAAAAACACACTAAATAAAGAGTATACATATATTAAGGAACCTACATATTGTGATTCGAAAATATTAGTATAATGTAAGGTCATCTAAATAAACAAAGTGGAGGGTTATTTGATTGTGTGGAAAAAAAAGAGAAAAGGGCTCAAACTTGGTTTTAGATTAAACGGGCTTCAACATTTTGTTTGAATTTGACTTTGCTGCCGACAAAACAACCAATCAGTAAACGAAGACGGAACCGTGTTAATAGATAATATTATATTCATTTGAAAATTAAATTTTGAGAATTTAAATATAATACACTAAAAAATGAATTTAATTTGGTCAATAGTGTCTTCAGTCCAGTGTAACGTGTAAAAGAATGAGGTTCGAAAATTACTTAAACCTAGCTTATGATTTAAGGGTAAGAAAAATCTGATTAGTTTAGACTGATTATGTAGAAAACCATTAAAAATACAATGATTAAGTGTTTTGAAGACATTATATTTTACATAAAATTAGTTTATAGAAGAAAACAACACAGCTGGGTCTTTACATTAAAAAGAATGAGGTTCGAAAATTACTTAAACCTAGCTTATGATTTAAGGGTAAGAAAAAAAATCATTAGTTTAGACTGATTATGTAGAAAACCATTAAAAATACAATGATTAAGTGTTTTGAAGACATTATATTTTACATAAAATTAGTTTATAGAAGAAAACAACACAGCTGGGTCTTTACATTAAAAAGAATGAGGTTCGAAAATTACTTAAACCTAGCTTATGATTTAAGGGTAAGAAAAATCTGATTAGTTTAGACTGATTATGTAGAAAACCATTAAAAATACAATGATTAAGTGTTTTGAAGACATTATATTTTACATAAAATTAGTTTATAGAAGAAAACAACACAAATTGGGTCTTTACATTAAAAAGAATGAGGTTCAAAATTACTTAAACCTAGCTTATGATTTAAGGGTAAGAAAAATCGATTAGTTTAGACTGATTATGTAGAAAACCATTAAAAATACAATGATTAAGTGTTTTGAAGACATTATATTTTACATAAAATTAGTTTATAGAAGAAAACAACACAAATATCTTTACATTAAAAAGAATGAGGTTCAAAATTACTTAAACCTAGCTTATGATTTAAGGGTAAGAAAAATCTGATTAGTTTAGACTGATTATGTAGAAAACCATTAAAAATACAATGATTAAGTGTTTTGAAGACATTATATTTTACATAAAATTAGTTTATAGAAGAAAACAACACAAAAATGGTCTTTACATTAAAAAGAATGAGGTTCAAAAATTACTTAAACCTAGCTTATGATTTAAGGGTAAGAAAAATCGATTAGTTTAGACTGATTATGTAGAAAACCATTAAAAATACAATGATTAAGTGTTTTGAAGACATTATATTTTACATAAAATTAGTTTATAGAAGAAAACAACACAAATTGGTCTTTACATTAAAAAGAATGAGGTTCAAAATTACTTAAACCTAGCTTATGATTTAAGGGTAAGAAAAATCTGATTAGTTTAGACTGATTATGTAAAAACCATTAAAAATACAATGATTAAGTGTTTTGAAGACATTATATTTTACATAAAATTAGTTTATAGAAGAAAACAACACAAATGGGTCTTTACATTAAAAAGAATGAGGTTCAAAAATTACTTAAACCTAGCTTATGATTTAAGGGTAAGAAAAAATCGATTAGTTTAGACTGATTATGTAGAAAACCATTAAAAATACAATGATTAAGTGTTTTGAAGACATTATATTTTACATAAAATTAGTTTATAGAAGAAAACAACACAAATGGTCTTTACATTAAAAAGAATGAGGTTCAAAATTACTTAAACCTAGCTTATGATTTAAGGGTAAGAAAAATCGATTAGTTTAGACTGATTATGTAGAAAACCATTAAAAATACAATGATTAAGTGTTTTGAAGACATTATATTTTACATAAAATTAGTTTATAGAAGAAAACAACACACTGGTCTTTACATTAAAAAGAATGAGGTTCGAAAATTACTTAAACCTAGCTTATGATTTAAGGGTAAGAAAAATCTGATTAGTTTAGACTGATTATGTAGAAAACCATTAAAAATACAATGATTAAGTGTTTTGAAGACATTATATTTTACATAAAATTAGTTTATAGAAGAAAACAACACAGCTGGGTCTTTACATTAAAAAGAATGAGGTTCGAAAATTACTTAAACCTAGCTTATGATTTAAGGGTAAGAAAAATCTGATTAGTTTAGATATAGATTATGTAGAAAACCATTAAAAATACAATGATTAAGTGTTTTGAAGACATTATATTTTACATAAAATTAGTTTATAGAAGAAAACAACACAGCTGGGTCTTTACATTAAAAAGAATGAGGTTCGAAAATTACTTAAACCTAGCTTATGATTTAAGGGTAAGAAAAATCTGATTAGTTTAGACTGATTATGTAGAAAACCATTAAAAATACAATGATTAAGTGTTTTGAAGACATTATATTTTACATAAAATTAGTTTATAGAAGAAAACAACACAGCTGGGTCTTTACTTTCTAAAATACGAATTTAACACCAATTTGAAATAAATTACGGGTCTAACATCCAATTGGTGCCATACCAACAAAGTCGTAGGGTGCTAAACACAAATTGTTTAGTTATATATATATATATATATATATATATTTATTTACAATGAAAGCGTGCCCACTGTTTCATTAGAAAAACCAATCGTAAATTGACGGATGTTAGCATTCCATTTCAGTGAACCAATCCGTGGTGACAAGAACCTCTTAATGCTCCAAGTTTACTTGCAAAACCATATCCTGCATTCAAAACAATCAATCACCACAATCAAATGCCAAACTGCTTCCATTTTCCATTTGGTTTCAAAGCCCGACAATGATATGCAACATACAAAACAATATGTAATGACCGGTATGCAGTAAATATATAGACAATAAGATTCAAATATTACGTTTTACAATTATTTTACAATTTAAATTTTATTTTAAAAAAATTATAATCGAATCAAATTTATAATCTTACGATTTAAATTAATTAGAAAATTTTATTTTTTTAAGTCAAGTTAAATTTTGTCCACCTTAAATTGATTTGTGCTCTTGCTCTCAAGTAAAAACAAAGATTGTGTGGAGCGGACCGGACTAGCACTGCAATAACCTTTGGGCTTTGTCAAGGCTTGTCCAGCTAAGGAAAATTAATTTAAATTTTCAATACATAAAAATATTTCGTAGTAGTTATTTCTAAAATTAAATAAAAATACCATGTTTTAAATTTATAAATTTTACAAAATAGATCACAAATCCCTAAAATTACTCAAACCTAAACCCCAAATTTTAAATCTCTAAAATTAAATAAAAATATTTTTAACCAATCAATGAGTTGACTTTTCAATGCCTCTCTCGCTGTATTCCTCCTATCGCTAAACCCTCGACGCCCTCCCGAACAGACATGCAGTTGAAGATGGTGATGCTGGCTTCGTTTGAATTTCGGTCTCTGATTTGGCTCCCTTTCTGTCTTTGTATTGTGATGTTTGTTCTTTCCTTTGTGTCTGTTTTTTCCCGTGTTTCTCCTGTTTCTAGTGTGTTTGCTCATGTGCTTGTGTTTGTTTTTTGTTTAGTGTTGATGTTTTTTCTGCTGTTGTGTTCTGTTGCTCCTTGGAAGCTTTTGTTGTTCTCGTATGTTTGTTGTTATGTTTGAATAAATGCCGGCGTTTCTTTGTTCAAAAAAAAAAATCTAAACGAACTTAAACAAAAGTTAATACTTGAATTATAGGTTCAGCCGAATTAAATTCCGATACAATATCTAAATCTGACCTTACATTCTCCTTTATTCCAAATTACTTCAAATTTTAGTGTATAATAGCTTCCTCTTATTCTTGCGTAATTGCAGAAAAAGGTTTCTAACTAGAAGGAAGTGTTGCCGATGAAAGTTCAAATACAACACTTTAGTTAAGGTAACTCAAGAACAAGAAATCAGATAGGGAACAAAATCAACATGGCAATACAACCCAAACTAGTCAATAACTGCTCCCTAATCCCGATCTTTCCATGTAACAATTCCAAATTCCACCCAAATCAGAGCAAATATGACAGGTAATTCATCTCTTGGCGCGATGCGAGATGATGTATTATATTCACATGCAAGGGATGTGTGAATTAGTTTCTCACCCATCATGGAACATGAGCTTTATTCCAAGGTCATCCCTAGAGACAGAAACATCAATAAACTTAACAGATTTGGAGCTGAACAAAATGGATGGTCCTCCCATCTTCAACGGCATTGAAGAATAACACCTACTGGTTTTTGAACAAACTCGATGGAATCTGAAAGAAAGAAAGAAAGAAAAGGGGATGAAGATCACAATTCAGCGTCGAAGATCAAACAATAAGTCTACTATATTAACATTTCAAGAGATACATAAATGTTGCTATGGAGAACAACTTTGCTAGGTGTCTGCTTAGATATAAAATTAAAATTCTAGAGTTCAAATCATTTCACAAGAAGCAAACAGAAGACAAAGATACTGTTTTTCTATCTCTATTCAAAAAAATTTCCAATATGTATATCAACATTTTGAGCACTACACAGAAACATGGTTCAAGCCTCGGTATATGATGACGTTGACCACTATTAATCACTAAAATAAAAGCAAATATGCGTATAGCATGTAGACAGTTGAAATGAGATCAGGAGATCTATAAAACAACCCGTTTAACAAACATTTTCTCTACCGTATGAATAACAAACCCCAACTAATTGCCCTCCACATACTTGCCACCATATTCCTACCACAAACCTTTACTGAGGATTCTTGCCACCATACTCGTTTATTTAACAACAGAACAACATACAGACGTTTTACAAGTAATTCATCTAACACTATGTTTGTAAAGGGACTCCACGTGTTATTTTAAGTTAATTTTTTAGTTTTGGCAGAGTAATGTTTATAATTATTGGAGCATTTTTTTAGTACAACTGGCTCCTTTTTCTTATTAAGTTAAATTTTTTGAATAATTAGCTCATTTTTTCTTATTAAGGAATGTGATCTTTCTAACTAGCTGTATAAGAACAATTAACAATGGCAGGAAGCAAGGACATAAAACAAGAAAATATACCATGTGTCATCTTCATAAATGAAAAAGAAAAGAATAAAGAAATCATAATGGAAAAAATTCCAGGGTTCATCTTAAGTAGATAGTTATAGAAGGTTAATGACGTACCTTCACATGATGAGGCATGATCTTGATATCACACGGTGCATGAAGCCACGTCTCAGGTGAGTAGAGCAAAAAGTTCTCTGGTCTACTAGTGTACACATCAGCATATTGATGGATGTGATAAGCAAAAGCAGATTCTTGACCTTTGTCAGTGAGAAAGGTGGCCCCAAAAGATGTATTGAACATTCTCTTCATCATACTGCGTGCTTTCTGCCTCTCTTCGTTTAGTTCATCCATAAGTAACTTGTATGCTTCACTTCTCTTGCTACTGGGTACAGTTGCATGTAATCTCCCAAGAAGTTCCTGTAGTATATGAAACTTTGCCTGCATTGAAGAAAAATTTTTAAAGGATAAAGTCAATTATATTTTTGAGTTCACACATTGAAGTCAAAAGCAATGGAACTCTGCAAATAATAGAATGATCAACAGAATTCAGAGTTTGGAAGGTAAAGACATGCTCCAGATATTTGAAAGAATCATAATTCAACATACTAGGAAAGGTGGGAACAAAGCAGCTCACGAGCTGGTTCATTTCAGAATAAATATTTAAGACAACCTATACTGGATTGAAGAGTATCCCCATGTATTCCCCAAATGATCATGTATTATACGAATTTATTAAAGCATAACTAAAGGTTCATACAAAAATAAAAAAAAAAAATTAATTAAAAAAGGGTCAATACATGTAAGTATTCGACATTGTAATTGTCACGCCCCGGTTTTGGGCCTAGGAGTTTTCCTAGTGGTTTAGACAGTCCGGTGGACCAGGATTAGATATTCGAGTCGGATTCGGGATTAAAATTGGAACAAATTATTTTGGTGCGAGAAAAATATGGGAAAAATATCTAAAAATCATTATTTAATATATGGATATTTTTGGTAAATTCAATTTTAAAAAATGGACTTTGGAAATTGGACATTTTGTCTAGTGACCAAAATGTAAAGATTAAAAACTGTTTTTAGTGACTATTTTGAAAATGGGTCAAAACTTAGAATCTTTAAGGAGCTATTTTACCAAACTTTAATATCATACTTTTCTCTCAATTAGGATTATTTTAAAAGTGTTTTAAGTGGATAATTAAAAAGGGAATTAACTAAAAGGTATTTTCTTAAAATCAAAAAGTTACGTAACTTTTCTCTCAAAATTCTTCAGCCAAACACTCACCTTTTTCATCCAAAATCTGAGGCAACACTCTTGATTTCTTAAGTTTTAGTTTCTTAATTGATTCTTTAATTTTGTTTTGCAAAACCTCGTTTAATTTCTTTGTTTAATTTCTTTGTTTTCAAGATCTAAAACATCCAATTGAGAGGGAAATCACTCATTAGAGGTAAGGTTCGTTCTTCTCCTCTAATGAATGGTTCTTTACTGAAATTCCCAAGTATTTGATCCTTGTTTATTGTTTTCTAATGAGTTTTGATGAGTTAATTGTGGAAATTGTTTAAATCAAGGTTTATTTGATGAGGACAAGAGATTTTCGTTTTGGATCTGTTTTGCTGGGTTCTTTATGAGTTATAATCATAATTTTGATGTTTTATAATGTTGATAAGTTGGTTTTAGTATTGGAATCCCGAAGCTATATGAATCTCTAATTTTCTAGGTTGCTAGTTATGTGTTTTTGAGGAGTTGCGGTGGTTAATTGAATGCTGGAGATATAAGGATGTTTGAAAAGCGTTTTTAGATGTTAATTGATGCTAATCGAAGTGTTGAAACGTTTGATTATGGTTGGGTTAAGTTTGGATGAGGTTTGTTGTTAATTTTGGGAGTTGTGGAGTGATTTTGGGTAAGAGATGTTGAAGTTTTGTGTTGTTGTGGTGTTGATTGCATTTTGATGCAATGTACCTCTGTTTTGTGTGGTTAAAGGCAGGGGAGTCTGATCCTAAGGCTTGAACGTGAGTTCCAGAAGCTTTAGAGGCGTGATTGTCGCATCGACAAGCGAGGCGTTGCGAGTCGGTGAGTGGAAACGTGTTTTCAACTTCGTAAAAGTTTAATAGTTTCGGTTCGATTAATTCGGTTAAGGTTAATTCAGTTCGGCTAACTGTTAAAGTTCTAAAAATTTAGAATATTAAAAAAATTATTACTTTTTAGATTTTATTTCGAAAAAAAATTATTTATACATTTTTTATGAATAAAGAGAAAAGTAATGGAGCAAAGACTTGCTCTCAAATTATACGATCATCGAGTAGAAGAACTAACAATGAGTCTAGTGGACTATGGAAAATTCGGCACTCGAGTTCATCCTTTCCTACTAGTTTTGTCATATCATCCACAAGATTTTACTTTCTCGATTATCAATTACTTAAAAATATATATTATAACGATAATTAATTGATTTAATAAAATAAAATATTAATTTTTTAAATAAAATTAAAGTTTATTCTGTTAAAGCAACCGATTGTTGGTACAAATGGTATGTATAGCAAAGTAATTAAGGAATGATATTGATTGGCCTCAATGGAATTAAATTTTTTTTAAAGGTTCTACCTTGCAAAGTGGCGTTCATCATCATGCGTGAGGAGCTCGAGATGTGATGTTTTGGGCTTAGGCCCACACCAATGGCACTAACTACATGATTTTTGACACTCATTGAGTTGAGTGGGTATATATATTATTAGCGGTTGGCATGCTCTGCTATAGCGTTATCATCAATGACCAGATTCAAAAACATAACTTTAAGTTTCAATGCAAGTAAATTTGAGTATTTGACTAAAGTAATTTACATCGTTTGGTGTTGACGCAGTATTTTTTTATCTCAATATTTTATTATTAAAACTTAAAATTTTCCATCCAATTTTGGTTACCATTGAAAACAGTCGTTCTTTGGGTTTTTTCCGGGCACCCTAAACATTAACAAGTTCATTTTGTTGTCCTTTATTATTCCATCAGTTTATATACTTTTTTTAAAATCTCTTTAAAATTTAAGAAAGTAAACATACAAATCTTGTCATTTTTAGGGTTTTGGGGCCTGCTTGGATTGGATGGTTTTAGAGTGTTTGTTTGAAAATCTGAAAAGTAAGAAACACCATTTCGAGAAGACAAATAAAATACCTTGAAACTAGGCTCCTTAGACAGACGTAAGAAAAGATCAAAGCATTAGGCTCCATTCTTCAATGCTTTTGAAAAGTGCTTTCGGGGTCAAAAGTGATTTTGGGAGCAAAAATAATGCAGAACAAGTAGTTTTTCAGGTCAAAAGCTGGAATTTCTAGCTTTTAGCTTTTCCAAAAGTATTTTTAAATAAAATTACTCATTTACCCTTATATCACCGATCCTTTTATATTTTCAAAAATAATGTCTAAAATAGACATTTTATCTACTTAAAAACATTTTTTACAGTAATACCAAACACTCATATTTTAAACCAAACAATCTAAAATTAGTTTTAAAATCACTTTTCCGCCGTACTTTTTAAAAGCAATGCCAAACTAGCCCTTAGAAGATCGAACTTTAGATAGGTTTTTATAGTCTGTGAAAATCGATCCGAAGAGAAGAATGATTAGTAAAATATAAATAATTTGTTACCGATTTCGACACAAATAGTGACAGGTGAAGGACGACAATTGACCAACATTGACGGTCAAAGAAGTTGACGCTTTTATACAAAGAATTCGGGAAAAACAGCGACCATGTCATCATATCATTAATGATTTAATAGTTCAATAACAAAAAATGATTTAAAAATTTTAATGAAAAAATTAAAACAATTTATTATTTGGTGATCAAAATGAGACAATGTCTAGAGTTTATTGACTAATTGTGTAATTTACTCATGCGATCATTAAACAAAATACATGTATATGTAAGTTTGATTTTCATCCTACGTGACACTACTCAAGTTTATTTTGATTTAAGCTTGTATATTTATAGTCTAGAGTAATTTTTATTGTAGTCATTCTAAACTTCAAATATATTGTAATTTTAATTCTACAATTAATTTTAAAATTTAAAATAATTGATTTAAGGATATTTTCAACGGTGTACTGTTTATATATATTAAAGTTACTTTTTGAGATCAATCTAGCAAAGTAGCAAATGGAAAATAACAATTCAAAAAGAAAATCTCAAATATAAAACCCAAAAACTTTTGATATGGTAATTAATTTCTGTATGTAAAAGTGGTAGTGGGGGCTGAGTCTTTGCCCAAGAGGATGGCATGGAGTTTGGACAAATAAAAATAAAATATAAAATGATTTGCTTTCTCATGTTATTAAAAAAGATTAAAATATGTTATACTTTGAAGATTAAAAAAATTAAAAAAAAAGTCCTTATACTTTTTGTAGATTTACGATATCTTATAGAGGAAATAGTAGTGATGTTTTTTAATCGTATAAATCCAAATTCTTACTAAAATACACGAGGAGGCAAAGACTATTGATGGGATATTATGTTTTGTTTGCTTTTGTTTCATCAGTCTTATTATATCGACTCATTGGTTGGATCCAATAAATAAAAAATGCATCCGTTTTGAAATTCGTGTCTAGCTATGTTATGATATAAGATCCAAAGTTTCATAAATCTATCTAACACCCTAAAAGAAAATATAAAACATATATATCTGAGCTGAGGGGTGGATGGTCATGAGAGCTATCAAACAAAATCATAATATTCAATGTTGCATAATGTATGCCTTTGGTTACATTTTATATTTCTGATTCTTTTACACTTTGACGGATCTCTTAATTTTTATTACACGGAGTCTCATGTTTTTAGCAGGGTAGGGCGCAATAAATAGTTTAAAATATAATGTGCATTACCATTTTTTTATCTCTTAAAATTAATAAAGTGCGGAACCCATCCTAGTAAAAAGAGAGTATTGTTATTTTTAGGTTATTCAGATTCGAATAATATATTTATACAGTATGCCGGTAATATTAAAATATTAAAATTAATGAACAAGTATTATTTTATCCAACTAAAAATATAAATTATGCATTAATAATCAATTATAATTATAGTTTAAAAAAATATTAAAGAAACGAATATAATGTGGCGTGGAGAGTAAAAGAATGTACATAAAATGTGATATCATTGTCACCAGTGAGATCATGTAGCAAAACACAGAAGCAAATGCCCTCACCAGCATTGGTGGTGATAAGTTTAATGGGGGATTGCATAATCTATATGTATGTCGCATTGCCTCTCACTAACTTTCAACACAAAATAATAATAAGACATAAATATGAAAACAATATAATATGTATTTTATACTTACATGGCTAACAAATTTAAATATATGGTTTTTGGATTACCAGCTCCCCTAGCCTATATACCATGAATAATTAATCAATTATTAGTCGTTTTAATATGATTAACAAACACATTAAGTTAAATAACACAGCCACGGGATGAGGACAAATTTAGGCCTTCAATTCAATCAAGCAGTCAGCAGCCGAAAGAAAACAAGAAGAAAAGTTTGGTTAAAGATAGGTTTTAATTTATGGGTAAAGCACAGCTGTGTCTCACTTCTAACGGATGATAATCCTATTCATTTCCCTCGCCTATGTACTAAATTGATATAAAAATATAGAGAGACATGAATGTGATAAATCTTGAATGGAATCCAATCATGCAATTTTCCACTCGGGATGAGGTTATCTAACAAAGGAAGGAGAGTTTGATTCATTGGATTTTATCTTAATTTCCTCGTGGATTATGCAAAAATTATTAAACTAAAAAAAAGTTCATATTCCACGTTTCTAAAATTAAAATAACACAATTCAAATTTCCACTACTTTTTGGTACAACCATACACAAAATGGACGATGCTTTCCCGACTGCCCAAGAAACCAATCAATCAACTTCTTTATCCGCCCGTTACTCACTAGATGTACGTGTAAGACCCACGTTGAATCAGAGCTGTGCAAATCCCTGCCTCCACGCGCAAGTGTAACACCAATACACCATACATAACATAATGATTGCAAATAGGTTCCTAAAAACAGCGACAGAGGGGGTGAAGAGGGGCAATCGCCCCACCTCTGAATATTTTTATTTTTTATTTAAATTTTTTAAAAATTAATTTATTTATAAATTTATCTTCAACTTTTAAATATTTATAGTGTATTTATTATTAAAAAATATTATTTTTATTTTCAAAAAAACTATCTATACAAGGTAATTATTATTAATAAAAAAATTATCTTTATTCACACAGTGAATATGATAAAAGTTTAATTTGAATTAATTTAATTTAATATTTAATTTGTTAAATATAAAAACTTGAGCTTGATAAGTTTAAATTTTAAAGTAAAAGTAGATTCGGATAATGATAAAAAAATCTGAATATTAGAAATAAAACAATGAATATAAGCAAATGATCAAAATTAAAATTTAGTCATTGTCGTTTTACAGCTAATAATAATTAAAATATTAATTGAATTCACAATGAATATAAGCAAATGATCATAATTAAAATCTCCATCTTTCAAGTTTCAACCCTAATTTTAAAATAGTAATACTCCACTAATTTTTAGTAAGGCGACGCCTACCCGATTCGCTAGACTGGATAAAATAATTTAATATAGGGGAAAAGGTCACTAATTACCTATTGCATTGGATGACCACAACTTTCTCTCTCTTTTTTTAAGGAACACCACCAATTTCAATTATACTCTTCGCATGTTTTTTTAAAATTTTTATTTTCAACTATCCTATTTATAATTCACAAGGATAAAAATAAGGAAAAAAATTGATATACAAGCCGTGTAAACTTTAGTTTACACGTGTATTTTAGTTTTAGGAAATATGATTTTAGTTTAAGGTTTACGGGTTCATGGGTTTAAGGTTAGTGTTTATAATTTAAGGTATAGGGTTTAAAGTTTAGGGTTTAGTTTTTTAATGTTAGGAATTTAGGATTTAGGTTTTTATAGTGTAAATACACATGTTTGTGTAAAATTAATTTTACACAGCCCGTGTATCAAAGTTTTACCCTAAAAACAATAACTTAATTTAATATATTCGGAAAGACTAAGAAAAGTCACCTTACTTATTAATTTGCATTTGATAAACACGAATTTCACTTGAACTACATCTGCACAATAGGGATTGTCATTAGTCTGGTTTTAGTCGACTCATATCTGATATAAAAATTTAACACCTTCATCCAAATTCGATTCAACCTAACATTTTATGATACTTTATAAGAATTCAACTTGAATTTTATAGTAAAAATCTGAATTCGACCCAATCCCACATAAATATTTTTTTTATTCGATAAAATAAGGAGTTAATTAAAATAATTCAAAGCGAGAGATGATATTATAATAATTATTTTTAATAGACAAAATAGGGAGATAACGAAAAAAATATATATAAAGAGATAAGCATTATAGTAATTATACTTAAGTATTTAAAAATTAAATATTATTTAAAGTCGGGTTAGATATTTTTATCCTAAATCGAACCTTACTCGACTTGATCTCATCCTAAAAAATCTAACTTGAACCTAATTCAAATATGATTTTTTTAAACTAAATCATAAAAGGTCGGGTCAAGTCAGAACCATCCTCTCTAGGTCAAATGACCATCCCTACTTGCATATCAATCTTATTTTATATATTTTTTATTTTCAATAATCTTAATTTTTAGAAGTATTCTAGAAACTGTATTCGCGATTCAGAGGACGTTACTTCTCTTCTATAAATACCATGTCTCCTTACTTTTATCTCACTCACACAAATCCGAAAACCCTACATTGTTTATTTCGTTCCCCACTCAATCTATATTCCGTTCTTAAAAGAACCCTTGATTTTTTGAATCGCCGTCGTCTCCGTTTGCCTTTTCTTTTCTTTGGCTAAACAGTTTCTAGGTTAAAATAAAATCCATTTAGACTTGTATCTCCACAGTCAGAAGCTTTTATTAGAACAGTAAGTTCGTTATCTAACAATGGGTTCTTTATATCTGTTTACGCGGCTCTGGATTCGTTTTTTCTCTTCCTTTTTCGGTTAAAGAATGGCTTTTTTGTTTGTAAAGTTCCAATATCTGCTGCGATTAAATCTTTTAAAGAATCTTTGATTGTTGGTAGGAAAGCGTGGATGTTTTAATGGAGACCAAGGGTGGCAAAAAGTAGTAGTAGTAGTAATTCTTTGCAATACGAAGTTCCTCTCGGTTACAGCATTGAAGACATTCGTCCTAACGGTGGCATCGAAAAGTTCCGATCTGTTGCTTACTCCAACGTATGTTTTCCTTCATCATTCTTGGATTTTTGTAGAGTTTGATTATGCTTTTATGTCTAAAATTTTGTTTCATCGATTTTTGTTGTTGCAGTGTGTTAGAATGCCATCCTGATACACGCCATTGCAAAATGGCGCCCTCGATTTAGTGTAGATTTCCTTTAGCATCTTTTTCTTCTTCTTCTTCTTCTTCTTCTGCTGCTTTTTTTTCCTCAAATTTAATAAGTATTCCTAAGAATCAAAGACTGCAAAATGGCCATGGATTCAGTACCGCCTCCTTCACCGATAGGCTTTGAAGGCTTCGAAAAACGCTTGGAAATCACTTTCTTTGATCCTCCTATTTTCAATGATCTGAATGGGCTAGGTCTCCGAGTTCTATCCAGAGCCCAACTTGATTCAATCCTCGAACCTGCTTGCTGCACCATTGTTTCTCAGCTCTCGAATTCAAACTTCGACTCTTACGTTCTTTCGGAGTCAAGCCTCTTCGTTTACCCAAACAAAATTATCCTGAAAACATGCGGAACCACGAGGCTTCTCTTATCAATCCCCCCGATTCTCGAACTCAGTCGCTCACTCTCACTCACTGTGTCACGAGTCAACTACTCACGTGGCACCTTCATTTTCCCTGATTACCAACCTGTCCCTCACCGTAACTTCTCTGACGAAGTTGCAACATTAAATGGGTATTTCTCTGATTTCATCACCGGGGCTTATGTAATCGGCGATCCAAAGCTTCAGGCTCGTAGCTGGCACGTTTACTCGGCTGTAGCAAAATGTTCACCGCTGATGGAAGATCAGAGGGGAGAGATCACTCTGGAACTGTGCATGACAGGCTTGGATAGAGTGAAGGCAGGCGTATTTTACAATAATTCTGGAGACGAGAATCGCTCGGCACGTGAAATGACGAAACTGTCCGGAATCGCTGAGATTATGCCGAGTCACATGATATGCGACTTGGAGTTTGACCCTTGTGGGTATTCGATGAATGGGATGGAAGGATTCGCTTACTCTACGGTTCACGTGACCCCAGAAGATGGGTTCAGTTATGCTAGCTACGAGGCCATGGGGCTCGACCTTGAGACAGTCAAACTGGGACCACTGGTTAAGAGGGTGCTGACATGTTTTGGTCCGAAAGAGTTCTCTGTTGCGGTCACATGCCGTGGTGGGGTCCTTGCCTGGGCCATGGAACGTCCTGACGTGGAAGGTTACAGATGTCAGTATACAGTGAAGCAGGAACTGCCAGGTTGTGGGTGTGTGGTTTACAGGACGTACTCCTCCGTAGGTGAGAGGTGCAGGGTTCGCATCCCAGCTAAATTGACCATGCAGCAGCGGTGCTGGGAGGCGGTAGCGGAGGAAGAAGAGGAGCAGGAAGTGGCAGGTGGGGCGGTGGTTTGTCAGTGTATTTCATCATCCTGATACGAGACAGAGTTGTCTGTTAATGTAGCCTGCCAGACACGGGCTGTCATTTGAGTTTGGAGTCTCATTCTTATTTTGAACGGTACGATTGGATTCTTTTAAAATGTTATTGGTAAATAAAATGGCTAGGCAATGGCATAATCTTTGTTTAGGGGTCCCCAAGCAAAGCTCCAAGCCTCAGCGGTAGTGTCGAATTTTATGATTTGATTCTATGGACTGATTTATGTTGAAAGATTATATTATAAACACGAGTAGCCGTGGAATCTCTCGTTTTATGTTATTTATCAAAATAATTTTAACTATTAAATCAAAATTAATTTCGAAAGATATTATACATTTATATATATCAACTTAGCAACATTCCCATTAAGTAAAGAACGTATCAACAGAAACCTAGGAATATACATGGTAATTAACATTAAGAACCGTCATTCTTAGATGGCAATTGACATTAAGAATAAAAAAACTGGCACTTTATTCATACTTGGTAATTTCAGGTGTACTTATGATGGTATCATTCACACTTGGTAATTCAGAACTAATAACATTTCTTCTATTTTTAAAATTTTACTTTTAATGAATTTATCATGTTCTTATTAATTATTATTATTATTATTATTTGAATTTAATAATTTATTTTAAGTGTTTTATTTTGATACAATGCCCGATATAAAATATTTTTACACAATCCTTTTATAAAATTTAAAACTATAACCTTTAAACTTTAACCTTAAATCTTAAATTTTAACCTCTACAATATAAACCCCTAAACTTTAAATCCTAAACTAAACTACTAACTCTTAAATTTAAAAAATTTATATAAACTTTAATTTATATGGGTCGTGTATCAAATTTTTTCTCTTATTTTAATTCAACATGTTTGGTAGTATTTTTAATATCCTCCGCCACTCGAAATTGAAACTGAAGCTTCCTAAATCCTTAAACCCATCGGCCATCACCACTAAATTAACAAAAACGAAATTTCCCAGACGCCTTCAATACACTCGCACAGGACCCGACCGGATCTCTTATTTACTCCCTGTTTCAAAACATAAACATCTTCATATCTGGCTGTTGAAAAAGCAATCACTTCCTGGAGTCTGAGTCTCCTGAGTCCTGCCATGGGTGAATCCGGTAATACAATCTTTTTGCCATTGTTGTCGACATCCCCACAGCTCTCTACTTAAGTTTTGTTTGCTGTTGAGGTGACAAAACTAAGATTTAAGAAATTATTTTGAGAAGTTAAAAAAATGAACTTTTGTAAATTAAAATTTGAGAAGCTAGTTTGAAGAGCAAACTAAAATTTTAAAAATTACATATTTTTGTTGTTGGCTTTGAAGGGGAGCTTGTTTGGGATACTTCAAAGCCTGATGGGACTCCTTGGAAACTCATGGATAGCTCGAAGCTTGCTTCATTGGGGTGGAATGCCAAGATTTCATTGAAAGACGGGCTTGTCGATACTTACAAATGGTACTTGGAGAATGTCGAGCAATGATGCAGGTGATATTGGTGTTTTTTTTTTCTTCCCTAATGAGTATTTGATCGGGGTATTTGTTGTTTTCTTATGTTGTCATCTTTATTATTGCTGTTGATGTTTGGATATGCCATTGAATAATTTAAGGCTAATTGTGTACCAATTATCTGGCAACCAAGTTGAACGTAAGGAATTCCTTTGTGATATATTGGACTGAACTTTTTATCGAGGAATTGACTTGAATTTTTTGTTTTTAAATTTTGAACTGGATAAGTTATGTTCTATTATGGTTGTGATTTAATATACGCATCTTTGTTTGAAGGGAATCCATGAAAAACTGTGAACTAGGTTTCTGCTAAAATGTGGTAGTCATTTAATTACTTGATTTTGCTGTCATTATTTATCCTACTAGGTTTACTGAAGACATATCTTTGTAGTCTTTGAAAAGTGGCCTGTGAGGATGATATTGTAAGCTTCCATGTGTAGTTGAGCCTTCGTATTAGCATATCATGTTTGAGAAATGATGGTTGATAAAAGCCTCACTCCTGTTGCAATGCCCTATGATGTATATATTGATTTGAATGGTCATTATTCCGAGACTTGCCATTGCTTTTATGCGTGTATTATGTTACTACTACCATGTTTATCATGAATGTGGAAGATTCATATGTTGTTGAATGACTAATGAGGGATATGTGTGAACTTGGTAACTTTATTTCGCCTATGCATAACCATGTCCATGTTCTTTTTCTATCATGTTATTATAACATTACACTTTCTGTATGTATCACCCCCTGCTCATTCTAGAATCTCTAACTGCCAGGGTGCCCCTGCACCCCCATCCCCTCCCAACAGCATCCATTTTGGAATTGTGCCAAAAGCAGTCGTTGCTGCTGTGTAAATTTCATTTTGTTGACTAAAGCAGTAGATGTTAGACATTTAAATCGTTATCAAATAGTTTCCTACTACTAGATTGTATTTTGACTGAAGCTGTAGATAGTAAATGGCACTATGAAGTAGGTGTTGTCAGTCATTGAACTGTTAATGCCTGAATTGAAACAGTATCAAGCGAAATTCAGCTAATGCAATTGCTTATTGTGTAACTCGTACAATTTGGTCACGTGTTCTGGTTTTTTTTTTCATTTGATTTAAATATTGTTATCTTTGAAGAGGCTCGCACTTGGCGCCTGTGAATAAGCTTTCCTCCTCAGTGTTGCGAAGCGGTAAAAGTAAAACTCTGATGTGATGGGCTGATGGCTCGTTTGTCTTCCATTGGTTGGTGTTTTAGAAATGCTTAAATAAAAAATAGCTGTCTAAAGTATATTTTTTAAATTTTAAGTAATTAAAATATTTTTTTATAAATATAAATTTTAAAGTTTTAAAAGTTATAATTTTGTTGTTTAAAATATTTTTTTTTGTAAAAATAAGTGCATAAAGTTTCAAAAGTTAAAATTTTAGGTACCTCAAATATGTCACGTGTCAAATATTGATTGGTTAAAAAAATTTAATATTCATTAATTGTCCGACACCTAAAATTATAACTTTTAAAACTTTAGATGCTTATTTTTTAAAAAATACTCTAAACACTTAAAATTTAAAAAAATCAAAATTTGGGCCCTATTTTTTTATTAAAGCCTTTTAAAAATTAGAAGACAACAGAAAGTAAATGGGTCTCACCCGATTTGCTGATGGCCCAAAAGACATAAGCTGTAAAGCCACAACGAGGCATTTTCATCACATCGCATACCCTACAACTGATGTGTTCTATTTATACAAGCCGTAGCTAACGTGGAAGAGAAGGAAACTAGCAATTGAAACATTGCTGAATTTCAGTCTGGATTTTCAGAAGGGTGATCCAAGAAAAGATGGATGCAATTAATTGATGAGTAAACTACAACGGATGTCACTTAAATATGAGTAAGGTTACATTTGTGTCACCCAATTATTAAAAGTTACACATGGGTCACTCAATTATGGATAATGTTATATTTGAATCACTCAATTATTAAAAGTTACAATTGGGTCACTTAATTATGGTAAGGTTATATATGGGTCACCTTTCGTATTTAAAAGAATACATTAATTTAGTCTTGTTTTCTTCCGAATCACTTGTATACCATCATAAACACTAGAGTACTTCATTTGAAATTATTAATTAAACTAATACATAAATTGATATATATATTTTAAATGTGATGTTATATTTGAATCACCCAATTATTAAAAGTTACAATTGGGTCACTTAATTATGGTAAGGTTATATATGGGTCACCTTTCGTATTTAAAAAAACACATTAATTTAGTCACGTTTTCTTCCGAATCACTTGTATACCATCATAAACACTAGAGAATTTCATTTGAAATTATTAATTAATCTAATACACAAATTGATATATATTTTTTAAAACTAATACACAAATTTAGTCATGTTTTCTTCCGAATCACTTGTATACCACCATAAACACTAGAGTACTTCATTTGAAATTATTAATTAATCTAATACACAATTTGATATATATTTTTTAAATGTGATGGGTGACCCAAATGTAACCTCTAATAATTGGGTGACTCAAATATAACCTTACCCATAATTGAGTGACCCGAATGTAACTTCTAATAATTGAGTGACCTAAATATAACCTTACCTATAATTGAGGGTTTAACTAAAATATTTAATAATTTTGAGTGATTTAATAATAATAATTTAAAAATTTGAGAAAGAATTTAATTAAAAATATTTAAAATTTTAAAATTTAATATAACTTTTTAAAAAACTTTAAAGGGTCAAATTAAAAATTTTAAAATTTTTAAAAATAAAATTTAAATTTCTCAAAATTTTAAAGGACCGGTGGGTTACGGTCCATAAAGCATCCGGCCTTGTGCTCAACTCAGTACTGGGTTTGCATCACAACTTAAACATGCAAAAATTTAGAAATTTGAGTCATCAAATCACTGTTTGGAATTTGATTATT
Source organism: Hibiscus mutabilis (assembly GCA_019671005.1). NCBI lineage: Eukaryota > Viridiplantae > Streptophyta > Magnoliopsida > Malvales > Malvaceae > Hibiscus > Hibiscus mutabilis. The sequence continues at coordinate 53,417,464 of CM033752.1, read as the reverse complement.
TCTCTGCTAAAATCTGTCTTCAGCTACCCCATAAGACAAGATCATAAATTTGCTGACATCTGCCACCATCTCTGTTCTTTTTTTTATTTTACAACCACCTGACTCAATGCTGAGTCAGGTTTATTTATTTGACTGAAATTAAAAAAAAAACATTATGTATAAAATATATGGAAAAAAAAATTAGTGATCCAAAAATGTAAATAAGTAAGATAAACATGAAAAATATACACACAAGTAAGAAGAAAAACACCATGAAATGGGAAAGAAGAGATGTATTTACATAAAAAAAAACTAAATACATGTTTGGATGTTGGAAATTTTAGAAAAACACGAACCCATCTGAAACTTACAAATGAATAAATCTCCATAAACATTCAGAATAATTTGGGTTGTTTTATTCTATTTTAGTATTTATTTATATTATTATCATTGAGAAATCACTTTCCAGGAAATTACCATCAATGAAAAGGCCCCACACACCAAAGATGACAAAACAATGAAACATATATAATCACATCTGAACTCCCTTTTTTTTCTTGCTTTAAATCGACTTAAACGGTAAATAAGTGTTTAAAATATATATATATATTTTAATTTTAGGCATTTAAAATATTTTTTTATAAAATTAAGTATTTAAAATTTTAAAAGTTATAATTTTAAGTACATAGTGGTTAATTACCGTTAATTAATATAAAATCGACATGTATCATTTTTAATTTCTTTAAATTAATTTTTTAATAATTTAAAATTTTACGAAAAAATTAAAATTCTAAAACTTTCTAAAATAATCCCCAAATTCTTAAATCCTTAAATCCTCACCGTTGCAGTCGCCGGCCCTACCCTTTCGGTCATCGGATTCAACCGACCATTTTCCTTCACTTGCCGTCGCCGAAAACCGACGATTAGTGTGTCAACCGAACGTTGAACGTCAAACGTAAAATAACCGTTCGATTGTCACATCGTTCGCCGATTTTCAAAGATAGTGAGTTGAGGAAAATGGCCGACTGTGTCTGGTAATCGAACAGATGGGGTCGGTACTGGCGGCCGACAGAGGAAATAGTGAAAATTTGAGGATTTGGGGATTTTTAAGAATTTAGTGACTGTTTTGAATATTTTTGTAAATTTTGAATTTTTTTAAAATTAAATTTTAAATTTGTTTTTAAAAATAATTAAAAAATTAATATTCATGCCATGTGTCGTATTTTAAATGAATAATAGCTTTTTAATAGTCAAACACCTAAAATTATAACTTTTAAAACTTTAAACACTTATTTTATAAAAAAAATATTTTAAACACTAAAAATTTAAAAATAATATACTTTAATAACTTATTTTTTTATTTAAGTCTTTTAAATTTGATGGGATAACCTATGGGTAAAATTTTGATACACAAGCTATATAAAACTAATTTTACACAAACCTGTGTATTTACAATATAAAAACTCAAATCTTAAATTTTTAACCCTAAGCCTACAAAACTAAACCCTAAACCTTAAATCATATACACTAAATTCTAAACACTAACCTTAAATTTTAAACTATAAACCTAAACCCCTAAACTTTAAATCCTAAACTAAAATTTTAACTTTTAAAACTAAAAAACATATATAAATTAAAGTTTACGCCACTTATGGAATAAATTTTTTTCCTAAACTAAACACAAGCTAAAAACACAACCCAGATTCACGTGCAGACCAAAAACCGAAAAAGGAAGCGAAACCCAAAATTTGCAGAGCAGTGCAGCATGACAGGACACTTCCGTGAATCCCAAACCCCATCATCATCATCCCTCTCTTGTCTCTCCCTCTGTTTTTCTCTGTTTCTCAAAATTATCAAAGCTTTTTTTAAAATATATAGGGCTCTCCTTCCATGGTTTCCCTCCCCTGCCAACTCTGGGTGCTCTCTAGCCCAGCGGTTTCCCTTCCCCCATACAAAATTTCCCAAAATAAACACTTAAGGGAGCACTATTAGCATGAGAAGATTGCAAAATTTTTATAGAAATGAAAAACCCTAACAACAAATAAATATATACTACATCATTCACCATAAGATGCACAATACATTACAAGCAGAATTGAGCTTCCAAATTGAAGTTTTCATTGTTGAAGGGACTTCCAAAAATTTACCTCATACTTGTTTACTGCTCTATATTTAACCTCCTTTCTCATGATTTTTTTTCTTACTTTATGAAGCAAGCACAGGCACAAGCACTAACTAAAGCCAAGAGAGGAAGTTTGTGTCGCTAAATTTTTTAAAACTAATAAAAAAAGGAGGAAAATATCAAAAAAGAGAGCAGCAACATACCCATTGCTTTTACCAACATTATGGAGCAACAATGTAAGCACTAAGCAGCAAAAAAAAAAAGGCAATGAATTTTTTTACTGTAATCATAAATGGACAATAGAAGAGAATAGAGATTGAGCCGATCCCGCCAATATCACCACAACCGCCGCCGCCGCCGCCACATCCACCATTTCCCATCAGCGCAAGCTGAAGAAGATGAGTGCTTGCAGCAGCAAAGATTGGAGTTTGAAGAAAATGATATCACTTTTATAATTGCTCCATGCTTCCTTATATGAGCATCCGAAGCCCATTTGCTTCACATAAATTCTCATGGAAAAGCTCAACCTTACTTCAACTTTCTTTGTAGATGGATTTACAACTGTAACCACCATATTCCACCACTATCGAAAAGAGATTTCGCCCTCACACCACTGCAAGCCTATAATCACCATAACACAAAAATACAAAGAATGAGAGGAAAAAAAGGAAGTAGAAGCAGCAAAAGAAGAAATGTTCAAGAATCAAAGAGAAAAAAAAAACATAAAATAAAGCACATGGGGTTGGTGTCCGTACGTTTTGATTGTAATTTTTTCTGCTTTTCCGAAGACAAAGCTTTCCTCGGATGGGGTTTCCTTGTCTTAACTTAGAAAGAAAAGATTTAGAGATATTCAAGGAGTAAATAAGGAGAAAGACAACATCTTTCAACGAAGAGGGAGAAGAAATGAGGTTGCCTGCGGCTGCATTTGCATATGTGATATGTATGTATGTACACTCAAAACATAATGAGGCCAAGTAAATGTGGGGAATGGATGGATGGGTGTTTGTTGGTACGGTTTGGAGGGGGATTTGGTTTATGCCTTCCCCACAACAACTCAGCTGCTGCTTCAACCCCAGAGTTTCACTTTACTTGCCCAGATTAGCTAGATTTGCGCAAGCAACCTTTGTCCTCTTCTTGTTTCCTTGCCTACCCTTTTATCTTCTCCAAAAATCCCTTCATTACCCTTCCCCCATGTTTTGGTCCCTCTTAAATTATAATTTTAAGATTCTTAACGTTCAAAAATCCATGTGCATGTTCTATTTTTTTTTTTAATTTGCTTCTTCATTCTGACTGATGAAAGCAGCAGCAAGGCCGAGGTGAGATTTATCGCGACGACCACCCCCTACGCCCCCACCTCCCAGCAGTGGTAATCGGCCTAGACAATAACATTTGGTTTTGTGGATTCTAGGGAGTGTAAGTGGGTAAGCAACATGAGAACCTACATCCACTCCAGTCTCTGTCTTCGTTCAATGTGGTTGGGCGTTGTGACTTTGGGGTCCCCTCCGGTCAAACAATGCCTGCTTACTTCTCTCTCTTTTTTATCGTGGGACTAGCCCCCCGGGGGGCTCCTTTTTGAACCCTGGGACCAATGCCTACCAACAGGTTGTTCGGCCATTCGGCTCTACGGAGGTTTAACAATTTTAAAAGCGGAAAAGAAATTGTACCCCGGATTTCACGTATCCATGTTTAACAGAAAGTGTCAAGCCTTGTTGAATTTCCCTTTTCTCTTTCCCGTCTCTGCCGCTGCTTTTTGTTGCTTGCTTTGCTTTGCATTACTTTGATTTTTGTTATTGTCTAAATCCCTGTTTAGTCTTGTTGTTTAGACAGTTAATGTGGGAATATCCACGTGTACGGTGATGGGATGTAGGGTGCGTTATTAGAAGTTTATGTTTGCGTTCTGTTTGGGGTAAATATAACGTTTTTGGTACTTCACTTTAGCATTTATGTGTAATATAAAATTTAATTATTTGTTTAAATTTTAAATCTGAACCCCCTATGGTCAAAAAATATAACCCTTGTAATTTAAAATATTAATTAATAGAGAAAAATTTCAATACACAATCTGTGTATGTAAACTTTAGTTTACACAAACCTTTTAGTTTTAAGAAAGTTTACACAGATCTTTTAGTTTTAGGGGTTAGAAGTTTAATTTAGGGTTTAAAGTTTAGGAATTTGGGTTGTAGGCTTTAGAATCTTAGGTTAGTGTTTAGAATTTAAAGTTTGGGGTTTAATTTTTTAAAATTTAGGTTTAATTTTGATTTATAGTAGAAATATAGACTTATGTATCAAATTGAAACCCTAATTAATAATTGTGTCAAAAAAGAAAATTAGATACCTAATTTTATGATTAAAAAAATTAGATGGCTAATTATTCAAGAAAAAGATGGGTATCACGTTGCACAAAATACCAAAATTAGGTGCAAAAAAATATATTTATCTTTTGTTTGTTTAAAAAATAGGATACAAAGCAAAGTCGAGAAGTAGACTATCATAATAGAGAACAGATGAGTCAGAATGTCTGACGAATTGTCAGATTTCAGAGGACCAGAAAGTGAAAACAATTGGGGTAGTATTTAATTTTTTGGGTTTTGCTGCCTCATCACCAAATAATAACACTGGTAGCTGCTAGCCGAACCCTGTGCAATTAACAGCTTTGACATGGATCATGATCAGCTGAACCCCTCGGTAAGTAGAAACTTCACTCACTTTTCCCCCTCCCTAAAGTATAAAACTGACTTCCTTACAACAGTTAAAATACAATATAACTGTGCAGGATTTTATATGTAGCTTGGAATGGGAATCTAATATGTAGAAATGAGCACGACGGTAGAAATGCAACTTTAAGCTGTGACTGAGGATATTGAATTTCATTAGGCCATTCTGCAGTTTTTTTGTGTGTGCAAAATACCTATGAAACAACCCCCTACAAGAGAGGGTGATAATCGAACATCAGTTTTAAAAGATACGTGTAAGAAAGAATGAAATAAAGAAAGATGAATGTCCCATTTAATGTGTAAACTAAAGTCCATACTAGTTCAGATGTGGAAATGGTTGTTATTATAGTATATCTGTAGATATAAATCAAAGTGATCTCTGATCATACAAGAACAACACGAGTATAATGGAAGGAAACAAATGACTAAAAACCTCCTATGTAACCCCGAGGTGATACAAGATTAATATTTTAAAGGAACACGACCACACCTAAGCAAATGACACATAGTCCAAACTCTATGTATGAGTGAACATTTTCAAGGGCTAGTTTTTGAAGGAGGTGGCGAGAGAAACGGGAAGGATGGGATGGTAGTTGGTATTGTGGGAATGGATGGCATGCTAGGAAGTGGAGGTAGAGCTCCAGGCTTGGGTAACGATGGCAGCGTTGTTGGTAATGTTGGCAACGTCGGTTGTGGGAGATTGGGGATAGACGGCAATGGTGGCAGCGTTACTCCGGGCAAAGTTGGTGGCATCTGGAGGAGTTGACGAGCTGCTAGCCCAACATTGATGTTCGACAATGACAGAGCCATGAAAATGGCTAAAACAAAGAAATTGGAAGAGGCCATTTGTGGAGATTTGGAACCCTGCAGAGTGTTAGCTTAGGACAGGAAGGTGGTTGTTCTGTCAATCTGAGTGAGGAAAACAAGGGCATGTTTGGGGAATATATATAGCCTGGAAGCAGGGAACTTGGTCTCTCAGGTTGTTGATTACTGGTGGGATATGGTTGGAAAAAGGACAGAGTCGTTCCAAATGTTTTGGTAGTTCATCTTCTCATTGATGTTGGGATTAAAAAAAAAGCTGTGGTTGGCCAGAAGCTACCTGAAGGTTCTCAACTCAGCATACAAATGGTCAACGTGTCCATAGCAGGCCGTAATTTTAACTCAAATGCGGGGGTAGCCGTGTACGTATGTTGTACAGCAGATTAAAATACGGCTAATACAGGACGTGATCGTTCTTTCTTTTCTCTTATTATCAACTTAAAATATTATATATATCGGTAACAATTTTAGTTGCAATTTAAATGGTTATGATTTTAGGTAATATTTTAGGTTTAGGTTTCCAAACTAAAATGTTATATGTATTGATAATATTTTAGGTTGAAACCTAAATTGGTAACATTTTAAGTTGTAACTTAAATTGTTATGATATTGTATAATATTTTAGGTTGAAACTTAAAATTTTACCCACTTCAACATAAATTGTTATATGATATTTGATCGTCAAAGAATAAAAATATTTCACGACAAGTATCAAAATTTTGCTCTAAGTTTTACTGAAAATCCATAATTCTAGCTTAAAAATAATATTACAATTTTCATCAATTACCAAATTCTGGGTTTGAATTGTTAAAATCAAGTTTAGATTACTCATATACTCTAAGAAATCTTCGTTACCCAATACAAAATCTTAGTTTTAGGTCGGAATTAACAAAATCACCATTAAAGAGTTAAAAATTGAACATAAGCTATTTCTTTCATCAATTGCCTAATTTCGAGTTTAATTTGTTAAAATCAAGTTTAGATTACTCATATACTCTAAGAAATCTACATTACCCAACAGAAAATCTTAGTTTTAGTTCGGAATTAACAAAATCGCCATTAAAAAGTTAAAGAACTTGAAACTCGGCTAGGCTTTGACCTAAATATTAGGTAATATTTTAGGTTGCAACCGGAAGTTTCAAAACTTACAAAAAATTGTCATTCCAACATAAAATGTTATATGTATTGGTTACATTTTAGGTTTCAGGACTAGTATCAAAACTAATCAGAAGTTTCGAAACTCATAAAAAATTGTGTCGTTCAAACCTAAAATGTTATACATACTGGTTACATTTTAGGTTTCAAGACAAGTATCGAAACTTAGTCGGAAGTTTCAAAACTTACAAAAAAATTAGCATTCCAACCTAAAATATTATACATATTGGTTACATTTTAGGTTTCACTACAAGTATCAAAACTTAGTCGAAAGTTTCGAAACTCACAAAAAATTTGTGTCATTCCAACCTAACATGTTACACATACTAGTCACATTTTAGGTTTCACAACAAGTATCGAAACTTAGTCGGAAGTTTCGAAACTTACAAAACTTGTATCATTCAAACCTAAAGTGTTATTCATAGTAGTTACATTTTAGGTTTCAACTTAAAATGTTATTTATAGTAGTTACATTTTAGGTTTCAACTTAAAATGTTATATCTTTTGGTAACATTTTAGGTTGCAACCAAAAATGTTATCTAAGTTTCTAAATTTTAGGTTGCAACCTAAAATGTTATATATAATGGTAACATAAATGTTACATATTATGGTAAGTTTTCATACTTGTTATTAAGTTTCGAAACTTACCATGTCAACTTAAAATGTTATAACTTTTGGTAACATTTAGGTTGGTGGGTACATATTATAGTAAGTTTCAATATTTGTTAGTAAGTTTCTAAACTTATCATGTTAACTTAAAATGTTATAACTTTTGGTAACATTTAGTTGGTGGATACATATTATAGTAAGTTTCAATACTTGTTAGTAAGTTTCTAAACTTATCATGTCAACTTAAAATATTATATATTTTGGTAACATTTAGGTTGGTGGGTAACATTTTAAGTTCCGTGTTTTTTAAATTTTAGGTTGCAACCGAAAATGTTACATATTATGGTAAGTGTCCATACTTGTTGGTAAGTTTCGAAACTTATCATGTCCACTTAAAATGTTATATCTTTTGGTAACATTTAAGTTGGTGGGTACATATTATAGTAAGTTTCAATACTTGTTAGTAAGTTTCTAAACTTACCATGTCAACTTAAAATGTTATATCTTTTGGTAACATTTAAGTTGGTGGGTAACATTTTAAATTCCGTGTTTTTTAACTTACATGCTACACACACTTCCAGTTACATACTTTTTTCTTGATCTAACGGTCAAAATTAAATTTAAAAAAAATGTTCATCCAACAATTGTAAAAACTCGTTGTTTATTAGTCGTATACTAACTTGTCGTTCTTTAGACTCTCCAAATGCATACCTATATTAGATGTTTAAAGACGATAAATAATAAAGCAATTTTAGGATTGAAGATCGATTTAATTCCGTTGGAGTTTTTAGATGTTTGAATCGTACATGATAACTCAATTCAATTTTCATATTAATTTTAGCTCTTGATAATTACTCTTTCTGTCCCAGTAAAATTGTCGCATTTGTGTTTTAGTCAAAATACCACTTTAAAAAACTCAACAATTTTTATAAGATACATACTTTTTTATCCTTTTTTATTTTCCTAGCAAAAATAAAAATTAACTTTTTAAGTGCAAACTTGTCATTCAAATTATTTTACACCACATCTTATATAAATTTTTTCTTTCTAAAATTTCATAAAAAGTCAACATGTGACACAAATAGTAAGACGTAAGAAGTAAATTTTAATACTACAATACTACAAAAATAAATTTATTTCAATAAAATTTTAAACTAATTTTCATAAATATTAAATAAAATAATATTCGGCTACTGTAGTTTTTTACGGTTAATCTTCCTGCCAGCTAGAGTTAAACGTAAAGGGAATGGCAATGCTCAGAAACATTTACAGAATTTTTTCTCCCCTTCTTTTTATATACCTGGAAAGAGTAGCTTTAATGAACAAAGGAGATTAAAGTTGTCTGTACAATTCGAAAATCTAGTTCAACTGCCACCATGATAGCGCTTATATTCTGAATATTTTATGAAGTATGTACACTTCGGTTTCTTCCATCGTGTCGGAATCTGCGCTTTCAGGGCAGGGATCAGGAAGGAGGTGGTGAATGAATGGCGGTATCAGGTAACATGGCTATCGTCACTATGAAGTATTCACACCAGTTGGGTGACCATAGGGGTTCAACCGCCGTCCCTGTGTTAGAAGTTAGTTGATCCGGGGGATCTGCCCTGCCGCAATCAGGTCTACTTGATGAAGGCAGCAGTGGCTTCACAGTTTGGCGTTCAATGTGCACAATCTGCCCGACAATGTAGCTTGGCTGGCTTGGGAGATGATCGGTAAACAAGGCCACGGATTCAGCAGACAAGTAGTAGTTAGAGCAGTTTCGGGTGATGGCCTCATAATGCCCAGATGAATTTAGTACAAACGCAGCAATCTCATGGACTTGCAAGCGGCTGAAAGATATCTTTTTCCTTGTTTGCCTGAAGCAAGAATTTCAAACCAGTCAGTTAAACAGCAAAAAAAGATGCTTTATAATTACCCAAACATGAAAAGAAAGAGAAATATATAACATAAACACGGGCAAAATATTTATTCTGCAGCAGCTTGCTGGACATAATATATGATTAATGGCTATGCCAGAACAAAAGGCTACAGAAGTTTCTTTTCATGGTTTAAGTGCGCGCGCACAGACATATATATGGTATAAACAAGTCACATCCACCCAATCTTACGAAGTTGAGAACAATGACAATGTTACCTGCTTCTCATGTTGATGCTTAGTGAACAGAGTTTTAACCAACTCATTTTTCTCTTCCAATTCCTTTCTAAGCTGTTCATTTACAGCTTCAACATTAGTGTACTTCTCATGCAGCTCTTCACGATGCCTAGACAAGAAACCAACTTTTTCGGCAAAGACCCGGATACATTTGTGGAACTCCACAGAGCCATCATCTTCACCATCACTGATGGAACTGAAAATTTAATAGCACAGATATTGGGGACAATTGTCATTAAACTGTCGATCAAAGAAGTTTGAAATAAAATATAATAAAGGAAGAAGAAGATGTTCATGTATCACCCATTAAAACTCCAAAGGGAATAGATTGGATGAAATATAACTATCCAAACCTCGAAAGCACTATAGCAAATAACTTACTTGGCCAATGACTGTGCCAAAGCATGCAAAGAATCAGCAAAACCGGCCATCCCACCAGGGACATAGACACAATTACGTAACCTTTCAAAAAGACTACGCATCTTAACAGCCGATGCACGGAGGGCATTATATTCTGAGGCCCTCCGATCAGCAGCACAACGGTGGCTTTGGGCTTCCTTTCTTGCTTCATGCAAACAATTCTCCAAGTGAGCACAGTTCATCTGTAACCAGCGAGGGAAAATTAGAGTATTGCACAAGAAGGTTGATCAAATAACTGAATTCAGACTATAATGGCAAATAACACGGGCTAGGCTTTCCTTCTACATCCCCTCAAATCTTAAAACTACGGAAAACCAAAATGGAAATAGAGGGAAGGAATTTCACATGGTATTACCTGAGATTCATCAAGAAGTTTACAACTTGTTTCCATCTCCCGCCTAAGGATGGAATTCTCATCCAAAGCATCCTTAAGCTTGGTTTCAGTTTCACTTAATTGGTCAACTTCTCTGCAAGGGCACTTTGCAATTCCAACACAAGATCCCCACCAACTTTTGAATCTAACCCTAGCTCAGCTGCTGTCCCACAAGGTAAAGCATTCAGAGGCTCAGGCATGCTTTCAGCAGTAGAACTGTTAGCCAGAGACATGCCAGACTGTCCCACCACCCTGTCTTTTCCATCTTTCGCTCCAACTTGCAGATCTTCTTGTTGTGGCTCTTGCATTGACGAATCCAAATGAGGGCTTAGAATTCCAGATGACTCCATCATATTCTCATCAACCCCTTCTCGACCTTTGCTTGTCTGCCTTCCAAACTGTCCCAGCTTTGCATCCAAAGAATTCAAAATGCAAGAAACCTCATCCATGGGCTCAGATGTTGCTATACGTGGCACATTCACCTCACAACCTGAGATTTCTGGCTTGCAATCATCATCCTTTGAACCCCGAAGACCAAATTCAGTGACAATATTAGTTATAGAAACCTCATCCATGGGCTCAGATGTTGCTAACGTCAACCCCTATCTCTTATGATTTGAGAATAATATATTTGGAAACATTAATGGTAATTAAAAAAGGAATTTTTATGAGATTAATTATTTTATATTTAAATTTCCTTCCTTTCCATTATTTATATTCATTTTTATTAAAACCATCTAAATAAAGATAATTAATTAATTTTAAATAAAAAACTAATAAATTTAAATTGCAAGTCATAAATCTTCATCTAAAGGATAATTCAACACGTGATTGTGACCAAAGTTGTCGGCATTTGACCTGTCCGTGTGTTTCCCGCCGTTTGACATCAGGCATGTGCGAGAGAGAGTTGGATTCTCAGTTTGCAAAGGAAAGCAGATGTCCGCAATAACAAGCACCTACTTTCCAACAAGAAGTCGAAACTTTTTCCTCCACCTCCTCAAGAAATCCACCGCTGTTTCTCATCTCACTCAAACCCACGCCCAAATCATCCTCAACGGCTTCCAGAATGACCTCTCCACCGTTACTAAACTCACCCACAGGCTCTTTGACCTCAAGGCCACCTCCTACGCACGCCACCTCTTCCTCTCCATCCCAAACCCGGATCTCTTCCTCTTCAATGTCCTCATCAAAGGCTTCTCTAACGCCCATTCTATCTCGCTTTATTCCCATCTGAGGAAATGCACTCTTCTCAAGCCTGATAACTTCACTTACGCCTTCGCTATCGCCTCTGCTTCTACCCTTTCAGATGAGAAAGTGGGGATCTTGTTACATGTACATGCGGTTGTTGATGGGTATGGATTGGATTTGTTCGTGGGCACTGCTGTTGTCGACTTTTATTTAAAGGTTTGGCGGGTTGACATGGCGCGGAAGGTGTTCGATAAAATGTCTGTAAGAGATACGGTGTCGTGGAATTCTATGATATCTGGGTTGGTTAGAAATTGTTGTTTCGATGAGGCGGTTTGGGTTTTAGGGGATATGCTTAAAGATGGTGGGATTAGGTTGGATTCTACTACTGTTGCAGCTGTTTTACCCGCCTTGGCCGAATTGCAAGAGTTGATTTTGGGAATGGAGGTTCAGTGTTTGGCTTTAAAACTCGGGTTTCATTCCTATGTTCATGTGCTTACCGGACTTATTTCCATATATTCAAAATGTGGGGAGATTGATGCGGCTAAGTTATTGTTTGTAGAGATTCACAGACCCGATTTGGTTTCTTATAATGCAATGATTTCGGGGTACACCAGCAATGGTGAGAGTGAGTGTTCTGTGAAGCTATTTAGACAACTCCTTGGTTCTGGGGAAAAGGTAAATTCTAGCACAATTGTGGGGTTGGTTCCTGTTTTTCATCCCTTTGGTTATTTAAATCTTACTAATAGCATTCATAGTTTCTGTGTGAAATCTGGTATTATCTCTCATTCTTCTGTGTCAACAGCATTGACTACTGTTTATAGCAGACTAAATGAGATTAATTCTGCTCGGCTGCTTTTTGATGAGTCCTCGGAGAAAACTCCAGCTTCCTGGAATGCTATGATCTCAGGGTACACCCAAAATGGATTGACAGAAGCTGCAATATCTCTTTTCCAAGAAATGCAGATATCCGAAGTTAGTCCCAATCCTGTCACAGTTACTAGCATTCTTTCAGCTTGTGCTCAGCTTGGAGCTCTTAGTCTGGGGAAATGGGTACATGGCCTAATTAAAAGCAAGAATTTTGAGTCTAACATATATGTCTCAACTGCTTTAATTGACATGTATGCAAAATGTGGCGGCATTAGGGAGGCTCGAGAATTGTTTGACTTGATGGTGGGGAAGAATGTGGTGACTTGGAATGCAATGATTTCTGGTTATGGTCTTCATGGCCAGGGCCAGGATGCACTTAGGCTCTTCTCTGAAATGTCACATTCTGGGGTTGCACCAAACGGCATTACATTTCTTTCTCTCCTATATGCTTGCAGTCACGCTGGCTTGGTGAAAGAAGGAGAGGAAATATTTCAGTCTATGATCCATGATTATCACTTTGACCCATTACCTGAACATTATGCATGCATGGTTGACATCCTTGGCCGAGCTGGCCAATTAGAAAAGGCCTTAAAGTTTATAAAGGAAATGCCAGTTGAGCCAGGTGCTGCTGAGTGGGGTGCATTGCTTGGTGCTTGTGTGATCCACAAGGATAAAAAGCTTGCTCAAGTGGCTTCTGAAAGGCTATTTGAATTGGATCCAGAAAATGTAGGATATTATGTTTTACTGTCAAATTTATACTCAGCTGGGAGGAACTATCGACTAGCTGCTTCAGTGCGACAAGATGTTAAGGAAAGGAAACTGGCAAAGATTCCTGGATGCACTCTAATAGAGATTGGTGAAACTCCACATGTCTTTACCTGTGGTGATCGGTCCCATCCTCAAACATCAGCAATCTATGCAGAGCTAGAAGAATTAATAAGGAAAATGAAGGAGGCAGGGTTTCAGACCGAGACTGATACTGCATTGCATGATGTTGAAGAGGAAGAGAAGGAGCTAATGATAAACGTTCACAGTGAGAAATTGGCCATTGCTTTTGGTCTTATTACAACAGACCCTGGAACTGAAATTAGAATTTTTAAAAATCTTCGAGTTTGTGTAGATTGTCATACTGCTACAAAATTTATATCCAAGATT